>BPTQ01000008.1:138056498-138146191 GCA_019973895.1 Chrysanthemum seticuspe
GATCTAACTGCATGTTGTGTTTTTTTCGGTTATGTTTTAGATGATTTTATTGATTTTTGTAAGTCATTAATTTTAATTTTGAACATGGTTTTAGTGTTAGTTGATGTGTTATTAAAAAGCATTACGATTTGTTGAACTACATGTGTTTTTAATTTTATCAGTGTTTTTAGCAGTGTTTGATTATCATTTGTGTTTTATATGTTTTTAGTAGTGATTTTATCATTGTTTTATCAGTGTTGAACTACATGTGTTTTTAATGTTATAATGAATTAGTTTTTTTAAACACACATCTGATGTGTGTTAGTGAAGATGTATATAATGGATGTTATTAATATACTATGATTATTTAGGATGTGTTTATGATTCTGTAAACGTTTGTGTTATTTGTGTGGATAGTGGATCAAAAGACCCTGTTTTTAATAGGATATTTTCGTGAAGTTTGTGTTTATGGTTATTCGTTAGTAACGTGTGTGTATATGAAGGTTTGAATACTATAAGAGTATGTATATATGAATGTTTGAGGACTAAAATGTTATGTGAATGTATGTTTAACACGTGTGTATATGGTTGATGTATGGTACATTAAGCATATGTGTTAAGTTTGTTTCGATGGATATTTGTTATACAGATATTTATATGTATTAATTTTGGATATCCAATATTTTTTTGTATATGGTTTGTTAATCTTGAAATAATATAAGCATATGTATAGTATGTTGATTATATGTTTTGAACACGAAGTAATGTATATAACGATATTTAGGTGATATTATTTATGTTATGGGATACTGATAATGAGTCAAACTTTTACATGTGTTACAGATTTAAGGAGAAGTTACAGAACTAAACGAAGCAAAAGCGTGGTTGAAGAGAACACAATTGATGATCCTATTGACGCAGACTTGGAGAATAGCAATGATGATTTTGAAGATCAGGTTCAACCAAACCAAGGAAGTCCTGCGAGCGTTGGTATGGAATCTAAAATGTTTTGTCATTACAGTTTAAAAATAATGGTATGTTTAATTGTATGTGTTTGTATGTGTAATTGGGTAGCTTCACCTATGAGATGGAGAAGAAGCATGATACTAGGAAGAGTTGGGAGTAGTAGCCCTGATGAAAAAGGTATCGCAACATTTTTTTGAAACAGTTGAAAGGTCGGTTATCAAAAGACGATTAACATTTGTGTTTAATGTGATATTAATATAGTGGAAGCTGGTAAGAAAGGGAGAAAGCGAACTACTGATAATGTTGTGCGAAAACCGGTGAAGAAGCCAAAAGGTATTGATACCCCATATATGTGTTTATGTTGCATGTGTGAATTAGTGTTTGTATTAACAAATAGCATGCGTTATATTTGTTGCAGTTGGTGTTATCAATAAAGCTGATGTAGCTGGACCATCAAAAGTAGTGCCAGAAGTTAAGTCACCTAAGATAGATACAAAAGGGAAAAAACCGGCTGTAGATATCTCGACAACTCTTAGGACACGATCTAGCCCACGGCCATTCTATTTAGCTATAGCAACCCTTAAGCCGAACCAACAAGCATGTATTGATAGACTAGGATTTGGAAGCTTACTTGAATTCAAGGTGGATGGTATACCAGCAAAGTTAGGATTTTACGTGGTTAAGCACTTTGATGATGAAAAAATGGAAATTAAGCTGAGTAAAGGTACTCTTAGAGTAGACTGTGAAAGAATAAGTCAAATGCTAGGTTTGAAAAATGAGGGGGATAATATACTGAATGCTGAAGTGTCGGATAATGGAGTAATGATAGAGGAATGGAAGAATCAATATCAATGTGAGGAATCCAAAATAACACCCACTGTCGTTAGGAAAATGATACGTAGTAGTAAGGTTGTAGACCTAAACTTCAAGCTGAATTTCATAGTACTGTTTGCAAACGTTATTGGTAGTTGTTCAAAGACAGGGTGTTGTGATTTAGAAGTTTTAAAACATATCAGCCCAAACACGGATTTCAGTAGAATAAACTGGTGTCAGTTCTTACTTGATAATCTTCCAAACTGCAAAGATGGGTGGAAGCCAAAAGTGAAGAACAACTACTTTTGCGGCCCGCTGACCTTGTTAACGGTACTATGGAATACATATATGCTGAATTATATGAACGTGCACATGTATAATATCCTAACTGATTAGAATTATTTTGTGACACAGATGATTTACGTTGATGGAACAAAATGCGATTCACTGCCAATTGCTCGCAAAAGACCACCAACAAGTAAATGGTCAATGGACCTTTTGCAAGAGAGGGAAACGGCAGAAGTAGACACTGGTGGATGTGGTCTGGGAGAACTAGAAGCTCCGTATGAGGAGGAAGAAGACGATGGTTTTCCGGAAGATTTAGAGGTACATTTATACAAACTTATACATTTAAACACATGTATTGTATTGATATAAATATGTATCAAATGCTTAAACATGTTAATGACAAATGAATAATGTTGTAGTAAAACGTATGTTGAATGTAAATACATATGTTGGTTAACAAAATGTTGGTGTACAAAATTAAAAAATAACACCTTATTAATTTTAAAGATACATATAGTAGTTCAAACACATGTATATTCTATATGTTATATGGTTATCTGATGCGTAAAATTCATACATGAATATCTACGTGTATATGCAGGGATTTGTCTGGAAGCTTGGTAAGTATATTGAGACAATCAGAAAAGCTGGTTCGTGTTTTGAGAAAAACATATGCCTAGGTTTAGTGGTATTCCCAGATAGTGATGAGTTAAAAGCTTTAGAGCTGAAGTATATGGAGGTACTTCGTAATTTGGATAAGGTGAATCATGTAAAAGATGTGAACAGGAAAGAGACATCTGGTGGAATTGGACAAAAAGAAAATGTTGAAGCTGCTACACCCAACGTGACAGTTGGTAGTGGGAATGTAAGTGGTGGTGGTTGGTTTGATACACCGGAAGCTACATTAGGCATGCAAACACAGGCGTTAGTTGTAGCTACTGTTGATAACATTTCAAATGAGTATAGGAAGGGGAAGGGCGTGGCATTGGATGACATGCCGTCATTTAGCCTGAACTTGACACCAAGTTATGAGGAACTGAAAGCTGAAGCAGGAAAGAAGCGTACAACAAATAAAGCTAAGGCAGTCGCAGCGGTTCCAGTTAGTTTCGCTAGGCCAAATGTTCCTGAACAAGGTTTAGTTAGGCAACGTGGAAAAAGGGAACAACTACTGACGGCCCAGATGAAATCTCCATTTTGTGTCAGAGCAGTCGATTTCAGTCCATTGGATGCCCAGGAGAAGAAGGTGTGCAAGCTCCTATTTGAGATGTCTGGAAATCCTGAGTAAGTACAAAAAAATGATCAAGTTTCCAAAAAAGTATATATGTTTATTTAAATGTAGTTGCATTGACACTTGTGTTTATATATATATTACATGTGAACTTATACGCCATTTGTTCTTTTCTTCCCTTGATAGTGACATACTATTCAGCACTAGGACTGGTCACAGTTCAACCCGTTTGATGTTGGAGAGTTTGGGCCAATCGCAACATGTGGTGCCAAATGTGATTAATGCGTGGGCAGAGATATTGAATGTTGGTGAACGTACAAGAGGACCCAATTCACCACTCCGGTATTATATGCCAACGTTTATGGAGGTAAGTATTCTTGTATAAAATATAAATTATTAGGATACGTGTGCGTATGTGGTCTAAGTCCTGAAAATGTTATTAACGTAAAAAATATAATGATTCTTGAAAACAGACCGAAAGGTTCAGGGATGTTCTATACAATGCGGATGAACGGATAAAGTTGTTCAGCGCTTATGTTGATAAGGCACTTGCAAAAGATGGAAAAGCGAAAACATTCAAAGGGATTGACCTTGTAAGTATTTCGGTCTAATTTGCAGTATCTATACTTTCTATAATTGGAACATTACACATGTATATACCAACTGATTACGTAATGATTTACATGCCCAATCAGAATTGTGTATGAATTGTGTTAAATTTTTTCTGAATTTTAGTGTGTAATATAGATAGTAAATGCGAATATGTATCGTGCTGGATTTAGACACATGTATGTAATATAGATAATAAATGGGAATTGTAGCAGTAATATATATAAAACACTATCTTCTGAGTGTGTATGCCAAATATATATCGTGGTGAATTTACACACATGTATTTGCGTATTCCATATAAATACAGGTGTTTATTCCTGTGTCGAATGGTGAACACAATTTTCTTGTGATATTCAATTTAAAGAAAGGTGGTGTGTGGATGTTGGATAGCAAAGGTGTAAAAAATGTGAATTCGAAGAAGAGTAAGAAAACTACACCGGCTAGGCAAATTGTAGATGGTGAAGAAACAGTCCAGGATGATAGCATGGCTATTATAGTGGTACGTGCAGTTAATTCCATATATATACAAAGTTTAACATAATATACTATGTATAATTTCATAAGAATAATATTTGTATAATTTTTATTTGATAAAACACAGCATGCGGACTTTGGGAGATACCTGACTGAAGCTGGACATCCAAAAGCAGTTGATATATTCACAATTCAAATGCAAATACCGATCCTGAATTGGCGAACAGAATCGAAGGTCCCAAACTCTGGAGTTGTTGTTATGCGTCATATGGAAACCTACATGGGAGAACCAATGGAAAGGTATGACTGCGGGCTGTCTAGTGATGCGCGTAAGCAGATAGCGCAGATTAACAAGTTAAGGTCGAAGTATGTTGCAAAGTTACTACTAGGAGGATGGAATTTGAAGCGTGATAATGTTGTAGGAATGATTGGTGGTATCTAGAAGTTCAGTGTCGTTGAAGGACAAAAACTAACTTTTGGGAACTACTTATGTTTGTGTTGGTTAAGTAGGATGACTTGGTTTCTGTTTAAGTTTGTGTCAGTTAAGACTATTATTATGCTTTGGAATGTTTAATTATGTTGATTTGGTTTTAATACCTTTAAGGTATGTATTTGAATGGTTATCAAAACGTTTATGTTAACTATGTTTTGGTTGGTATTATGCTTTGGAATGTTTAATTATGTTGATTTGGTTTTAATACCTTTAAGGTATGTATTTGAATGGGTATCAAAACGTTTATGTTAACTATGCTTTGGAATGTTTAATTATGTTTTGGAATGTTTAATTATGTTGATTTGGTTTCTGTTTAAGGTATGTATTTGAATGGGTATCAAAACGTTTATGTTAATTATGTTGATTTGGTTTTAATACCTTTAAGCTTGTATTTGTTTTTGCATGGTGATTCAATCCATAAAAGAGTACTGAAATATATACATGTTTTTTTAGTATATGAACACAAGTGTAAGTGAAAATAAACTAAACTTGTGTTAATAAAATCAACTTGTTATACGAAAATAAATGTAAACACACGTGTATATGTAAAACATCACGTGTGTTTGGAAGCTTAAAATAAATGGTTATTCTACATGTGTAATACGAATGTGCACATGTGTTTAATAAACATCACATGTGTAATACTAATCTGCACATGTGTTTTGCTAAAAAAAATACAGTTATATTTGTATTTAATGGTATATACATAAGTTTTAATTTAGTATACAAATGAATATCTATTCAATAAATTAGGATATGGTATATACAGTTTTATAACATATGTGTATTGAATGTGTATATCAATTGTAAAATAAATAAAACTAGTGTGATTGTTACATATATAGATAATGTGAGGAACATAGGTATATTAACGAGGTATAAATAATGCATATGGTGAATAGACACATGTGTTAATTTGATGATAAGCTAAATACTTTATTCATTGAAATACATATAACATATTCCAAAAGCCTTTGTGTCGGAAAACACAAATACATTATTCATTGAAAAATGATAAAATAAGTACGACATCTAATAGCAAGATAGGCAACTTTATTTAGTATCCCTGATCTATTCAGATACTAATAAATAATTGCTTTATTCAGATTCAATCTTTTCTTCATTCTTGATGGAATTGGCTTGGCTTTTCTTTAGTGGACATGTACGGATGTTGTGGCCGGGTTGACGACAGAAACTGCAAACACGGATCTTGGGGGTTCTGTTAAAATTACCTTTTGATCCACGCCCTTTATTCTTTTTAAACAAAGGGTTTACAACCATGGGGCGTCCAGATTTTTCGAAAGTTGGTGAAACCATGATTTTAGAAAAACCAAAAAAGCTTTATAAATAAAGGAGCATAAAAAGTATGTGTGTGTGTTCACAAACGCATAATATATAGGGGATAAAAAGGCTGAATTAGGGTTATCAAATGTGTAACAACCTATGCATAAAAAAGGCATGAAAATAATCTATATTTTTAAAATATAGATATGATTATATTTAAACACTGAAGATTTGGATAAATCTTATATATTTTGAAAAGATTTAGATATGATTATATTTAAAATGAAGATGTAGATAAACACTGAATATTTGGAAAAAATTTCTTAAAAATTATATGATACGTATGCAATATGAATATAGATACACGGAATACACATGTGTGATGCATTTGCAAAACATATACACACATGTGTTTTTCAAAAAATATTACACGTACATGTAAAAAAATATCAATTGACTAAACAAAATCAAAGGAATATTAGTCATTAAAAAATCAATAACTGTATACACATTAATAAGGGACAAACATTAAACCAAATAATATTCAAAACATACTTAGATTGATTCAATATTCAAAAACAAAAATAACCATAAACTGAATGTCGTGGTAGATGACATACCAAATTAACACAAATGAAAATGAAATAAATAAAACATACGGGATTAAAAGCAGTCTTGAAAAAATAGTGAACCTAAAACTGTATCAAGTATGAAAGTAATTGTATGCTAAATTGCATTGTCAGACAACTCATTGTCGTAATCTTCTTCTTCAAAACCTGAATCATTATCTTGAACTGCTTTCTTCTTTGCCTTTCTGTTTTTGCACGTGCGCATGTTGTGACCTTGTTCATCACAAATACTGCATGTACGCCCTTTCTTTTTTGTTTTGGCTTTTGTTTTAGCTTTCTCGCCCGGGCCAATAAATCTTCCGCCTCCCGTACCACATCCCTTATTCCTAATCCCTTGTGGAGGTTTGACAATAACTTGTTTAGGGGTGGTAACACCTAAAAGGTCCTGGAATATTTCTTCATTATTGGGCTTCTTTTTTTGTGGGGGAAGATCAGCGTCTAGCTTGGATTTCAACTCCGTAACCTGTGCAAGAAATTCCTTTAATTTTTCTGTGTCATTGCGTAAACGGTCAACACATGACTCTATTGTAGCATGAATATCAGAAGCTATGTTGTCGGTCTCTTCAATACACGGTCCATAGCGGTGCCTGTTATCTAGCAAATGAGATGGCAACACGTCTTTCCTCCATCGTTTACTGACATATCTTTCCGGAATCTGATCAATAGAGTATATACGAAAAACACAGAAAATATGGCGGCACAAGTATCCGTGTCGACCAAACTGATTACATGAACAGGTAACGCTTCCATCAGTTTCCTTACGAACAACCTGATTAAAAAAAATAGTGAGAATGGGATGTAACACTGAACACAGCAAACGTACATATTGTATGCACATATTAAAAATATAAAGATAAAAAATACAAAGTGATATAAAAATTGTTAATAAAAAAATATAATAACACATGTATAATGTTATAAATAATTACCTTAGCATTAATAACAACAGCATTCTCTTTGTTTCTTTGTTGTATTATGCTAACTGTAACACCATCGTCTGAAGTAACACTAATCTGAGAACATGCATACAGTCCTTTTAATATTTCCTTCTGAACCTATTAAACAAACAAACAAATGCACATGTGTTATAACACTATACAAAGATACTTGAATGTTTTAATAACAGACCATTGACTGAAAAAGTTAAAAATAAATACCTCTCTAAAAATAGAGCGACTATAAACTGAACATGCATGTCGTTCAATAGGTACGTCGGTGAACATTACCGGAGTACTTTCAACAGTGCGATTGTCAATGACACGTTGGACATAACGCTGTTTCTCCATAGCGGCTTCAAAGCAAAGCATGAATTGAACAAGCATGTTTCCCGAGTGAGAGAAAATACGGAAAAAAGCATTGGAGCTTTCGGATCGGGAAGTGGTCTTCATAAGACAACACATTGGCAACTCCTTAAAATATGCCGGGATCCACAAATCCCTCATGTTAAACATATCAGAAAGCCATTTGTTTTCAGACAAATTAAACATACCAATAAGAGCATGCCATCGCTCTTCAAATTCCGATGGTTCAATAAACACATTCCATATAAGCTTATGAAACAGTTTCTTAAATTCGGAATCTGACTCAACTTCACCACAGATCTGGACATGAAACAAAGATTGAATAAGATGTATTTAATTTATGGAACTTAATATATAAAAAAGAAAGTAAATCATTTAAAACACAAGTGCTTAGTTAGAAAAAATACCTTCCCAGGCAGTTTCTGGGTTATGTGCCACATACATAAACGATGGTGTGCTTCGGGGAACACAGCCTCAACTGCAGTACGCAACGCTGGATCTTGGTCTGTAACAGCCAGAATTGGTTCTTTTACATGCGCTTTTTTAAACGAAGTGAGGATCCACTTGTATGATTCAATTGTTTCGTCACTTATTAAAGCAGCACCAAAAGTGACACATTTTTGGTTATGGTCAATGCCAGTAAATGGAACAAAGATCATCCGGTACCTATAGATGGATGGACATATAATTAAAAATAATACACACATGTTACAATAATTTAATACATAAATAGAATCATCAAACTGTTACGGATATACATTATACATTACCTGTTTGTGCGATAAGTGGCATCAAATGAAACTACATCACCGAACTCGTTGTAGTTGCATTTCATTGTCTCGTCGGCCCAGAACATGCGGGATAAGACATCATCAACAGTATGGTATTCAAATGAAAAATTAGGCACATGCTTTTTCCTATCATTCATTTTATCTATTAACATCTGGGCATCCCTAGGACCAATGTATTTATTAACCGACCTACGAAAGTTCTTCCAGTCCGATGGCTTTCCACGAACCTTTTGATAGCTACCCATAAATGCCACCCTAAGACGATGAGCTTTAGTTGGGCCAAGATTAGAAAGTGAAGCCCTATGGATAAACAGCTTATCACTAAAGTCTAACTTACGCCGTGCTTTTAAAAGATCAGCGTTGTTTTCATCAAGAAGTGGGTGGTTATGGTTTTCAACAAATTCGTATAACTTAAAAGCCGATGTACCGTGAATAGCCCTAAACCTGACACATGCATTGCAATCCGTTGCAGAGTAATTGGAATTGCGTTTCTGCCTAGGTTTATTACTCCCATTTTTCTGATTATCAACAGTTTGAGATGACTGGGCCAACGTATCTTTCACGATGGTTTTTCGTGGTTTTCCAGCCCTATTACAAACTATATACCTATGAGTAACCTCACCTTTCTTACGCTTTGATGTAGATTTTCTAATAGAGAACCTGGCCTTAAGAGCGTATTCAAGGTACATGTCGTAAGCCTCATCAAAAGTGTCAAACACGTTCCCTTCGCTAGGCTTCTCATCGGCTGGTACCTCTGGAACCCAATACTTATGGCCTTCGGGTGTTGGAATACACTCATCATCTGACTCACTATCGTCTAAATCAGAATAATCTACAAAATAAACATTATACGAAAAAAATAAGACGCATTAATGATAATAACATGTATTTGTATCTACGTAATACACAACAACATTCGATATAATCTGTAAAGTAAAAAAATCACAACTGTGCATATGTATACAACGATTCTATTAAAATATACATGTGTAACATGATACAGTCACTGATATAAGAAACATATACATGTTAAACAAGCTATTGACATACGTGCACATGTGTAACATGCTTACATCTGAAAACAACTACATGAAATAACAAAATAAAAACACAATTAATCATTAAACTAAACTAAACAACAGCAATAAATGAAAAAAGTAGCTATGTACATTAAAATTAAAACCAAACATCAACCATTAACACATGTGCATAAAACACTAAATTTAACACCGAAACTTACTTACAATCATGCATAAAATAACAAACTATAAATGTATCAAACATAAAACATGCAATTCAAATAACAAAAAATAACAACAAAATAACATTCTACAAAACAAACATGTATTTAGATCTTCGTCATATAGATGCCATACATCTAAAACCTACATACAAAACCCTAACATTATATAAATTAATTGTATAGACACGTAATAAATCTATAACAACCAATAAAGCATGAAAAAAATAAGACATAACTAAAAATTAATAAATCATATGATTCGTACCTGAAGAGAAATCTTCATTGACAATAAACTGTTCATCGTTTCTTGCAGATTGGGTATGAACATTCGCTTCATTTTGCATAGAAGAAACGGCTGTAACATTAACTTCTTCTTGATCATCGTTTCCAATGGATGAATTCATTGTTGCAGAACTATTTTTTTGTATAATCGTTTTTTTTGATAAATGATTTATGAACTGGTGAATTTTGTTGATAATGATATAGCTGTTTTAGGGTTTTCAAAAAAAAATAACTGAAACAATCGTGATCCCATAATTAGTGGAGAGTATGATATTCGGTTATTAAATGTTGATAATTATAGAATACCTAAAATACCCCTACGAAAATAGTGTGGAAAAGGAAAAAGGAAAATTAATTATCTCAAATCTGATTGGTCCTTGTTGGTTCTCGCAGTTCTCGCAAATTATTTGGTTCTGTATATAACTATATATATATATATATATATATATATATATATATATATATATATATATATATATATATATATATATATATATATATATATATATATATATATATATATATATATGGAGTTTGTTAGACTCCTTGTGATCGTTTTGAGCCTTAGGGTTTAACAATAACATAGACAATATGAAGCGCAATAATAAGAACTTCATATGTTATTGACACAAGGTTTTTCTTTAATAACACTCCAAGCCTCAAATATTATTTGATCAGAATAATACGGTGACACTTAACTTGTAACAGGGATCAAAGATCTTTGAGGCTAAACTAAACAAACTCTAACCCTATACGTTTATAGGAACACGTCTAGGTTACACACAAACACACCTTTAATGACTACATTATGGAAGACTTAATTATGAAAACCTACATCCCATGTCCTCTTTATATACTAGAGGATTAGGGTTTACAAATCTCTACTAAGGACTAAATAGCAAATCTTCTTTTGCAAGCAAGTCCTTCCATCTTTTTGTAGATTTCCTTCTTGTCACTTTAGGGCCTTGATGTTTCATTCTTTATTGTTTTGTATAATCGAATCAATAAACCCAAAATGAATCATAAATTCCTATATTTAAGGGTCCGTAACTTTCGAATTTTTTTTACACCAATATAGGATGACAGCTCATTTCTTCAATTTGTTCAAGTATTCTTGAATTTTAAAATATCCATGCTTTATTTGTGAATCATTCATTTTAGAGTAAATTACACCGTTCGTCCTTGTGGTTTGCGTTGACCGCAGGGTTTAGTCCTTTGACCAAAAAAATTGCAACGTACGTCCTTAAGTGTGAAACGTTATGCGCCATTCGTCCTTTGACCAAACGACGTTAAGTTTGACCGTTAAAAACTCATCATGTGACTTGCACATGAGGGTAAATTCGTCATTTCAACACCATAAGGACGAACGGTGCAAGGACGAACGGTGTAGTTTACTCTAAACCTAATAATATTTTGTAACTCCTTAACCCTAAAAGCAAAACTAATCCGCCCCCATCATTTTCATTACACAAAAAACGCAGTCAATCAATCATTCCAGGACTTGGTCTCTCTCAAGCAGTCAACTACATCTCATCCAAACTAATCATAAACATATTTCAATCAAGATGCTTAATCCTCTCAAATGATCTCATCTCCATCCGAATCAAACACAAACACAATCACAGCCGGACCTTTGTTTACTTTTTCTGCACAAAACCGAATCAAGAAGCAACTATTAAAAGTGTCAAGATCCTTTGGAGGGTCACGGTAGGTTCAACAAACTTTATTGTGATTTCTTTTGTGCTATTGAAAGAACCGAACATAAGAAGGAATGTAAGCCATTTGGTTTATGTTCTTTCCTTTAAAGATTCGAATATTAAATTGAAGGTTAGCTTCAAAAAAAATATAGATCGAAGGTGAGGAACTGGGATCTTTAATTTACTTTTTTGTTTATAAAAATCAATGATGAGGAGATGTCATGAAAAACCTTAAATGGTGGTTTATGGGTTGCTTGTGAAATCTGGTGAGGAGTATAGTGGAGATGTGTTTGCTATGAGTTCAGCGGTTTCTATGTTTTCGGAGCTTGGGAGTGTTGAATCTGCGAGGATGATGTTTGATAGTAGTTTGGTGAGGAATATAGAGGTTTGGAATACTATGATTGGTGGTTATGTCCAAAATGATATACCGGTTGAAGCGCTTGAGCTTTTTGTTCGAGCTTTAGAGGCGTCGGATGATGTTGATGTTGATCATGTGACTTTTGTCTCGGTTTTGACTGCAGCTTCACAGTTGCAGAATTTGGATGTTGGTAAACAAATACATGCGTATATTATAAAGAGTGTGTCGGTTTTACCTGTGATTGTTATGAATGCACTTGTAGTCATGTATTCTAGATGCGATTCCATTCAAGAAAGCGTAAAAATTTTCGACAATATGAATGAAAAAGATATCGTTACTTGGAACACTATGATTTCATCTTATGCGAAGAAGGGAATGAATGATGAAACTTTAATGGAAGTGGGATAGATGGTCGAACAATTGGCGTGCAAGATGGGTTTCGCCTTTTCGACATAATTCGCTTAGGCGATATCGAATGGTTCGGGGTTGGGGGTGTTTGGTGCTGGTTAGTTTGGTGTTTGGATATGTGTTTAGTGGAAGTGGGATAGATGGTAATGATGATGATGACATTGTTCTGTTGTGTGTGTGTGGTAAGTGGTGATATACCATGATGCGTGCCAAACAGTCAAGCTAAATCACACAAGCCTGCCACTTGTGAATGGCAGACCGTAACCAGCTTAAAACTGCCTAAACACGAATGCAATGAAGATCTGAGGAGTATAGTGTTTCCCCGGGTCGTTATGTCCCAGCGAGTTGTGCAATGGATTATCAAACGTTTAGTGATCGAGGAATTTGAACGGAAAAAGGATCAGATTATGATATTATAACTACAGAAAAAGCCAACAAACAACAACGGCTTAAATGAAAATTAAAGAAAGTTAAAAAGATAAAATCTATTAAATAAACGCTATCACTATTTTTACAATGATGTTTTTGTTTTTATGTTTTTACAAAACTGAAATTAAAAAACTACGCGACGTACAAATTAAAAAGTGAAACTTATACAATATTAACCCTAAAAATATGAAAATGATATTTTTACGAACCTAATGATAAAAGAAACTTTTTAGAAAAAGAAAATTATTTTTATAACTAATTATCTAATTATTATTAATTAAAAACTATTTTTAACTAATTAATAATAACCTAAAATGCAAGAAATTAGGAAATAAGGCTAGAAAAATAAAATTAAGACTTAGAAAAGTTTAAAATAACAAACTAGAATTTTCAAAACTATTTTTGTATTTTTCTGATTATTTTTCTATTTTCTAGGAATTTTAAACTATTAAAAACTACTTAAATTGCTAAAAATTACAAAATAAACTATGAAAAATATGGAAAATTACTTTTTTTACTTTTTATATTTATCTAAACCTAAGAAAATTGAAAAATTATTTTTTTGATACTTTTCTGAATTTTTTGTATTAAATACTATTTAAAAGGACTTAAAAACTAATTTAAATTAAGAAAAATAGCAAAACACCTTAGAAAAATCTGAAAATTTCAGGAAAAGTCTAAAATAATATTAGGAAGATATAAAAAATGGAAAAAACAGGTGCTTGTGTGTGGAATTTTGAAACTGCTATGGAAGTGCTTATTGAAATAAGCACTTGATTAAGCAAATGCACTCCAAAGGCTACCAAACTGATACACAAGCTATGATAAGCTAAAATACCCAAAATACAACAACAAACAACAAGCTTAACACTCTGATAAGCAAGATTCAATGATTTGATTAAATGAGCTACAAGGCTAAAAACAGATTCTGGGGACCAACTGTTGATACAAGCACAAGCTTCAAATTAAGCTCAAAATAAAAAATACCAATTGGGACTTAAAGAAGACCTAGGTGAGACCTCACAAACCCAAACTCAGACTTGAACAAGCTCAAATGAGCCCTGTGCACCAGCTGCAATATCTGTGAAAAGCTCAGTATCAACTGAGTTCAGTGAGCAGGGCATTTTGGCCTAAAATAAGAGTTTGTTTGGAGCTTATACAATATTTGTAAAAATTCACAAAAATGCTAATAAGTAACAAGACCAGTTGAACTTTTTAAAACACCAAATCTTACTGAATTTGACCTAAAAATGAATCAAGGAAAAATCTTTGCAGTTGGCTGAAAAACAGTTTTTCAGTTTTTGACTTTTAAAGCAAATGTGCAAGTTTGACTTTGGTGAACTTTGGATCCAATTTTATCACTGATCTAGGTGTTATAAGGTGTAATGGACATGATTCAAGCTTTGTTTGAGACTTTTAAACACAAATCACAAGTTTGCTAATCAAAAGTTCCAACAGTAAGTAGTTGAGACAGGTTTTATTGAAGTTTGACTTTCTGTGATGTTGCAGACCCAACCTAAGACTCAAATGAGCATATATGAACTAAATAAACTTAAAGCTACCAGACGTATACAATGAACAAGCCCTGAATACAGTTGCATCAGCAATTCCAAACACTCCCTTATTGGACTGATGTGAAGATTAAAAGAGACAAACAATTTTCAAACTTGAATCAATGATCAAACTACATTTTTATAACCTAATTACAGCTTTTTGAACAGATTTTAACCAGTTTTAACTATAATTGAAGGTAATGCAAAGAAGCTCAAAAATTCACTTACTAGGGTCCTAGCCACTATGGCTTGAATCCATGAATCAAGGTACCACTAATCTATCCAAAATCAACCCAATAACTCAGTAACAACCCCATTCCATGTCTGCTTCACCCAATGACCAATTCTGCAACATATTTGCCCCTGTTTGACTTCTGTTGACCAAAAATCAAAATGAATGTAAACTTGAATTTGAGCTTGTAAAAAGCTATGCTAAGCTCATTTAAGCTCAATGGAACTGAGAAACAAGCATTATGAAGCTTTTGAGTGTGATTTGGAAATGGGAAATTTCAACAGTAGCTTTAACCATGAATTCTGAACATAACTTGAATTAATCACTGGAAATAGTTTATAATGATTACAAAACACTTAATTTGATACAAAGAAACAGATTACAACAAGTTTTTCACTTATCTAAAGCTTTTAACATAAAAACGACATTAAGTTAAAATTAAAAACTACTAGACTATCTTTCTTGCTTCCTTTTGCCTTTCTTTTATATCCAAACTCATCTTCTCTCACTTCTGAATGTATCCCACCATTCTAAGCCATTAGATGGCCTTGAATTAATCTTGACCATTCAAATCAGATTTTGGCGCCATTTTTTTCTTTTATCCATGTGGGGTTGAGTGAGAGGTTAGGGAAGCAATAAATGCATATTGGAAGCTTGTTAAGGTGGAGGGGACATAGGAGAGTGGATTTGAGGAGGGGGATGGGGTTTCCTGGTTTGCAGGCAAAGCAGTTGAGAGGTTGAAGACTTTGGCGGGTATGAGGATTTTGACCAGATATTGACCAGATATAATAATCCAAGGGGGGTTCACAATGTATTTTGACAGGGGGCCAAAGGTTGGGCAGGGGTCCAAAATCAAGTGAAAGGGTTTAAAACTTCAAGGACTAATGTTGTAAAATCTGAAAATCAAGGGACCTTAACTGCCAATTCTGAAAAGTTTCTTCCAAGGACTAAAAGTGACACTCTCAAAAAGTATAAGGACCAAAATTGCCACTTTGCAATTTTCCAGGGGCCATTTCTGCCAATTTTCAAACTTGGAGGACCATTTTTGCAATTTTCTCAAACTTTTAATATTTTTCACCAAAGGACTAAATTTGACAACTTATGATTTTAAAATGACCTTTGGTGACTTTACTTTTGAAATTATGTGCTCAGGGACTGTTTTTGACAATTTTTGAAACTTGGGGGACTAAAACTGCAATTTTTGCAAATTTGATATGTTTTTCATCTGATTTTGATATTTTTGCATTTAAAACACATAAAACACTGATTTGTGATATTTTGATCATTTTGATGTGTTTCTGAGTGTTTTCAGATGATTTTGCAGTTTATATTATACAAAAATGATGAGTATTTACACACTCATCATACCACTTTGGACGATTTATGTAATCAATTCAATATTACTGGGTAGTTTGTGTCAATTTTGCAAAGAAGAGGGGCGCGGTGTAACTTAACGCAGGGGTATTTCCGTCATTTTACCCTCATGTGCAAGTCACATGAGAGAGTTTAACGGTCAAACTTAACGGTTTTTGGTCAAAGGACTAGTGGCGCATAACGTTTCACACTTAAGGACGACCGGTGCAACTTTTTTGGTCAAAGGACGAAACCCTGCGGTCAACGCAAACCACAAGGACGAACGGTGTAATTTACTCTAAATACTACAAGTGATGGTGCTCTCTCTTGTAGCGTTAGACTAGGTGGTATTGTCACCAAACACATCAGTATCATATCATCATTCAACATATTATCAAAGGAGAGTCTAAATACACCAATATGATTACTCTAATCATTGACTTGTTACATCAAATGAAATTTTACCAAAATAATTATACTAATCATTGACTTGTGTATTTATTTTTATCTTTTAGTTATTATTAGTTAATCATTGTTTATTTTTTATAATTTTTCCTTTCTTTCGTTTATTTATTTATTTTTATATTTACTTTTTCCTTTTGTTATATAGTTATTTTTTACTTTTGTCATATACATATACATACTTATATATAAGTGAATAATTTTTCGAAACATGATAATAATATTCGCGAAACACATTTTAACCTTCGCGCAGTGTTGCTTTAATATAATGGTTACCATTCACATGAACAACAATTCCTTTTGATAAATACGCTTTTCTCATATATATAAGTTTTCGCAACAATTCCCTTTATATGCATTTTATTTTAATTATCTTTAGGTTAATATTAGTTTAAAATCAAATCTCTTGAGACCTCAATATTTTACTTGCAATTTATTAAAATGCACAAAATTGCTAAAAATAATCTTACTTATCATGCACACAGAGTAAAACAATTAGCGGTATATATGAAATAATACATAAAGTTAAAAGTTAAAAGTTAAGTATATATTTTGTGATTTCTAATTTTTAAAAGGTTTTTTTTAACTTATGTCTTTAGGTACATAATAAGGACTCACAAAAATTATTTAGAGACCTAAAAAAAAAAAAAAAAAAAAACCCCCTTTTTCAGCCTTAAAGTTACTTTTTACAAGTATACAACGTTCGTGAAATTAGAATTTTAGAAATACATGTTGTGGTGGGCTATTATGTAAATTGGATATAGAGGTCCACATAATTAATGATTTTGTTGGAAAATGCGAGCTAACTAATACGGACTTACGGAGTAATCAAAGTTTAGAATTGTACCCAATGAAAGCGGCTGAGAAAAATTAAAAACATGAATTCCGACGCAGTGACCTTTTGACCGAAAGAAATCTCGGTGGGTTTAGTAGTACCCCATCATTAATCCAACCACCAAACACTTGTAAGGGTCACAATTTAACTCATTTTTTAACAAATTTAATTAAAAACTAAATTAAAATTTTATTCGTGATTAAAAAAAAAAAAAAAAAAAAAAAAAAAAACACACTTCACGAGAAATGTGTTCGACTAAAGTGACGATTAAATGATCATGAGCACCATAACGATTTCTACTAAAAAATGAGAAATAAAAAACATTTAGTTTGAGTTGTGTAGATATTAAGAAATATAATTGAAGTTGTAAATAAAAATAATAAGGTACAAGAAGAGTATTTATAAATAAATAAAATGATAAAAATTTAAATATGTCTTTTTAATATATAAAACTCAAAAGGTGATAGTTTGTGAGATATTTTTGCCCGTTTAAAAAGAAATGAGGGTGCAATCAATTAGGTGGTGGCCACCCGCACCAAACCCCGGCCAAAACCACCCAACCGAGCACGGTTGGTGGCCTGGTGTTAAGGGTACCGCTCATGGTCATGCCGCCCACCACCATAACACTTGCACCAACGGATTTAAAGCAATGAGCTAAATCTTTAAAAATTAGTGTAAGATCAAAATTCCGACTTTCAGTTTTAAGTACGAATACAAGCTAGGTGAGTAAAATTTTCAGTTTCACAAGACTATAGTCAACTTTTCGATGTTCTATAAACTCCCTCTATATCTCAAACCGAGCATGCTTGACAAACCAAAGATCTGATCGATGTTTTCGAGCCATTCATGTATTCAAGTAAAATTTGTCGGCCTTGACATTCACTAGAAAACCTCATATAGCTATCAAACTAGAGCCCGACTACATTCAATCAAGGTCGAACCAAGCTCGCTAACAGCCCTCCACTTCATAGATACCAATCATTAATTTTACAAAAATGAACACCACCAAATTCTGAAATGATAATTTTGACCCTAAAACTGATGGTATTTCCACATTTTTGTTTGTATGGCATTTCCATCATACAAGCACTTCAAATTCACAGAAAAATCTTGGGTTTTTTTCGTTGACAACAAGACAATTCATAAACACCAACTACAGCACCCACAAACTACTACTTAGGTCTAGTACAAAACACAAAACAGCCTACTTAAATTAACTAGCATATCATCATAGCCAGGCTTAAATAGATCAAACAAAAGTCAACTACCGCGTTTGTCTGAGAATCACACTACCCATCATTCATCCATTCGCCTGCGTTGGAGTTTCTTTCACACCATTATCCACCTCACCATTTCCATCCTGCAAAGACGAAGATGCTGGTTGACCATTAAACAGAATTTCATCTGTTAATGTTTTAACTGCAAAGTCCAGGCATTGGTCTGTCCAGTTCTCAGCTTCCTCAATTTGAAAAGTGAGACGCTCATCATCAGCTTGTTTCTCCAAATTTAACCCTGTTTCGTTATCCTCTGTGGGGTTTAATGAAGGTTCAGTTTCGAGATTGATCCCTTTTTGCCTTTTTGAAGATCTAGCAGCTGGAGAGTTGATAAGCTTTGGGGGCCTACCCCTACCTCTTGCGGGAACTTGAGTCATGGGAACTGCTCCATCGGTTGGTACATCTTCTTTGCCTATGGAAATAAGGTTGATATGGAGAACCAAATTATTTTAAAACAAATAGGAGCAAACTATATAAATCGCTCTGTCAATTTGCTTAAACCAAATTTTTTTAAATCGCTCTGTCAATTTGCTTAAACTAACGGAATTGGTCCCTTTAAACATTGTTTGCTTTCATATTTGCTTCCTCACCCTTCACCCTTTAGAGGACTAAGAGTAAAATTTATTACACCCGAGGGACCAGAAGTGAAATTAATTGCGGGACCAAATGCGAAAGCAAATAATGTGTCAAGGAACCATAGTCCATATACATAATTAGTAGAGCGAAACACCATATACGTAAATGGTATCTACAAGGGGACTATAATTATGTGATTCCGGGCAAAACCACAGGATGTAAACTACTCAAAAGAAAAAATATGCGTTTGCATCAACTTTCGATCCTTACCTTCCAAGAGTTGTTCCCCAGTTGTGGCTTGGCCTGGCTTTTGCACATCATGTGCATATACAAACTGTCCAAAAAAAGGGTCAACTAAGTAAGAATCCGGCGCTTCCAGAGTCTCTAAACACTAAAGAGAAGTAAATTAACAAAAAGCGACACATTTTGTTTTCTGTGGTTCTAAGAATCAACAATTTCATACAGGTACCTTATTTGGGTTGAGGTTTGTCGATCTAAACTATCAGGTAATATGAAAAAATAAAATTGGTATATGTCAAAATAGATTAGGTTGAGTTGTTAAACATGAGGGGAAAAAAAGAATTATATATTTCAACAATATGTTATCTTAATAAACATGTTTACGGGGGTTCTATGCAGTAAAATACACCTTGGACGACTTTGACCATGATTATTAAGTGAGGGGAGGACTTACAACTTCATTTCCGTCTTTATCCTTCACTTTTGGCCTAATTGCGCAAATGTTAACGTCTCCAGTCTCCAAAAAGCGCAAAGCATCCAATTTGGAGCGGAAGATGTAGCCGGTCGCAGGGTCCGTGTAGAACTGCACAGATCCAGCCCTCCATTATATGTTTAATGATCAAACATTGCATGACAAATGATCAAACACGCAACAAAGTGAACATATAGTACCGGATCAGTTCTTTTGTGGGTTGCAAATATCTTAGTTCTGGTTTCCTTAATCCATCCTGCTGGCAACCCTTCCGCAGCAGTAGTCGTGATTTCCTAATATTACAGAAGTTAGTTGCCCATAAGATCAAATTCCGAAAATAATATATTATTAACAATATCTGCAAAAACGAAAAACATACTTCTGTGAAATCCAAGTTTTGGGTGTCGTCTTTCTTCGTTTTGGATCTTCTGGGGCGTTTACCTTCAGAAGACGTTGGAGCTACAGACGAAACAGGTGTCACTGACAACGCAGTTTCCTTGAGGTTTGAAATAAACGTGGAATAACATGTTAGATAGATACCCAAAGTAACATATGATGAATCTTATTTGATGTTATAAGACTCAATAGGACATAACAAATATTAGAGGTGGCATTATAAGCTAATTGAATGCTAGTCATAATGGACAAACTTCTGGTACGGTTCGAAATTGATCAGGTTGGGCTTTAACCAAACACTTTTTGTCCAAAACTTCTATTTTTTTCATGTATAATCAGCGTGTTATTTCAAGCGGAAAAAAATACTTTTTATAGTAAGATTTAAAAGTTATATACCTCTATTAAAATAAAAAAACTGTAAGCAAAATATATTTTTTATATTGGTTGGACTTGCCACCGCTACAAAAATGATAAACAAAAGAACACAAAAGGACAATACCGTAAAGGTATTACTAAATGTTTAGGATCATACTTTTCTCTTGTTAGAAATGCTGCTCTCGGCAATGCCAAGATAGTTCAGGACCTGTGGCTTTGAATACAACTTTTTCCCAGTTGCAGTTTCCTTGAATACCTACAGTTTCAATAAAGATAAAATGAGCAAAACTAGTTTTCAAAAAAAAAGATTCTATCTAAATGACCAAAACCTACAAGGTTTAACTAACGATCGACTTTAAAGTATGATTTTTTTTTTCCCGATTACCTTGTACTTCTGTCCAGTAGCCTTAGCTAACACTTCCCAAGTCCATCCATCAGGTAGCCAATCAGCAGTGAAAGTTCCACCACTTGTAGAGCGAACCTCTTTGGTATCAGGGGTAGGGAAAGTTCCTCCACTTATAGACCGAGCTGGTGTCTGAATCAATAACCACTATTTATTATCATCTTTATGATATGAAATAAAAAAAATATAACTAGTGCAAACCCTTTGGCTTTAGGTACAACTTATATGACTATATCCAGTTTTCAGATGATAAATTATAGAATAAGATGATGCGTTTTTTTTCAGCTGATATATAATGTAAAAGGCCAAGTCAAATAATCATCTTTCGTCAAAGTTTGTATGGAAATTGCAGTATGTCTTGTAACCAGAATCCATAAAAAATGACCAATGGTCCAATAAAACAAGCATTTTACCTTGTTCTCTGAATCATTTTCAGCACCATTTTGTTCTGAAGTTTCGGTTCCTTTTAGTGGAATAGTAGGTTCCGTCAGAGCCAAATTAACATCAGGCTGAACAGCAAACAAGTTCAGTAGGAATATGTCAATACCAATGCTTAATTCAAAACAAAACACTGACAGTGATCATTCATGGTCTTTGTATTGACATACAGTGAAATAGAGGTTTAGCCAATTAGCCACAATAGTAACTACCTTCACTTAAAAAGTTCAAGATCATAGAATATATACATTTTACACAGTGATCAATGTCAGATGTGAAGATTAACCTTAAAAGAGGAAGTTCAGTTGGACTTCAGATGAAATGGACTCAAAATGTAACATGGTCAAATGGATTCTTTAATTTTTATTGAACAAACTCAATGAAAATGCAATGTGATTTCACTTTCAAAAATGTAAAATAATTGATTATTTAGCATTTAGCGCAGCATAATTGCCATCTCTTACAAAAACCTGCAAATAGTAACCATTGATTGCAGCATATTTACCATGTGGTGCACCAAATTGCAAGCTTTGGTAACCAATGTTAGCACGTTTCAGTAAATGGTTAAAAATGTAAGTATGTTGCATATATAAATAAAAAGTGTATAGTAATAAGTCATTAAATGAACTTTACAATATACAATAAAGTGGTGCTTTAAGTTTGGCATTGCAGACTGTTTCTAGTTTTGAGGTGGTACAAAATTTACAAAGAATGTGTAAACAAACTTGCATAACGAAAACCACAAGTCTGTTTTTCTACTTTGATGCAACTGGATAAATGCTGGGAGAACTTACAGAGTCTTCTGCATTCCTTCTCACTGGTTTGATAACACATTTCGTTACATCTCCAGTTTCTAGATAGCGCAAAGCGTCCTTTTTGGAGAAAAAGGCATAGTCACTTGACGGGTCTAGGTAAAACTGCATAGATCCACAATCGATCAGACATACGTTTACATAATAGTAATAAACATTTTATTATAAAATATACGGAGTAATGGCTTTCTCAACGGGGAGTGTGTTGACTACCGGATCTTTTCTATTCCCGCCTCCGCGTTTTCTCGTTCTGACTTCTTTTATCCAACCCTCAGGCAACCCTTCTACAGTAGTAGACCTCAAGACCACCTAGACATTACTCCAAAAATCAAATGGTCATCATAAAATTGACAAATTTGATATTCAATATTAGCAACATGATCCTAGAGTTTATATGTAACGTACTTCATAGTCTGAGGAAAAGCGAGCGCTTGCGCTTTCTTTCTTGACACTACCGCTCTTACTGACTTCAGTAGCAGATTGGCGTTTCTCAGCATTATCAGTAGGAGTTTTCACAACCTGAAGGGTTGAGGTGCATGTCAGCAGCAACCAAACAGATAACCGAATTCATAAATGAAATTAACATACAGCCGCGGACATCAATGACATGAGAAATACCAAAGTTGATACTTACCGCCGGACTGTTTAAAGTTCCAAGATATTTCTGAACCTGCGGCCTTGAAAAGAATTTTTGTCCAGTTACAGGATCCGTGTAAATCTACAATAGCAAAATAATCAGAAGGCCGTTAAAAAAAATCTAATAAAGAAGAGAAAAGAAAAGGTGAACATTTGCTATCATAAATGACAATATTCGACATCTTACAACAAGACCAGATACAAGAAGTCTATGATATTATCCGATTCAGATTCATACTGGCATGTTTCTTTCCTAAACATATTTCCGCACTTACCCTGTATTTTGTTCCAGCACTGGCACCACCTTTACGAATCTTCACTTCCTCAGTCCAGCCTTCAGGTAGCCAATTAGACATCCCAGCTTCATTCGGGGATGTGTTGGGCTCAGATGAAGATCCATCCCCAGCTACAGCTAGAGTACCATCAGTTCCCTGAATCACCAAGTGTTATTCTACTATATTAATATCGGTTAAGATATGGTTGAATAAAAATTTTACTAATTCAAATTAGACTATAAGATGTATATAAATGCAATGGACTAACTAAAACTAAGTCATTAACACGTAAATGCCATTAAGGATGAACTAACTAAAACAAAAAATAGTTCTAAAAATATGTATCAAACTTTGAGTACATTAGGTGTGTTGTTTCCACTTCCAGTTGCACGGCGTGCAGACCGCGAACGAGGTGTCAATTCAGGACCGTCATTTGTATGAGCGCTCTCGTTGGTTGTGCTCTTGTTGGTCTTGCTAAGATGGTCCATCACTTGCGGCTTCGAATAGCACTTGTGTCCTTGAGAATCAACGTAACACTGCAAAGAGATAACGTACACATAAACAACTCTATGTTTGGTACTATTCCAATAGATATAAAAAGTAAACATACGTGGCCAACTAGAAAAACTTCTCCATTTCAACATAATTATGGGTTCTTTATAATCAGATAACCACATTACACAAACATAATTATGTATAACTATACTTCAGTCTTGGACTTCAAACAGAATATAGTTGTCGACACGTGACTCGAAATCTTTTTTGACTCGTGACTCGACTAGTCGATTTATTAAAAATATATAATATATGTCTAAAAACCAAATATAAGCAAATTATCCAAGCACATTTAGTAATATCAAAGCTCTCTTTAGTTGAGAGCAATACGTTCACAGAAAAGTACTCAAAAGTAGAAAAACTTTGGAGAGAACCTAAAAACCGTTGGTTAATAGATGAAATTGGTGTTTAATTAAGGAATTGTTGGTATATGTGGCTGTTTACCAGACTCGTACAAATCACGAGTCAGAATCGACTCGCAAGTCAGATGCAGCCGCGAGTCACCATGTTTTATGCCTAAACTGACTCGATTCGTGACTCATCTGAGTCTAACAACTATGAAACAGATTCTTAAAACCGATAAAATCATCTAAAAGCATATAAAAACAGTTTTTGCAAGTAAATCAAACCTCAGGGGTGTTTGTCTTAGCTTATTTGATGGGCTTACGCTCTTATTGAAGATTTGATAAGCTCATTGTTTATGGCTTATGAGCTTATCACCTTATCCGCTTGAGCTTATGAACTTACATAAGCTATAAGCTCAAGTTAATAAGCTCATAAGTTCAAAACATGAGCTTGTGAGCTTATCAGATTTTCAATAAGCTCATAAGCCTATCAAATAAGGTAAACCAAACAACCACACCACATTACACAAATCGTACTTCACTCTTGTACTTCACAATATTAAATCATTTCTCTTTCCGTAAAACAGTAGTAATAACACGAGTGACCCTTATTTTCGTAACAAAAACAACAACCAAAAGGGATATTTGTATCAGCTTAACTTTTTAGGGCTTAAAGCTTATTTCAACAACTAGCTTACGACTTGTGACAAAATAACCTTATAAGCGTCAGCTTATAAGCTTATCCAAACACAAACATTAACCTTCTTATCTAAATAAGCTAACAAGCCCTAAAAAAAGTAAGCTAATACAAACATCCCTTTCGGTTGTTGTTTTCGTTTCGAAAATAAGGATCACTCGTGTTATTATTACTGTTTGATAAGAAGAGAAGTGATTTAATGGAGGATTAATTTACAAAATACAAAATAAACACACATAAAACACATGCAGATCCCTATCTAAACAAAAAATTTATAAAATTTCACTTCCGTACAATAAAAACCCTAGAAAATAAAATTAAATAATTATGTAAAAATTAAATAACTACTTTGACTTTTTTCTGATCGATCTTTCTGATTTGAACAGTCCAGTCACCGGGGAGCCATTCAGGCCAGTCATCTGAAGACATTTTTGTAACGGATTTTTTTTTTTTTTTTTTTTTTTTTAGTGTGTGTGTTTTTGGGGTGTGTGAAAATGGAAAAGGTGAAGATGTTTATGATAGGGAGGTGAGTTTGTTTAATTGAGGAAAGTAGGTGTATGGAAGGACAAGTGTGATTGACACGTGTCAGTCATCTACCGACACCTAATGTCTTCGGGTTAAGCGTTACTTGAAATGGAGATGAATATTGGGTTCGGATATGGTACTCTTAGGCTCTTAGCTACTCTCACATAAAAAGTACAAATGTTTGGTACTTTTTCACTCACTTTTGATTCACTTTTTATAGTAGAATACACTCTTATACGGAGTATTAGTTTTTGTTTTGTATTTTTTGACTGTTTAATATTTTTAGCTTATTAAATTTTTTGTTTTCTTTTATTTTTTGTTTTACAGTTTTATAATATAAACAAAATTATTAAAATAAAAAAAAATAAAGATATCAATAACTTATCTTTATTGTGTTACTTCTTTCATCCAATATTTATTGTCCATGTTTTCATTTCGGGTTATTATACTATATATTAAATGTGAAACTAACAGTTTGCCCCTTTGTTAACACCATTAATGGTGTGGCAGTATGTCATTGGTTCTTAGAGGGCACGGTGAGGGAACGAATAACACGCAAAGTTGCAACCATCATCACCAATGGCGCCGCCATTGCCTCACCATCTCCGGCGCCATTCGTCCGCCAAAAGCATTTCCGCCATTTCAATGGCTGACGCCAAACGTTTTTTTTTTTTTTTTTTTTTTTTTTTAAACGTTAATTAACGGATACATATATAACGGCTACAAAATTTAAACCCTCTTTTTCACTATATAAATACCACTTTAAAACATACATTTTTCAAACAATACAACCAAATCACAATTTAAATACACTTTCTCATACATTTTCATCCACTCTTCCATATTTCATAAAGTTTTAACTTCCATGGATCTTTTTTACCCTGAAACTCGAGCCGAATAATTATTACGTTTATACGATCTGCACGAAAATTTTCTAGCCTTAGACGACGATGAAGCAACTAGTTCACACACTCGGACGCACATACCCCGAGAATATGAAGCCGCCGAAGAACGTCTACTTAATGATTATTTTGGGGATAATCCAAAATATCCCGAAAGGAATTTCAGACGCCGGTACCGAATGAGTCGACGACTATTTTTAAAAATAGTCCAAGATATAATTAACTATAACGTTCACCCTATTCCCGAGCACTTTAAATTTTTTAAATACCGGCCAGATGCTACTGGTAGAATGAGTATCCACCCTATAATGAAATGCACGGCCGCTATACGCCAATTGGCGTACGGGTTAACACCCGATGCTTTCGATGAATATTTGCAAATTGGCGAACGTTGTAGTCGTGATAGTTTAGACCATTTTACCAAATGCATATGGGATTTATACTCAGAGGAGTATTTAAGAAAGCCCTCACCGGATGATATTATGCGGCTATATGAAAAACACGAAAACTATCATGGGTTCCCGGGTATGCTTGGTAGTATAGATTGTATGCATTGGGAATGGAGGAATTGTCCGAATGCTTTCAAAGCGCAATTCCAACGGGGGGATCACAGACATCCGACAATAATGCTTGAAGCAGTTGCATCTCAAGATTTGTGGATTTGGCATGCATTTTTTGGTATAGCGGGTGCAAATAACGACCTAAATGTTCTATATCGGTCGAATTTGTTTGACGACCTCATTGACGATCGCGCTCCCGAGGCCCCGTTCACGGTGAATGGTCACACATACACCAAAGGATATTACCTAGCAGATGGTATTTATCCCACGTGGTCTACTTTTGTCAAATCATATTCGATCGCCCGAAACCAAGCTGATATAAATTTTAAGAGGGCTCAAGAAGGTGCAAGGAAATATGTGGAACGGGCTTTTGGTGTTCTTCAGGGTCGTTGGGGGATTATAGCACAACCCGCACGTGCTTATCAGGTGAGCAAAATACGTAGGATTATGTATTGTTGCATAATATTGCATAACATGATACTAGAAGACCAAGATTTCCAAATAAGTGAATTTAACGAACTATATGTTAGTCCGGCCGCAAATATACAAGAAAATTGGGTCGAAAGATGCGATCGGCATGCAAAGAAGCGAAAGGAAATACGTGACAAGGAAGTGCATACCAACCTTCGACATGATCTTGTGGATCATCTTTGGCAACGACACCTAGAACTACAACAACAAGACGATATGTAGTCTATTTATTAATGTATTGTAATTTAATTTATGTATTGTAATTTAATTTATGTATTGTAATTTTATTTTATTTTACAACACGATGACGGTATGTAGTCTATTTATTAATGTATTGTAATTTATTAATGTATTGTAGTGCTCAATTATAGTGTTCAATTATAGATGATACTAGAAGACCAAGATGACTAGAAGACCAAGATGACGGTATTGTAGTGCTCAATTATTGTGCTCAATTATAGTGCTCAATTATTTCTTTTGGATATTGCAGCTTAAATCCTTGTATTGTGTGCTTCAACCCAATTCAAATTTTATCAAACCTTTCACATACACATCAATTTATCTTCCAAAAATGTCACAACAAAACACAAACGATTGGTTACTTAACAACATATTTCAAACCGAGTCCGCTAATTCAAGCTCACTTTCACCCGCAACACCATCATCCGGCCGTTCTTTACCGGTCCAACAAACTGAAAACCCGATGCCGATGCCGATGCCGATGCCATATCCGCAATATCCAAGCCATAACCCGATGTCGGGTTTCGCACCATACGCCAACCACCCGCAAAACCCGATGCCATATTATCCACAACCCACTTTCGCACCACAAATGAACCAAGATCACTTCAACCAAATGGCTTTTTTTGCACAACAACAACAACAATACTTCAACCAAATGAATCTCGGGAATTCCTCGCAACCGACACAAGTGATGCCAACACGAAGTTTACACGACACACCACCAAACTCACCACCACTATCACCAACACAAGAATCAAAAACCGAGTCTTCTCCGGTCGGAAAAGGAAAAGGAAAAGGAAAAGGAAAAGGGAAAAAACCGAGACCAAAGAAAACCGAAAATGTCCATACCCGTTGGCAACCAGAGGATGAAAAACTTTTGGCCGAAACGTACGTACAAATATCCGAGGACCCAAGACTCGGTATTGACCGAAATTCAAAGTCGTTTTGGACACAAGTTACAACTGAATACAACCGGCTTGCACAACACGAACGTACCAAGGATATGATCACAGGAAAGTGGACCACGTTGCAAGGTGCTTGTAGCAAGTTCGCCGGAGTTGTCGATGAAAATGAACGTTTGAGTGGTGAAAACGATTCGAAGTGGCTAAATCGTTGTTACACAATATTCAAAGAAATGTGGGGGTATGCGTTTACCCACTATGAAGCATGGGAGGTCTTGAAAGACCACCACAAATGGCGTGGTGCCAAAACCGTTAAACCCGGAAGACGCGTTCGGGGACTCGAGGACCTTGAAGAACCGAACGAGCTATTTCGAGACGATACAATCCCACGTCCTCCCGGCAAGCCAAGACCTTCCAAGAGTATAAAATCGGACTCTACGCGTTCGGCGGGTTCTTCGTCTAGTAGAGACGCTTTCAAGGAGATGATCCAAGATCAGTTGCAAATCGAACAAGAGAAAAAAATTGATTATATCACAACTCAAAAGAAATTGGAATAATTGAAGTTTCTTAGTTTTAGCACCGAGGGGATGACTCCGGAAGATGCGGCGGGTGTCGAACAAATCAAGAACGATATCCGAGCACGATACTTTGGCACGGGGTCGAGCTCAAATAATTAGCGTGTTTGTCATATCGTCTTTTATTTAATATTTGTCGTATCGTATCGTTTTTTTTATGTAATCGTTTCGTATCGTTTTTTTAATTGTAATCGTTTCGTATTGTATTGTATTTTAGTTCGTATGTTTTTTTTTTTCGTATCGTATGTTTAATAAAATGTGTTTGTTTATTTGTATTGTAATTTTAATTTATGTTTAATAAAATGTGTTTGTTTTTAAATTAAATAAAATGAAAAAAAGTGGGACCCAATAACATGTTATTGGTGTGTTATGAAGGAGGGTGTTTTAGTTATTGGTGTGTTATTGGGAGGGGTATGATGTGGCGCTGATGTGGCATACCAATAACGTGTTAAAGGACCTCACCTCACCTAGCACTCTTATGTATTTGTTGCCTTATTATTATTGGTTGAAATGGATATGTTAATTTTTTCTACAGTGGAAAAGCACTGTTTTCCCCTGTGCATCTTCGTTTATACACTAACGTCTGTTACTGTGTCTTCCTCCACATCCCACCTAACTCTAGATCTTTCTTCATATTTTTGCCTCCACCTTCACCTTCATAAACACACGCACGCATACACGAAACAAAAAACGTTGTTTTCTTCCCTGATTCATCAAACACACAAAAATCCATCCATCTCCTTCTTCACGATGATCAGCTTCATTTTTTCAATTCAAATTAACCCTTAATTAATTTTGATTGGATTTGTGAAATTAAGGGTTAATTAAAAAAATGGGTTTTGTTATTAATTTAACAAAAGCAATAATGGATAAAATATATTTGTTGGCTGAAGAAGGTGGATCTAGGTATTGTTCCAAGAAATCAGATGATATTTGTGGTGATATTTGTGATGATCAGTTAATTTTTTTTATACATTTTATAATTTTTTTATATAATTTACTATTTTTTATTGCATTGTAAAAAAAATTGTCAATTTTTATTGGGTTTTTGGTTATTAATGATAAAGATTAGATTTTTAAAAACAAAGTTTTCTTAATAAGGCGATAACAACACAAAATATGCTTATCTAAACAATCCCTCAGATTGATTATTTGAAATAAGTTATTTCATATATGATAAGATGATAGTTTGGATAAGTCGTCTAAAGAACTTTTGAAAGTTGGTTGATGTTAGATAACAAGCAAATTGGTTATGCAAAATGCTTATATGATCATTTGGAGTGAATTAAGCTATATTGGAAAACAGCTTATTTCAAAAACCAATAGCAGATAAGCAGTTTTATTGGCAGTTTGAGACTTTCATGTTTGAGTGGTTTTCGGCTTATATTATTGGTTTTAAAGCAGGTAAGCAATTATGGTTATAAACGTTCTATAAAACAAATGTGTTAATACAAATAAACCGTAAAAATATTTATTAATATTTTGCGATCTCTTTGTGTTTTGTTGATAACAAATATAATGTTATCTTAAGTAAAATTATAAGGATACATGTTATGTTTGTAAAGCATCTACATATATAGTCATTTAATACAAATTGTTGTAATATATCATTTGTTGTAATAGTTTATTAAGATGGGTAAAAACCACAACCCATGACCCATACCCATGGAGCATATCCATAACCCATGAAGTTAACCCATAACCTATTGTCTAGCTGCATTGCATCTTTAGATACATTGTATCTACTTAGATACCCATGGTCCAAAGTCTAGGACCCATGACCCATAACCCAAAAACCCATGGGCAAACAGGAGCGTCTCACGGATCTCTCAAGTTACACTAGACGGATCCCTCAGGCAAGGGATTCGTGTAATAGTGGCAAGAATTTTCCTATAAATAGAGAGCCATTTCTTCATTGTAACTCACCCATCTTCTTACAAACTCTCTCATATATTCTTACATTCTTCTAACCTAAGATCACTTGATCTAGAGAGTAGTTCTTCTTTCTTTTGTTGTGATTCTCATATAGGTCCTTCTCTAAGGCGAGATCACGAGCATTCTACAAGTCATCAAAGCAAGGGGTCCTTGATTGATTTGTTCCTCCACAAGATTTCTGTAGCAAAGATCTTGTATTTCATATTTCACATATTTGTTGTGTTATAGTAGTGCTGGTTTGGTCCTCCGTGTTACGGACTCGGTATTTAGCTTTGTACCGGAAAAAGTGTAAGCGACGTTGTGAAGGCTTCTCCACCGAGTTGAAGGAGTTTGTTGACATAGTGCTTGAACTCTCGAGTAGGTGACTCGGGGAGTGGAGTAGGGTAAGGAAGGTGTCCTTGTAGCCGAACCACTATAACTCGGTTGTGTCTTTTCTATCCTTTACTTTACTTGCTTTCTGATACGAGTACAACGCGCGTTCGGGGTCAAAGGAACTTCCTTTTCGTCGAGCAAGTTTTTCAACACCCTAGGCAGTGAACCTAATCGTTGTAGTGTAGTATTAGGGTAAGCCTTGGGAATTGATATCGTTCTTTAGGGGAATATGAATGCTAGTGAGAAATTACCGCTAAGGTTGGGGTTTAGGAAGATTATTTTTTATCTTTTTATGTTTTTTTTAGAAAATTGAAAGGTACGAATCTCGGGGTTTGGATTTGGGGGTTGGTATTTCTACCAATTACTCTACTTATCTAATTATCTAAACTAAGGTGAGTGTAGTGTATGTCTATTGTTGTGTTCTCTTATGATGATTAAAAAATGTGTTTACTTAGATGTTATTACTCCCTAGTTATCTCCTATTGATGGTTGAATTGTCACGTCCTTATTCTTAACGCGTTGTGTTTCTAAGGTCGTAGGGTATGCGTTTATCCCTAACTCTTTGAAGCTACCTAAGGTTAATGACTACAAAATCTCTAGGATTCATAAACTTAACACTAAGGTTATCTTTGGATATTTAGCTTACAACTCCACTAGTAACTATAAGCTAAGGTTCAACAAAGACTAATCAAGCATTAATAACACAACGAATGACCTATCGCAATACTAGGTCAATCACAATTAAGATAAGAGACAACCAATCAATATTCAATAACTAGGTTTCATATATCTAAGTAAACACACAAGTAAATTAGCCAGACATGGAGAACATGCAAGCATACACACAAACAATTGAAGACATGATTGAATTAATGAAGTAAAACACTTATCTTGTTTGTAAAATAGGGTATGAAACCCTAGGATACTGCACAAGACAGCCTTGGTTCGGTTTAGGTTTTTACTCCACAAAACTACCTCTCTAAAAACTGAAAAATTCGGATTCTATATATAGTGTTACAATATGCGACGGCGTCACTCTTTAATTGTGACGCCGTCGGGTCGCCGCCATTAGGGTTTCGTCTTGGCCACGTCAACTCTGTGACGGAGTCACCTTATGCCCGTGACGCCGTTGGCTTCAATCTCTTACGCCGTCTGGATCCAAATCTAGGTCGTCTGAGTTGCGATGCCCTACTCTTTTAAACCTGATGCCGTCACTTGTAAAATAGCAATTTGCTCTCTGAGTCGTCTCAAGATGTGTCGCGACGGCGTCGCATTTAAGCAGTGACGCCGTCCCCTTCAATTCCAGCAGCTTGAGTGTCTCGATTCTTGACTTTGGCCATTTTCTTCGTATATTCGCGCTTTTTTGTCCGAATAAATGTCATTCCAGCAATTTGCCTTCAAGAGACCTAAAAAGTGAAAATGAACGAAATTAAATAGTAACGGATACAAGAGTGATCAATTAAAGGCTTAGATGACCCCTCAAAAGTGTACCTTTTAAATCCTTATCACTTTCTTTACTCGCATTACTTTTAGAATCTATATTTTCTCTTCATCCATACGATTTCACATAACATCGAATCTAAAGTTTTTGAAACTAACTTAAAATCGGTAAAACTATTCAACCCCCCCCCTTCTAGTTTTCCACAATTGGCATCAAGAGCTAAGTTTACAAAAGTTTTAAAGTAAACCGTATTTTAAAAACTTTTCGATCACTATGAGTTCTGAAAATTACAAGGAAGGGAAATCCATGCAACGACCTCCACTACTTGAAACTAATGGTTTTATATATTGGAAAAATAGGTTCGAAACGTATGTGAAGTCAAAAGATATTGATCTTTGGTAAATCATTGTTGAAGGCGATTTTGAAGCCACTACAAAAGATGAAACTGGAAATTTAGTAAACACACCTCATGATCAACTCACCGATGATCAAAAGAAAAAGCTTTCCAAAAATAGTGAAGCTAAAATGGTTTTATATTATGCTTTACCCAAAAAGGAATTCAAAAGAATTTCCATGCTTAAAACCTCTAAAGAAATTTGGAATTCTTTAGTTGTAACTCATCAAGGAAATCAACAAGTTAAAAACAATAAAATAGATTTATTTGTTCAACAATATGAACAATTTTCAATATCGGATGAGGATACTATATATCATTCTTTTGCTAACTTTAATACTATAATTACATCTTTACAAGCACTTGATGAGTCTTTCTCTAGTCGTAATCATGTTAGGAGATATCTATGGGCGCTTCCATCTAAGTGGAGATCTAAGGTGATGGTAATTGAAGAATCAAAAGACTTGTCAATCCTCACCCTTGATGAACTCATAGGCAATCTAAAAGTTTATGAGCTTGTCCTCGCTAAAGATTCCAAAGCCTCAAAAGAGAAGAAAAGAGAAGCACAAATCTCTTGCCCTAAAAGCCAAGAAGGTCTCAAGCGATGAAGAAAACTCCTCTTAGGATAGTGATGACGAGGAGTATGCCATGGCGGTAAGGGACTTCAAGAATTTCTTTAGAAGAAAGGGAAGATATGCCAAACAACCATATGACAACAAGAAGGGTTTTCGGAAAAGCAAAGATGACGAGAAAGCAAGGGATAAACGCGGTTGTTTTAAATGTGGGGACCCCAATCACTTTATTAGTAAGTGTCCCAAACGTGACGAACAAAAAGCGTTCGTAAGTGGTTCGTGGGGAATGAGCGAGAAGGAGGACAAAGAAATTTGTCTCATGGCAAATGACGAGGTATGTCACGAATACTATAGTAGCTCATCATTAGATGATGATTCATTACATCGTGAATATGATAAACTTTGCAAAATTAGCTTAAAAGTAATTAACAAAAATAAGATTTTGAAAAACCAAAATGAACATTTAGAAAAGGAAGTCTTTGAGTTAAAAGCTAAATTAAAACGTTTAGAAAAGGCGAAGATAGCAAGTAGCGAATGTGAGCTTTGCGTTCAACTTCAAACACTAGTTGATCATCTAGATTCTAAGATTGCAAGAATGAATACTAATACTCTAGATATGATATTAGATAGTGTTAAAACAGGAAACAACCAAAAAGGTTTAGGTTTTCAGCAACTTGATGCGTCAACTAGTGAAAACAAAGAAACACAATTTGTCAAAGCAATAGAAAAACAAGCCACTGTAGTCACGGATCCCACAAAAAGGGAACCGTCTAGTGTAAAGCCAGGGATCTGTGGGTCTGCTGAAGCAAACAGTAGCAATAATATAGCTTCTTCATCTAGAATTGATCTTATTATTGTTAATAAGAAGAAACCAACCCATGTTACTATTATACAACCACCTCCAAGACAAAATCAAAGTTTTACAAGAAACAAAGGTCCATCGTTTTCAAAACCAAACACGTTTATAAGGAGACCTAATAATGTTTATCCGAGAAGTAACCATCAAATGGGATGGAATCCTAATATGCAAAACGGTTTTCCATTTCAAAACTTTGCACCATGGAATGCATACTCACCGTTTCCATATATGTCTAACATGAATGAAATGTTTAACACTAATGGACCCATGAACAATTGGGGACCGAACTTTTGAGTTAATTGTTTTCTTAGGTGTGCTTAAAGGTCGACCTAGATCCGGATAAATGGATCAAGCATAGCGGGTGCACGAGGCACATGACCGGTAATAAAGATTTATTTTCCACATATGAATCCTTCAATGGAGGAAATGTGGTATTTGGAAATAGCAAAAGCAAAATCATCGGTAAAGGTACGCTTTCTAACTGTTGGAATCACTCCTAAACCTTATTCAAGTGTTAGTGATTCATATGTAATAGTTAGCTTAATTATGGCCTTTATGTTAGTTATTAGCTTAGGCTTATGTAGAAGGCCCATAAGCCTAGGCCCAAGTCCATAAGAGAAAGGAAGGGACTAGGAGTGTTGCCCTAGCTCCCTCTCCTATAAATACTATGTAATAACCCTCACTTGAGGGTTGGTTGTTCATTTTATTCTCTCATTCACTCCTACGCATAACCGGTCTTACTCATACGTGTGTGTTTATCTGATTATTGTTCAACCGATCTTTCTCCTTCTCTATCTCTTACATATTGATGCTTGTATTACTAATATGGTGACCTAACAGTGGTATCATTCGCCAAATAGTTGGGTGAACATATTTTTTTTTGAAGTTTTTTTGTTTTGGTCATACGCGTAAAACAGGTTCCATCTTTCTCACGCTTAAAAACTGATTTTTTTCACTTTCTAATCCAAGATTCTTGTCCTTTCAACGTTTTTAGGTATCAAACTATCTGTTTTTGGCAAAAAGTTTCAAACTTTACGCGTGGATCATTATTTTTAAGCTAGGTTTTGTACGCGGGTATTGTTCTACGCATAACGTGTTTTTGAGCTTTGGATCATCAAGTTTCACACTTTTGTGTTATTTTGGTGATATTGAAGCTATTTCATCACAAAAATCTGGTTTGGAAACATCAAGTGGCAGAAATCACTTTTAGCTAACTTTTACGCGTAAGTGAAACCCTAATCTTACGCGTAACTTGTCCTTGGTTTGATCTTCAGTTTCGTGGCTTACTCAGTGATTTTCTTGCTTGGATAAGCCTGAAAACACTTCGACTTTGGATATCTCTTACACTGTGATAGTGTAAAAGATCATTTGGGCAAAAACCCTAAAATTACGCATAAGCATAAGCTTACGCGTAGAATTTTTACGCATAAGATTCATCTTACGCCTAAGCTTTGTCTTACGCATAAGTTTATCCTACGCCTAAGTTTTCTACGCCTAACTTCTTGTTTACGCATAACTTTAGTGTTTTCTCCTTACTTACGCGTAAGCTAATACTACGCGTAACATTGGTGTTTTTACGCATAAGTGGTACTTGGTTTTTCTGTGATTTCTACGCCTAAGGATACTTCATCAACAACGTTTCATTCGACTACAAAGATCCATTTAACAACACAAGTTTTCAACATGTCACAACCACCATACTCTAACTATTTTCCCTACACTTATCATCAACAACAACAACAACTAAATCCACAACATCAACAATTTAATCATCAACAACAAATTTATCAACAACAATTTAATCAACAACATACTCCACAACTTGGAGCAATTCCACCACCACAAATGGTTCAACCACCACCTAGTCTTCAAGTACAACCTTACACAAACTTCTACAATCAACATCCATCCAGGAATACTATGAAGGAACCGACATGGTTTGGCAAGATGTGTGAAGCCTTAAGTAGCCAACAATCAATTCATGAAGCTGGCTCACTTGATAGACCTCCAATGCTCACTCCCGGAAATTATGATCAATGGGTGATAAGGTTCTTTAGGTTTTGTGATCTAAAGAAGCGACATGGAAAGTTTTTAAAGAAGGTCATTATGGAAGGTCCATTTCAGATGCCTACTGTTATCACACCCGCAGATCCAGATGCCAATCCACCAAGAGATGATGTCTCCAACATTGCAACTATATCCGACCTCACTGGTGATGAACTTCTACACTTTGAAGCCGATGAACTAGCAATGCAATACATTCTTTTGGGACTACCCAATCCGATCCTTCGAAGTGTTGATGCTCAAAAGACAGCTAAAGCAATGTGGGAACATATTCATCTTCTAATGGAAGGCACAACACTCAATCAGGAAGACATGGAATCCAAATCTACTTGGCTTATGAACACTTCATGATTGAACCAGGAGAGACATTAGAGTCATATCATCATCGCTTTTCAGACATCATTAATGATTTGGACAAACACAACATCATTATGCCTCGAATTGCTGTCAACACTAAGTTCCTAAGTAGTCTTGGTCCGGAATGGGAGAAGTATGTCATTTTTCTCCGTCAAGCTAAGAACCTTCATCATGCTACATACGGATTGTTGTACGACTATTTGAAGCCTCACCAAAAAGAAGTTGACAAAGAAATGACTATCCGTGGACTCCCAACTTCACAGTCAATTCCTGATAACCAACAACTTTGTGGAGTTTGTTAAGACTCTTTGAGATCGTTTTGAGCCTTAGGGTTTAACAATAACATAGACAATATGCATCGGAATAATAAGAACTTCATACGTTATTGACACAAGGTTTTTCATTAATAACACTCCAAGCCTCAAATATTATTTGATCAGAATAATACGGTTACACTTAACTTGTAACAGGGATCAAAGATCCTTGAGGCTAAACTAAACAAACTCTAACCCTAGACGTTTATAGAAACACATCTAGGTTACACACACACACACACCTTTAGACTACATTATGGAAGACTTGTATATAAAACCTACACCCCATGTCCTCTTTATATACTAGAGGATTAGGGTTTACAAAATACTACGAAGGACTAAATAATAAATCTTCTTTTGCAAGCAAGTCCTTCCATCTTTTTGTAGGTTTCATCTCTTTCACTTTAAGTCCCTTTGTTTCATTCTTGTATTTATTTTGTCTCATCAAATCCAAGGAACCTAAAACCCAACAAACTTGCTTTGTGGGCTCAAACTAATCTTCCTCCTCAAACAGCTCAGCAACCAGCTCCTCAACCAACTGCAACCATCACACCATATGATCAGTCACAGCAACAACCTCAACAAACTCAATTGGTTCCATACAACAACAACAATGCTCAAGCACTTTACAGTGAAGCTGATGAGGACTCTGCTGCTTTCGATGAATTGCAACAAGGATTTGTTATGATAGCTAAAGCCTTCGGTCGGTATACAAACAAATCCAACAATCGCATTCGTTCCTCATCCAACATAAGGAATCAAGCTGTTGTGAACAATAGACGTGTTGAAGTTCAGAACCGTGGTTATGGTCGTCAGATGGGAGGTGGTCAAGGGTTTAATGCTATTGGAAGGAATAACCAGGGTGCTCCACAACAACAGAGAGCTCAAGTGGTTGAACAGGGGAATGCTCAGAATGGGGTTAATGGTCTTCGTTGTTATAACTGCAATGAAAATGGTCATCTGGCTAATGCATGTCCTAAGCCGAGGACAAGAGGAAGTGCTTATTTCAAAGAGGCTTTGCTCTTGGCTCTTAAGGATGAAGCTGGTGGAACTCTTAACAACAAGGAATAGAGCTTTATGGCAGATGCAGACTCTGATGATGACATGGAAGACTTGCATGCTAATGCAGCAGTGATGTTGATGGCACAAATGCAAGCTCTACACATGAGTGATATAGGCCCAGTGTATGACACTGATGGCTTGTCTCAGGTACCCGAACAAACCATATTTATCTCTGATCTAATATCTCCGCCAACATCTGAATCCGGCAAGGCTCAGAATGTTCAAAATGAGTCGTCCACATCTCATTCTGACGATTTTCAACTAGACCCCGTAGTTACATTCGATGATCAAGATGACCTTATGGTTTCCCTTGATAATCAAATTGACTCCGTGGTTATACTTGAGGAACTGCATAATGATCATGTTGTGTCTCACGTTGAACACGCTGAACCTTTGCCTAGTCCAGATGTTGATCTGTTACTTAAAGACCAACAATCCCGAATGGAAAAATGTCGTGATTTAAATCAGCAATTAAAAAGTAAAAATGCACTGTTAACCAAGGATCTTGAATGCTTACAAATGCAACTCAATTTTTTCAAAACTCAAGAAAACCGTGAAAAAGGTTTTGAAGCCGCCTTTGCAAAATCTCATCAAAACGAACAATATTTAGAACGACAAATGCGTGTTCTAGCCGCTTCAAAGAATGCTTTGTTGTCTGAAATAGAACAACTGGAACATGAACATAAAAAGAAAATTAACAATCTCACCTTGGAAAATCAAAAAGCTAAGGCTGAGTTGTTAAATTGTCAAAAACAGTTCTCTGAATACAAAAAGCATTCAACGAAACGAATAGATGACCATCTTGGCGAAATTATCGGCTTGCAAAACAAACTTAAAGAGTTTCGAAATGTTGTTTACAAACATGGTGAGTCAGTCACAGCTATTCAAAAGTTTACTTTAAAACCCAATCCAGATGGATATGGACCGAATCTTGCTGATTACAAACCTAAGCTTTCAACCAAAGCATTTAAACCAAATCCTGAAGTTTCCAGTGCAGAATATAAAATTGATGATTCTATTATGAGTATTGTTGAATATCATCGTCAAGAGGAATTAGATGCAGAAGACGAGAGTCGATCAAAATTAGAAAACGTTGTTTACAACAAACCTTTTACATATTCACAAGCGGTCACTTTCGTCCCACCAAAGGATTCTTCTAACACACCAAGGATTATCACAAAAACGTCTGAGTATTCTAATGTTAATCCCAAACCAAATTATGCACAAATTTATGGTCCTTTACCTTCCATCAGTGAAGTAAATTCAAAACCTGAAAATCGTCAAATTCTTAGATATTTTGACATTTTCATGGCTGACCTCAAACTTTTAGAACATGAGATTGAATTTCATTCTGAAATAAAAGTTGAACATTTTCAATCGCCTCTGGCGCGAGAACAAAGAGACATTTTTCAGAAAAGACTTTTACCCAATGTTAAAAATTTGAAAAACTGTGCATTGTATTGGGAACGGGACTTTCATAAGGAACTTGGATTGATGAAAGTCGTTTTCGAGAAAACAAAAACATCTATTTCTAACACCAAACGTAAAAAGAAAATGTTACGAAAAGATGTTGATCGACTCTTGGAAGATGTTATCTGTGCTGATGTCTATAATGATGTGTTATTGCATTCTTTACCATATGCATCTGATTATATCTCTGCTGATACTACTGATTCTGTTGTAATTGTTGAGAATACTGATAATGTGCTTCAGATCGAGTCTTTAAAAGCTAAAAATGAACGACTGTTAAACGAACTTTCAAATTCAAAACGTCGTCTTCAATGGTGTTAAAAAGATTGTCAAAATCGTGAACTTGCTTTGCAAAACAAAATCCACCAGTTGAAATCAAAACCGTTTGATTCTAAAATTGAGCAATTGGATGATCAAAACGTGTCTTTGAAATGTCAAATCTCAAAATATGAACAAGAACTTTCAAAAGTTAAACATGAATATGGTGTCATATTTGATTTACTCAAACAGACTCGTGATGAAGCATCAAACAAACTTGATCATTATCTTGCACACACTAAAGAAGTCATGAATTTTGCTGGAAATCTTCGTTCTGAAAATCAAGATTTGGTGCACACTATCACTAAGTTAAGGGAAATGTTAGGAAAGTATGAACAAGTTCAGCCTAGCATCATTAAGAAAATTGCACCTGTAACACTTAGCAAACGTGAACCCAGATTTCCTACTGACAAAACACAAGTTACTAATGTGCTTCCCTCTACTGCAACAGGACTAGTTGCTTCTTTTCCAAACGTCCGCACTTCACAGCCTATAAGCAATACAAGGAAGAATAGGAAGTTGCGACCTAAGAAAAGAATAATAAGGAATGCTGAAGTAGAAGAACACCATAGGACTTTGAATAAGACTCACGTTGCACCTACTTTTGATATTTCGTCTGACAAATGTAATGGAAAAAGTGTTGTAATAAATGCTAAACCTTTAAGTACTTTTGATATTCATTCTGATGCTTCTTGTGTTATTTGTCGTAAAAGTATGCTTTCTGATTGTCATGACAAATGTGTTGCTAGAGCTATCTTGTCTCGTTTACGGAATCCTAAGAATCGGAATACCTCTAGGCCCATTAATGATTCTAAGTCTGTGCTTGGTAAACCGCCCTCCTTAGATTCTAAGAAACGCATTAATGTACCTGTAGTTCCAGTATCACCTCCAAGGAATGTAGTACCACCTAGTGCATTCACTAAGACTAAAGCTAAGACTAGTTGGAGATGGCATAAATGGATACATAATACACTATGATTTAAATGGATGCCTAAAATCATTGATGTGTGTATTTCTACTATAACTGCTGAGGAACCCTCTAACTCATCGGGTTCCACATCTACCTCTATTCCATCTGTGTCGTCTGTGTGTAATGCAGGTGATACAGATCATCCTTTGGATTGTTGATAGCGGATATTCCCGACACATGACATGCAATCTTAAACTATTATCAAACTTTATTGCAAAGTTCATTGGCACTATCAGATTCGGGAATGATCACTTCGCAGCTATCATGGGCAACGGAGATTATATCAATGGCAATATTGAAATTAGCAGGGTTTATTATGTGGAAGGCCTCGGTCACAATCTCTTTTCAGTCGGTCAATTCTGTGATGGAGATTTGGAAGTTGCTTTTCGGGAGAAAACTTGTTTCATTCGTGATCTACAAGGAAACGATCTAATGTCTGGCTCTCGCAATTCTAGTCTATACACAATCTCAATGCAAGACATGATTGCTTCATCTCCCATCTGTCTACTTTCAAAGGCAACATCAACAAAATCCTGGCTATGGCACCGTCGTCTCTCACATTTAAACTTTCAAACCATCACCAACCTTGCTCGACACAAACTTGTTGAAGGTCTCCCGAGATTCCGGTATTCTAAAGATCACCTATGTTCAGCTTGTGAACAAGGAAAAAACACCCATGCTCATTTTCCCTCAAAGGTGGAACACATCTCTCAGCATGTGCTTCATCTTCTTTACATGGATTTGTGTGGCCCGATGCGCGTGCAAATGATTAATGGCTAACGCTACATCTTGGTAATTGTCGATGACTACTCACGATGGACTTGGGTCTACTTTCTTCGAAGTAAAGATCAAGCTCCACAGATGATCATCACATTTCTCACGAAAATTCAAGTTCAGCTCCGGAACACCGTCCGCCAAATCAGAACAGACAAAGGAACTGAATTTGTAAACCAAACTCTTCGAGATTTTTATGAGAAAGTGGGAATTGTGCATCAGACATCTATTGCACTTACACCAGAACAAAACGAAGTTGTTGAAAGACGAAACCGTACGTTAGTGGAAGCTGCAAGAACAATGTTAATCAATGCTAAACTTCCAGATTACTTGTGGGCAGAAGCTGTATCAACTGCATACTATACTCAAAATCGTTCAATGATTACAAAACGCCACAACAAAACACCTTTTGAGCTTATCCACAACCATAAACCGAATCTCAAACACTTTCATGTATTTGGATCCCTTTGCAACCCAAATAATGATCGTGATGACTTTGGAAAGCTTAAAGCCAAAGCTGACATTGGAGTCTTTATAGGATATTGTGAAAATTCTAAGGGTTTCCAAATCTGGAATCGTTGTACAAAGCAGGTTATGGAAACGATTCATGCTAATTTTGATGAACTTACTGAAATGGCTTCTGAGCATAACAGCTTAGAACCCGGTCACAACCGTTTAAACTTTCCTCAAACCCTATCATCAGCTGAACTAAGCCCCCAGCTTACTCGTCAACAAATAGAAATGCTATTTGCTCCGTTGTTTAGTGATGACATTGATGAACGTGCTCCAGGTGTATCCGCTGTTTCCGCTGCTCAAACTGATAACACTCTTATACCTGATACACCTACTACAACAACTACTGTTGAAGAAGCACCACCAGTTGACTCTACAACAACAATTGAACAAACTACTTCCAATGACGCTGAACCAGCTGCTGATGTTCTTAATGAAGTACCCCCACCTGCAGATTTTGATCCAAATGCGTTCTTTAACCCATTTGCCAATGAAACTGCTGCACCTGATGTCGCGGAATCATCAACAAACCATTTGAATCCTCAAAATCTGCATAATGTATATCAACATCAAGCTTCCACACATCGTTGGACAAAAGACCATCCTCTAGAGAGCATTATTGGCAACCCAAATCAACCAGACGTTACGAGACAACGTCTTCACACATATGGTGAACATTGCATTTATGCTCTCACTGTCTGCCAAATCTGAACCTAAAAACATTAAAGATGCAATGACCAAAGACAACTGGGTTGAATCCATGCAAGAAGAAATCAACCAATTCAAACGTCTTGAAGTATGGGAACTGGTTGAAAGACGAACAGGGGTCTACGTCATTGGTCTAAAATGGATTTGGAAGAACAAATTGGATGCTGAAAGGAACGTAATCAAAAACAAGTCACGTCTGGTGGCTAAGGGTTATAGACAGGAAGAGGGTATAGACTTTGAAGAATCATTCACTCCGGTTGCTCGTATTGAAGCTGTTCGGATCTTTCTCGCGTTCGCGGCTCATATGAATATAACGGTCTTTCAGATGGATGTCAAAACTGCTTTTCTGAACGGTCAACTAAAAGAAACGGTTTATGTCAGCCAGCCAGAAGGATTCGTTGATCTCGCGTTCCCGAACCATGTCTACAAACTGAACAAAGCTCTGTATGGTCTCAAACAAGCTCCTCGGGCGTGGTACGATAAGTTATCATCTTTCCTAATTGCCAATAATTTCACCAAAGGTTCGGTCGACCCTACACTTTTCATACAATATCACGGGGAACATATTTTAATCGTTCAAATTTATGTGGATGCCATTATTTTTGGGTCAACACATTTAAAATACTCAAATGCTTTTGCAAAACTTATGACAAAACATTTTGAAATGTCAATGATGGGTGAACTTACATTCTTTCTCGGATTGCAAGTTCATCAATCACCCCGTGGTATTTTTCTAAGTCAGTCCAAATATGCCCTTGAAATTCTGAACAAATTTGGAATGAATACCTGTGATACTTATGCCACACCAATGTCACATACCAAGAAGCTAGACGCTGATTTGCATGGGAAACTGGTTGACCCTACAAAATACCGTAGTATCATTGGGTCTCTCATGTATCTAACAGCCAGCATACCTGATATTGTCTTCGCCGTATATCTTTGCTCCCGTTATCAGTCGAGACCAACTGAAACCCACCTCTCAGAGGCTAAAAGAATCCTCCGATACATAAAGGGAACCATTAACTTGGGGATCTGGTATCCGAAGGATTCTGGTTTTGAACTAATAGCTTTTTCAGACGCTAACCACGCAGGATGCTTAGACTCTCGGAAAAGTACTTCAGGAGCACTACAATTTCTTGGTGACAAACTGGTGTCTTGGCAATCGAAGAAGCAGGATTGTACATTGCTATCCTCAACCGAAGCAGAATATGTAGCCATGTCGGCGTGTTGTGCTCAAGTCATTTGGATGAGAACACAACTCAAAGACTATGGTTACGTATTTGACATAATCCCGATGTACTGCGACAATCGGAGTGCTATTGCGATCTCGTGCAACTCAGTTCAGCATTCAAAATCAAAGCACATCGATCTTCGATATCATTTCATCAAGGACCACGTGGAACAGGGTACTGTTGAATTATACTTTGTGGGTACAGAATACCAATTGGCAGATCTTCTCACCAAAGCCTTAGCTCCTGCTAGGTTTAATGAGTTGGTCCACCGGATTGTTATGCGGTGTTTGACTCAAGAGGAACTGAATGAACTCTTAAAACATTCTTAAAAACCAGTCAAACACCAAAACCTCTTTTGTAAATATTTTTCAAAAACAAAATATGAAAATATAAAATTAGATAAAACAACAAAAATATTCTTCTATCTATATTTCTTCAAACATGGCAAGTACAACTCTTCCGTCAACACTCAAATCTTTCAAAATTCAGTATTTTTCCGATCAATTGTTGAGGGGGAGAAAATAAATTCTTAACTGTTTCAAAATAACCGTGTACTTGTATGTTACCTTATCCCGGTTGTTTCTTTAAATGGTGGTCACATATCTGGTCTATTGACACTCCTCGGACTAAAACTTTCATTATTTCTTAAGTCGAGGGGGAGTGTCGTCAAATTTCTTTCCAAACATCACTTGTGTGGTAACCAAAATGGAAGTTAAAAGGCATTGGATGAAAATGGAAAAGGTGGAGGGGCTAAAACTGTCAAAATCTTAAAGTTATTTTTCATAAAACACTCCACCTAATTCATTAAATTCATCACATTTATTATTTAACCTAACCAATCCTACGCCTAAAATTCAATCTGCAAATCCGAGTTCTTGATCTTCAATTTGTAAGTGGTTTCATAATCTTAACGTATTTACAAACAATGGTTTTGAATCTTTTACAAATCCAACGGTTAAAACGTGAGATATATGTGATTTTGTGTTCTACGCATAAGCATATGAACACATAATCATGTTTGTGTGTTTATGGTTAAAATGATAGTGCCAAAACGTTCATATAACATCATTGAAACTATTTTGATCATAAAAACATACCCAGAAACACGAATTGATTGATTTTGAAAATTAGGGTTCATACGTTAGTTTGGGGGTTTTCATATGTGAACATTTTTGGTGATAAAGATTGTTGTATGAGGTTGTTTTCAAGTTGAATTGATCATATTTAGACCCAGAAATTACCCAGAAACACTAATGATTCATAAATTGGAAACTAGGGTTTATGTTCATACGGTTTGGGTATTTTTGATTCATGACCTATTTGATGTTAAAACTTGGATAAGGCAACTTAATAGGCTTCTTAGACTTACCAGAATCATTTTGTACAATTCCTATGGCTAAATCTCTTACTCGTTGAAATTAAACCTTAGGGTTTAGGTTTACGCATAAGGATTTTACGCGTAACTGTTTGATGAGTTTTTTCATGCTTGATCTGATGAATATTGAATGAATGTGTTAATAATTGGTGCTATGATTAACTTATTTCAGGTTTATTACGCGTGAAATTCAGAATCAAGGTTATTAGCAATCTACGCATAAGGATCACCTTACGCGTAGAAGGTTATGCGTAAGAGTAATCTTACGCATAACTGTTACGCGTAAGGTTCTACATAAGGGACTACGCGTATCCTGTGAAGGATATGCATAAACAGTGACCTCTACGCATAAGGTCTACTCTTACGAGTAAGCCTTACGCGTAAGGTTTTATATATGCTTACGCGTAAGCTCTACGCATAAGGTCCCCTTTTCCTACGCGTAATATTCCTTACGCGTAAGATAGGATCCTACGCATAAGCTTGCGTTTACGCATATATCATTTCTGTTTACGCATAAGCTACCATTTCTACGCCTAAGCCTTGTTTAACCTTATTATGAATTGTTACGCGTGCAAACTTGTAAATAATTAAATCATAACGCCATGAAACCAATAATGTTACTTTAAGATTAAATGTTTAAACAAGTTGTGAATAATAAGTGAAAACATGGACTTTAAAACTTAAAGTTAATCATCTCATGAAAATTATCACGACATCATTCGACTATTGGACAAAACAAGTGACATTGGACTCGTAACAATCATCAACATAGCACATTCAATAATTAGACAATAAAACCATCTGTTGACTAACATAATGTCTTTCGATATGTTGGTTCTTTTGGCTAAATATATTTCAGATCACGACATGGACACTCAAATGCAGAATGTGGATGCACCAAATGTTCTCACCATTGCTGATATCTTCCCTCATGGATACCCGATGAAGATAGGAAAGAACAACCTTCGTGTTGACTTTGAAATTCTCACCTGCTCAGAGTCTTCTTGCTTAATTGCTGTGGATATTCTGAAGAATCATCCTTATCAGAATATGCTCTCCAACTCTGCTACTGTGCCGGAGATCTACATTCATCAGTTCTGGAACACAATGAAAAAGATCAAAGGACAGAATGTTGTGACAGTGACTCTCAACCACAAACAAGTCACCATCACACCTGCAGCCTTAAGGACTGTTCTCCTCATTCCCGACATCGAGCCTACCGATTACGTTGTTGCACCAACTGAAGAGACTGTTCTACAATTCATGATAGACATTGGTTACGATGAAGCTACAGGAGTAATCACTAAGCATTCATACGTAGATCTTAAGAATATTCCTCAACCTTGGAGAACTCTCTACATCATCATCACCAAATCTGTTTCCGGTCGTGACAGTGGCTATGAGCATCCCAAGCTCATGGAACTGCAAATCTTTTGGGCCTTGATCAACATGAAGCACATCGAAATTGAAGCTCTGATATGGGACGACATGATGTCATTCCTCGAAAATCTTGGCTCAAAGATTCCTTATATCAGATATACAAAACTGTTGATCCAAAGAGCACTTTGGCTTAATCCTGATATCCCCAAGAGACTCAATGACCCCAAAAATCACGACATGTTGACTGAACCTACTCTAACTGTCAGATTCAAGGAATCAGCAACAAAGAAACAGGGTGATGTGTTGCCGGATCACCTTCTGTCTGATGAAATCAAAAAGCTCTACACATACAAAAGGTATTTGGTAGCAGTTGAAGAAAGCAAAGCTGGTTTTCTCGATGACAAGCCTTCTGGTACACCTACCAGGAAAACCAGAAGAGGAAGTGCAGGAAGTATTGCAACCACTGAGAGTCAAAGAAAGTTTCCTAAGAGGAAACCTGGACTCAAAAGGAAAGTTCCCTCTAAGGAAGCCATTCCTATTCCCAAGCCTAAACCGCAACGAAAGCTAAAGGATGAAAGCTCTGAGGAAACTGAATCAGAAGAAGAAGTAACTTACTCTGAAACAGTCAAAGATGACACTCAGACAGCCACTAAGCCTTCAAGTCCCAAAGGTGATAAAGGAAAGACTCCAGTGATTGAGCACGAAGAAGAAAGCTCTGATGAAGAGCCTCTGGATACTGATACTGATTATAGGAGGAAGTTCAAATTTGTTAGACTCCAACACGTTGCGAAAGAGTTTGCAAAGGATCAAATGGGTGGCCCCGGAGGGTCAAGTGGTGATGTTCAATCTACACCAATTCCTGATGCGGTTAATCAACCCGATAAGGGAACTGGTGCCACCACTCTTGAGCAACAATAAAAGCAACAGGAGGATTCTATTGAGGAACCAGAAACTGAAAAGTCAGAGAAGGAAAAAGCTGATAAAGAAGCTGCATCTCAATCTAAAGTTGATGAAGAGGCCACAGCTCAAGCTAAAGCAGATGAAGATGCTAGGATTCAGGCTGAAGAAAAAGCTAAAACTGGACAAGATGACGAAGTGAACTATGATGATTATCTTCTCAACAGTCCAACTCGTTCCAAGGAGAAAACTTCTAAACCTCCTAAGGACCTTGAACCTCCTCATGACTCTTCATCATCAGCTTCATCCTCTCACTCTTCACCACCACCATCCAAAAGATCAACCAGATCCACATCCAAATCAGTAAAGAAGCCAACGACATCTTGGATCTCTCAAGCTAAGACAAGAATCGTTAAATTTGTCAAGCAGGTCAGGAAGAAAGACGTACTTTACAAGAAGTTGAATTTTCTCGCTGTCCAGGTACAGTATCTTCATGACGAGAATGACAAGATGCAAGTTGAAAGGGAATATGTCCAGAAGCTCATGAAAGATGATCTTCAAGGGAAAATGAACGAAATGATCAAAGGTTACACTCACAAGTTCCTTCTTGACATCGTTCCTGGAGTTACAAAGGAGATGTTTACCAAACAACTCTATCCGAATCTATTGCATTTGGCCAAGCAAACTATGAGATCAACACCAATGCATGTAAACATCAATCCAGTTGATCCCATAATATTCTCAGATGCTGAATTGGTTTCCAGGCTCGTAGCTCAAATGTCTAAACGATCTGCAACATTTGCCTCTTACGAAGGTAAATTGTTTGAAGCATTGCTGGAATACCAACTTAAATCAGCATGCAGAGAAGAAGCTGAGAGGCCCAAGCGTCCAAGAGACGATGAAGATAAGGATAAAGATAAAGAGCCTAAACGCCCAAAGAAAACTGGTGAATCATCCTCTATGCAACCTCCACCCCAAAGGACTCCAGCTCAACAACGATCTCCTCCAAGTTCTTCTACTGTAAAACCTCAGGTGTCTGAGTTACCACCTCAAACTACGAAAACCGGTGATCACTTCGAGTACACTGGTGGTGACGATGAGGAAGTCCTTGAGCCCCAACAACAACCCACCTATCCCGCTTCAACAACAAAGAAACCATCATCCTCATCAAAACCTAAGAAAAAGAAGAAGACTCCCAAGGCTGATGTCGTCTCATGGCTTGACGATGACGACACCGAATATGATTGGTTCTCAACACTTGTTGCTGCTACACCCGCCTTAACTGAAAACCAAGATATGGTAGGAGGTAGTACATTGGAGCATGCAAAGGTATTTCAAGAGAAGTTCCGAGTGAAGAAGATGACAAAATCAGAGTTGAAACGAATCAAGAATGAAGCTTTTCAAATACTCAAAGACAGCTCGGAAAGTGCTATTGAAGTTGAATATCACCTTGAAAACATAGCACGAGCCATGTCTAACAACATTGATTGGCTCAACCCTGAAGCAAACATCGACTACACCAGAAAAGACAACGCTCCATACTACACAGATTGGACCAAACCTCTACCTACCATTGGTCGACCAGATCAACCTCAGATTCCATTTCGATACTTCTTCAACAACGACCTGGAATTTCTTCTTCATGGTAGCGATGTGTCAAAGAAATACGCTACATCACTTACTCTTCCGTTCCCGGCAGCCATATACTCTAACTGCATAGCCATCGAGGAAAAGGCTACCCACATGTTCAACAACAGAGTGGAAGAGTATGACATCGATGCAATGTACGGGATTCACCATTGGCCGAAACGTCGACAAATCTACTACAGAAGCGGCCAAGTTCGAAGGTCTCAACATGAAGTGTATAGTACACAAGGGATCGTTGTTGTTAAGCATGTCACTCTCTCGTCTAAATGGGACTACACATTTCTCAAGACAATCGTGGTCAAGAGACAAGACGAAGAGGAATATGAATTCTGTGAAGCGGACTTTCAGAACTTGTCTCTCAATGATATTGAAGATCTGTATCTTGCCAAAGTACAGGGAAGAATGAGACAATTCTCGACTGAAATTCAACGTGAATACATCAAGTTCCTGCTCATCTTCATCAGAAGCATAGTGATCCAGGAACGTGTAGAAGACTTGCAACTTGCTGTTGAGTCGTATCAGACACATGTCAACTTCACCAGACCTAAGCTAGAAATTCCTGATATCAACCATCTTCCTCAATTCACTCTCATCAGCAAACCCTTTGGAGTAGTCTACCGCAGTGAACTACACCACAATTGCTTGATGGCGTGTACAGAGCTTCATAAATTTGGAGATTCAACTTTGAAGCATGTCAGGGATGGGCTAGCATATCAGTTAAAGGCGATTCAACAAGGCATTGGGTCACAAAAGAGATGGAATTCTCAGGACAGACGGGATGTAAAGAGAATCATCAAGATGATTGATGAAAGGTTGTTTCGAAGGGACCAGTTTAGAACATTGGAAAGCTTCGTAGGTGGTCGTCAACGCATTAATCTCTCAGGATATCAACGCCCAATTCGCATTCCTGGAGTTCTTGATGACCTACCTGAAATTCCTGGTACCCCTTAAAATGCTTCTATTTCATATTATTTTGGATGTGTGATTTTATATATAATTGACAATGGCTTGTGCACACATAACAGTGTACAACCCGTTCTTGTAATGAAAGGACCCTGTGGTACGCTTCAGTGCCACAATCCTATAAAACGAGCGAAAGCTTCTTAATTTTGAGTAAAACCTATCAAACCTTTCTTTTTTCAAGGTTTTGCTCAAAAGAACAAGTACTTCCCCTTACGTTTTCAAAACCTCAAAAGTTAGTATTACTTGTTGAGGGGGAGTATTTAACTTAAAAACTTTGTTCACAAATTGTTCTTTGTGTAATCTTCCCACAAAACTCAAAATGATCATATTTATTCTCAACATTTCTTCAAAAATAACATTTATATGCCATTTTTGAGGGGGAGAAATTTATGTGATAAGAAATATGTTGTGAAACTGCTATTGAATCCTCGTATGAAAAGACTTCAACCCATGAATTGACGGGATCTGAACAGTCTTACATTGAAAGGATTTGTCTTCCAAGACTTATCCAAGTAAATTGTACCTATTCGAGAAGCTCTTGATAGACATGAACTGTGACGGGTTTGACCACCTCTCGGGGTTGTCCACATCTTCAAGGTAGTTATTAGAGCTAGTTGTCACCTAAAAGCTGACAATGTATCTCTTTAACTATTCAACGTAATCGTGTCTCGCAAGGAACAGTCTATATTGAGTCGATCAATTCAAAAAGTGCGAACTCTTTCCTCACTGTGCAGATTTCCGTAATAACTCTTAAGCACATGTGGAGGGGGAGTATTTCTGAAAATCTAAAACTCTTGAAGTGTTCAAACATGTTTTTCATTCACAAACACTTCGAGAGATTTTCATGAAAAATGGTTTTATGACAACGGAGTTATAAGGTGATTAAGGTTAGGAATAACTGTCCTATGATCCGCCAGAGCCGGAGGGATCTACCCAAGGACACTACCAATAGTTAGTATTAGAAGTCCTTAGGTATGATTCTAAAAAGGAGAAAATGAGAATCGGAGAAAGAAGGAGTTGAAGAATTAAAAAGAAAAGCAAAGAAAAGGGTGAAAAGAAATAGCCCTCCAAATTATTCAACTTAGGGCAGACACCGGGTTCAATTCAAATGCTGCTGGTTGTCACTTAGTGACACCGGTATTGAAGATTAAAAGTCGTCATGGACCCAGTGACACATGCACTAAACCTTCTTAGCCACTCAACTTTCTCCCAACAGAAGCTTGTTTCATTTTCACAGGGAACCCTACGTAAACTATCGGCTTTCTCTTAGAGATTGCTGGTATTGAAGAAGGAGACCCTCTCCCTAGTCTCCGCTCAGGAAAACCAAAACGCACTATTGAGTCTAGAGCCACGAGATTCATCAAAATATCTCTAAGGTACACTTGACATTTCATCACTTGTTGTTCAACAATAAGAACAACAGTGGTACGTTATCGAGTCCTTCACAGATCTTAGCAATCTGTCGAGAACATTTATGAGAGGTTCACATATGTGATCCTCAGTGATTGAATGGAAACTCCTGCCAGGGTCAACCTCAAACAGCCCTGACAGCAGGTCGCTTTGGTAACTCCCCGTGGATTACGCTTAGTGGTCTCAAACGGTCTACAGTCGTGAGGTGATGCTTCGGTGTACCTCAGCGACTCATCTGAACCGTAGGTGTACTTCGGTACATCGCGTTATCTCACTTGTGGGACTCCAGTTCAGGAACGGCCTTTGTGAGAATTAGAGTTGTGTTTTCACACTATGCTGTTAACACTCTCGAAGTTCAAACTTGTAAGTGCCGGAATCCGCTTATTACTAACCTTTCCTATGTTTACTTCTTATGGAAGCTCTGGAGCGGACTGATCGTGCAGATTCTCCACATGCTCATGCCAACAACATCACTTATGAAAGTTCTCTCATAATCAAAGGCAACACAAAGTCAGAATGATTCTTCATCAACAAAGAATCTACAAAGTTTAAAGACTTAAAGAACTTCATCAACTGTAATCCAACGTTAAAGAGCGTGTGAGCATGTTGGAGAAAGACTTGGAGACACTAGAGCAGTGAAGCAGACCTGATGCAGATTACCACATCATACTATCACATTCAAAGAACAAAGAACTAAAGAACAAAGTAAATGAAGACGTCAAAGCAGAATACTTCAAAAGAAACAATTTCTCTACACTGGGGAGATTGTTCGAATCAAGACACTTCTTTTCACAAGAAAGAAGAATGTCAGAAGACGTCAAAGCTACTATTACATCAACACCTTTAACGTTATCACTCTTTCATTCATCGCTAACACTTAGGGGGAGATTGTTGGAATCACTCCTAAACCTTATTCAAGTGTTAGTGATTCATATGTAATAGTTAGCTTAATTATGGCCTTTATGTTAGTTATTAGCTTAGGCTTATGTAGAAGGCCCATAAGCCTAGGCCCAAGTCCATAAGAGAAAGGAAGGGACTAGGAGTGTTGCCCTAGCTCCCTCTCCTATAAATACTATGTAATAACCCTCACTTGAGGGTTGGTTGTTCATTTTATTCTCTCATTCACTCCTACGCATAACCGGTCTTACTCATACGTGTGTGTTTGTTTGATTATTGTTCAACCGATCATTCTCCTTCTCTATCTCTTACATATTGATGCTTGTGTTACTAATATGGTGACCTAACACTAACAAATCTCTAACCATGAACGATGTGTGTCACGTAGAAAACCTAAACTTTAACCTTTTAAGTATAGGACAAATATGTGATAAGAAGTGTAACGTACTTTTTAATGAAACCGGTAGTAAGATATTGAAAAACGGTATCACTATAGGTAAAGGAATTAGGAAACATGGAGTCTATGTCATTAAAATCGGTAATGAACCTAAAGACAAACTTTTTCTTACTTCTATGGATGATACTTCGACCTTATGACATCGAAGATTAGGTCATGCCAATATGCGACTTCTTCAATCGTTATCATCCAAAGATCTAGTAAGAGATCTACCAAAATTAAAATATGAACATCACTTTTGTTATGCTTGTAACGTAGGAAAACAAGTCCATGCTAGTCATAAAGCTAAAAACATGGTCTCTGCAACTAAATGTCTAGAATTACTACACATGGATTTATTTGGTCCATCCGCTATCCAAAGTTATGGAGGCAACTACTACACTTTGGTTATAGTGGATGATTACTCTAGGTACACATAGACTAAATTTTTAAAGAATAAAATTGAAACGTTCGATTACTTTGAAATATTAAGTAAGAAAATCCAAAGACAACTAGGAAGTCCTATAGTGTCTATTAGAACGGATCATGGTAGGGAATTCGATAATGAAGTGCAATTTGGAGCCTTTTTTGACGCTAATGGTATTACTCACAACTTCTCGGCTCCTCGCACTCCACAATCGAATGGGGTAGTCGAAAGAAATAATAGAACCCTACAAGAAATGAGTCGCACCATGTTAAATGAGCAATCCATACCTCAAAAGTTTTGGTGCAATGCCGTTGATACATCAACGTACATACTTAACCGAGTCTTAATTAGACCATTTTTAGGTAAAACTCCATACGATTTACTTCCAGACAAAAAGCCTACGTTAGAACATTTTAGAGTCTTTGGTAGAAAATGTTTTCTACTTAACACTAAAGCTTACCTTACAAAATTTGATCATAAATCAACCGAAGGAACCTTTTTAGGTTACTCTCCTAATAGCAAAGCTTATGTCATATTAAATAAAGAAACAATGAAGGTTGAAGAGTCATTAAACGTAAAATTCGATGAGAGTCCACCCAAACCTACTCTACCTCTTGTCGATGACAAGATAGTCGAAAGTGAAGCTATAGAAATAAAGAAAAATACAAACAAAGAAGATGAACCTTTAAATAATGAAATCATCAATATTAAAGAGTCTAAAGATCACCCAATAGATAAGGTCATAGGAAAGTTAAACGAAAGAACCTTAAGGTCTCAAGTCCAAAACTAAAGTAGCTTATTTTGTTTTGTCTCAACCATAGAACCTAAGAATACACAAGAAGCCATAAAAGATAAAAGTTGGGTAATGGCTATGCAAGAAGAGTTAAAGCAATTTGTTTCTAACGATGTTTGGATACTCATTCCTCCACCTAGTAATCAAACCATAATAGGAACCAAATGGGTATATAAAAACAAGTTAGATGCAAACGGTGTAGTGTCTAGAAACAAAGCTAGACTCGTTGCCCAAGGGTATAATCAACAAGAAGGAATAGACTTTGATGAGACCTATGCCCCCGTGACTAGATTAGAGTCTATAAGAACACTTCTTGCTTATGCTTGTGATAATGATCTCAAGCTTTATCAAATGGATGTTAAAAGTGCTTTTCTAAATGTTTTTATTAATGAAGAAGTATATGTAGCTCAACCTCTGAGCTTTATCGATTTCGAAAAACCTAAACATGTGTATAAGTTAAAGAAAGCTCTTTAGGGTCTTAAACAAGCCCCAAAAGCTTGGTATGATAGACTCAATTCATTTTTAATCAAAACCAACTACACCATAGGGTTAGTTGATAATACACTTTTTACTAAGAAAAAGGATTCACATATAATTATTGTTCAAATATACGTGGATGATATTATATTCGGATCTACTTGTCAAGACATGTGTGATGATTTCTCTAAAATCATGCATGACGAGTTTGAGATGAGTATGATGGGAGAACTAAGTTTCTTTCTTGGTCTACAAATCAAACAAGTAGAAGATGGTATCTTCTTTAATCAATCTAAATACATAAAAGAGATGTTAAAGAAATTTGGTTTAGAAGTGTCAAACCCCATAAGAACACCAATGTCATCCGACACTAAACTTACAAAAGATGAAGACGGTGAATCCGTTGATAACACAAAATACCGTGGCATGATTGGTAGTCTTCTCTACCTTACAGCTAGTCGTCCGGATATCATGTTTAGTGTTTGTCTATGTGCTATGTTTCAAGAAGATCCTAAAACATCACATCTAGAAGCGGTCAAAAGAATATTTAGATACATTAAGGGTACGAATCAATTAGGATTATGGTATCCTAAGGGTACGGGAGTAGAAACTATTGTATATGCAGATTCTGACCATGCAAGTGATTATGTTGACCGAAAAAGTACAAGTGGTGTATGTACTTTTATGGGATGTTGTTTAACATCTTGGTTCTCAAAGAAGCAAACAACATTGGCCATATCAACAACCGAAGTCGAATATGTCTCCACCGGCAAAGCATGCCAACAAGCACTATGGATGAAACAAGCGTTAGTTGACTACGACATTCATCTAAGTGACATAGCCATTCTATGTGACAACAAAGGTGCCATCGACTTAAGCAAGAATCCGGTATTGCACTCTCGCACCAAGCATATAGAGATTCGTCATCACTTCTTAAGAGACAATGTTTAAAAGGGGAACATCTCTATTGAGAAGGTAGCATCCGAAGACAACATAGCCGACGTCCTCACCAAACCGTTGAAGCGGGAACAATTCAACCTACTTCGTCTTGGTCTTGGTCTTATGGAACAATCGTCGTAATTAGTTTTTAAACTCTACAAGGTATGTAAAGACTAGCCTTCTTCTTTTCTGAGTCTAGGATCTCTATTTCACACACAACTCACAAACAATACGGGAATTTTCAAAACCCAAGATAGGTTTTATTTACAACTCATACTTTCATAATTTTCTTTTACTTTTCAAGGTAAGTTTCTTTTACAACACATAGTTTCATACCTATTTTTTTAAGGATAAACGTTTTTCTTCAAACAAAGAAACTTTTTCAAAATGCTTTCTAAAAGGATACTTCTTCCCGTATCACTTTCATAAAAGCTATTTCTCACGTCTAGGACAAACCTCTTTTTCATTATTAATACAAAGTAAAAACCCGTTTTCATTGCATCTCATGTCTTTTGAATGCTAAAGAGAACACATAACTAATATGTGTTTTCGGGTACATTCATTTAAGCAAAAATGAATTAGGAGCACTGGGGTTATCTCACATAATAGTATGCTTTTTCACTTCTAGTCTATTTTTTTTCTTTTTAGGAGTCGAGATAACCGCAACTCCAAATGGTTTGCATATAGGCACACACTAGGCACAAATGTTTCCAAAAGAAAAATTTTAAGCTGCCGGAGTCACCAGTACCACGGATCCCAGCATTAACGCTGGACGGTTCCCTCAAGGGAAGGATCCGTGGGATCCGTGAGACAGAAGCTGAAATTCTCTTCTATTTTTTTCACTTTGGCTAAAAACCTTTATATTTTCATCATTTTACCCTTTTTACTAATGAGTATGTTACGTAATGCTTGTTTTCTCATGATCACATGCCTTAAGTTCATATCTAATCATTAGATTTTAGTTCACATTTTGGGTCAAGCATTCATTACAATGCATTATTTTTTTCTATAAATAGGGTTCCCAAAATGCTTGCATCTTCATCACTCTTAACCTCACAAACAACCATCATCATGTCATCCAAAAGATCTTCCAACATAGATGAATCACCTAGTGCAAACAATCCTTTTCAAGAAATCCAAAATTTTGTCCTACCACCTTCCGTAGTACCACCACCCAAATCTAGAAAAACCGCATGGATTAGCATTCGACCTTGTTGTTTAGCCAAACCATTGTCAAATAGTTCATCACCATCATCACCTATCAAGTCTCCACCTAAAGTCACTCTATTGGAACTCCTTAAGACTCCAACAAGTCTTTTTAACACCTCCCACATCTCCAAACACAATTTACAAAGACCTTGTAACTTCATCACCTTTAGCTCCCATTCTTTTACAAGAACATCTAGGTTCTTTTCCACCACCACTTCCAAACATTCTGGACTTTGATCCATATTTTCCAACTTTTCCACCACAACTTCCGCATCTCACAAATCAAACTATCACGGAAAACTTCCGCACACATTACCCACATCATTTACATTGTGAACATTGCCAATCTACTAGGGATCTTACAATAGAAATTAGGGAAGAGATGCAACTCATACTTAACCTCATCCTTGATCGCATCAACATCATCACTCACCAAAACCTCCATCCATAACCTTATGCAAGCATGGAAGGAATAATATTATTTTTTTAGTTTTTTTCTTTTTGAGTCATTTTAAAAGAACAAACCTTGTTCTTAGTTTTACATGTTTGTATGTGGCATATATACCACTACATTTTGTTCTTTTATTACAAGGATTTGTTTACATACCTTGGATCTCTATCTTGTTTCTCGTCAAACACAAGATTTTATATGCTTGCTACTAACCTTTTCTTTGTAGGTTTTTATATTTTCTCACTTGACGCCCCATTCGAGGGGGAGCTACCATCAAGGGGGAGTGATAAGGATTTAAAAGGTACACTTTTGAGGGGTCATTTAAGCCCTTAATCGACCACTTTTATATCTGTTACTGCTTAATTTTGTTCCTTTTCACTTTTTAGGTCTTTTGAAGGCAAATTGCTGGAATGACACTTATTCGGACGAAAAGGCGTGAATATATGAAGAAAATGGCCAAGTCAAGATCAAGACACTCAAGCTGCTGGAATTGAAGGTAATGGCGTCAGAGTTAGAAGGCGACTCCGTCACAACGTGCTCCAAATTTGTGACGACTCAGTAGCGAAATTGCTATTTTACACCTGACGGCATCAGGTTTTAAAGAGTAGGGCGTCACAACTCAGACGGACTAGCTTCAGATCCAGACGGCGTCAGAAGCTGAAGCCGACGGCGTCACAACCATAAGGTGACGCCGTCACAAGGTTGACGTGGTCAAGACGAAACCCTAATGGCGGCGATCCGACGACGTCACATTTAAAAAGTGACGCCGTCGCATGTTGTAACTCTATATATAGAATTTGAATTTTCAGACTTTTAGAGAGGTAGTTTTATGAAGTAAAACCTAAAACCGAATTTTGGCTGTCTTGGGCAGTATCTTAGGGTTCTCATACCCTATTTTACAACAAGATAAGTAATTTGTTTCATTGATTCAATTATGTCTTCAATTGTATGTGTGTATGCTTGCATGTTTTCCATGCCCGGCTAATTTATTTGTGTGTTTGCTTAGATCTATGAAACCTAGGTATTGAATATTGATTGTTGTCTCTTATCTTAATTGTTATTGACCTAGGATTGCGATAGGTCATTCGTTGGGTTTTTAATGCTTGAGTAATCTTTGTGAACATTAGTTTATAATCACCTAGAGTTATTGTAGGCTAAACATCCAAAGATAACCTTAGAGTTAGTTTATGAATCCTAGAGATTTCGTAGGCAATAACCTTAAGGTACTCATAAAGAGTTAGGGAAAAAAAGCATACCCTACGACCTTAGAAGACACAACGCATTAAGAATAAGGACGTGACAATTCAACCATCAATAGGAGATAAATAGGGAGTAATAGCATCTAGGTGAGCACATCTTTAATCATCATACAAGCACACATCAATTTGACATAGACTACCCCTTATCTTAGTTAATTAAATAATTAGAATAGTAGAGTAATCGATAGAAATACCAACCCCCCAAATCCAATACCCCGAGATTCGTACCTTTCAATTCTCTAAAAAAATATAAAAAGATAAAATAATCTTCCTCAACCCCAACCTTAGCGTAGTAATTTCTCACTAGCATTCATATTCCCCTAGAGAACGATATCAATACCCGAGGCTTACCCTAATACTACACTACAACGATTAGGTTCACTGCCTAGGGTGTTGAAAAACTTGCTCGACGAAAAGGAAGTTCCTTTGAATGGATCAAGTCTCCACCTAAAGTCACTCTATTGGAACTCCTTAAGACTCCAACAAGTCTTTTTAACACCTCCCACATCTCCAAACACAATTTACAAAGACCTTGTAACTTCATCACCTTTAGCTCACATTCTTTTACAAGAACATCTAGGTTCTTTTCCACCACCACTTCCAAACATTCTGGACTTTGATCCATATTTTCCAACTTTTCCACCACAACTTCCGCATCTCACAAATCAAACTAACAAGTCTATCAAGTCTCCACAACTTCCGCATCTCACTAAAGATAGTTCATCACCATCATCACCTATCAAGTCTCCACCTAAAGTCACTCTATTGGAACTCCTTAAGACTCCAACAAGTCTTTTTAACACCTCTCACATCTCCAAACACAAATTACAAAGACCTTGTAACTTCATCACCTTTAGCTCCCATTCTTTTACAAGAACATCTAGGTTCTTTTCCACCACCACTTCCAAACATTCTGGACTTTGATCCATATTTTCCAACTTTTCCACCACAACTTCCGCATCTCACAAATCAAACTAACACGGAAAACTTCCGCACACATTACCCACATCATTTACATTGTGAATATTGCCAATCTACTAGGGATCTTGCAATAGAAATTAGGGAAGAGATGCGACTCATACTTAACCTCATCCTTGATTGCATCAACATCATCACTCACCAAAACCTCCATCCATAACCTTATGCAAGCATGGAAGGAATAATATTATTTTTTTAGTTTTTTTCTTTTTGAGTCATTTTAAAAGAACAAGCCTTGTTCTTAGTTTTACATGTTTGTATGTGGCATATATACCACTACATTTTGTTCTTTTATTACAAGGATTTGTTTACATACCTTGGATCTCTATCTTGTTTCTCGTCAAACACAAGATTTTATATGCTTGCTACTAACCTTTTCTTTGTAGGTTTTTATATTTTGTCACTTGACACCCCATTCGAAGGGGAGCTACCGTCAAGGGGGAGTGATAAGGATTTAAAAGGTACACTTTTGAGGGGTCATTTAAGCCCTTAATCGACCACTTTTATATCCGTTACTGCTTAATTTCGTTCCTTTTCACTTTTTAGGTCTCTTGAAGGCAAATTGCTGGAATGACACTTATTCGGACGAAAAGGCGTGAATATATGAAGAAAATGGCCAAGTCAAGATCAAGACACTCAAGCTGCTGGAATTGAAGGTGACGGCGTCAGAGTTAGAAGGCGACGCCGTCACAACGTGCTCCAAATTTGTGACGACTCAGTAGCGAAATTACTATTTTACACCTGACGGCATCAGGTTTTAAAGAGTAGGGCGTCACAACTCAGACGGCCTAGCTTCAGATCCAGACGGCGTCAGAAGCTGAAGCCGACGGCGTCACAACCATAAGGTGACGCCGTCACAAGGTTGACGTAGTCAAGATGAAACTCTAATGGCGGCGATCCGACGACGTCACATTTAAAGAGTGACGTCGTCGCATGTTGTAACTCTATATATAGAATTCGAATTTTCAGACTTTTAGAGAGGTAGTTTTGCGGAGTAAAACCTAAAACCGAATTTTGGCTGTCTTGGGTAGTATCTTAGGGTTCTCATACCCTATTTTACAACAAGATAAGTAATTAACTTCATTGATTCAATTATGTCTTCAATTGTATGTGTGTATGCTTGCATGTTTTCCATTCCTGGCTAATTTATTTGTGTGTTTGCTTAGATCTATGAAACCTAGGTATTGAATATTGATTGGTTGTCTCTTATCTTAATTGTTATTGACCTAGGATTGCGATAGGTCATTCGTTGTGTTTTTAATGCTTGAGTAATCTTTGTGAACATTAGCTTATAATCACATAGAGTTATTGTAGGCTAAACATCCAAAGATAACCTTAGAGTTAGTTTATGAATCCTAGAGATTTTGTAGGCAATAACCTTAAGGTAGTCTTAAAGAGTTAGGGAAAAAAAGCATACCCTACGACCTTAGAAGACACAACGCGTTAAGAATAAGGACGTGACAATTCAACCATCAATAGGAGATAAATAGGGAGTAATAGCATCTAGGTGAGCACATCTTTAATCATCATACGTGCACACATCAATTTGACATAGACTACCCCTTATCTTAGTTAATTAAATAATTAGAATAGTAGAGTAATCGGTAGAAATACCAACCCCCCAAATCCAATACCCCGAGATTCGTACCTTTCAATTTTCTAAAAAAATATAAAAAGATAAAAAAATAATCTTCCTCAACCCCAACCTTAGCGTAGTAATTTCTCACTAGCATTCCTATTCCCCTAGAGAACGATATCAATACCCGAGGCTTACCCTAATACTACACTACAACGATTAGGTTCACTGCCTAGGGTGTTGAAAAACTTGCTCGACGAAAAGGAAGTACCTTTGACCCCAAACGCGCGTTGTACGCGTATCAGGGAGTTAGAGATACATGGACTATTTTTCCACACTTTATTTCTTCATTAGGGTCACCTTTTGTTTCGACAAAAAGAGGGAGAAGAAGTAAAACATATGCTTTCAAAACATACATCTAATCTTAAGTTTTACTCATCATAACATTATGTTTTGTCATCAACAAAAAGGGGGAGATTGTTAATACAAATAAACCGTAAAAATGTTTATTAATATTTTGCCATCTCTTTGTGTTTTGTTGATAACAAATATAATGTTATCTTAAGTAAAGTTATAAGGATACATGTTATGTTTGTAAAGCATCTACATATATAGTCATTTAATACAAATTGTTGTAATAATTCATTTGTTGTAATAGTTTATTAGGATGGGTAAAAACCACAACCCATGACCCATACCCATGGAGCATATCCATAACCCATGGAGTTAACCCATAATCTATTGTCTAGATGCATTGCATCTTTCAGATACATTGTATCTACTTAGATACCCATGGTCCAAAGTCTAGGACCTATGACCCATTACCCATGACCCATAACCCAAAACCCATGGGCAAACAGAAGCGTCTCACGGATCCCTCAAGTTACACTAGACGGATCCATCAGGCATGGTATCCGTGGGATCCGTGCAACAGTGGCAAGAATTTGCCTATAAATAGAGAGTCATTTCTTCATTGTAACTCACCCCTCTTCTTACAAACTCTCTCATATATTCTAACATTCTTCTAACCTAAGATCACTTGATCTAGAGAGTAGTTCTTCTTTCTTTTGTTGTGATTCTACAAGTCATCCAAGCAAGGGGTCCTTGATTGATTTGTTCTTCCACAAGATTTCTGTAGCAAAGATCTTGTATTTCATATTTCACATATTTGTTGTGTTATAGTAGTGTTGGTTTGGTCCTCCGTGTTACGGACTCGGTATTTAGCTTTGTACCGGAAAATGTGTAAGCGACGTTGTGAAGGCTTCTCCGTCGAGTTGAAGGAGTTTGTTGCAATAGTGCTTGAACTCTCGAGTAGGTGACTCGAGGAGTGGAGTAGGGCAAGGAAGGTGTCCTTGTAGCCGGACCACTATAAATCGGTTGTGTCTTTTCTATCCTTTACTTTACTTGCTTTTTTTACTCGCATTACTTTTAGAATCCATACTTTCTCTTCATCCATACGATTTCACATGGAGGTGGAAGTCCCTTCAATGGAGCTCTCTCTACTAAGGAATGCTCCTCCAATGAGGAAGTTAAAAGGATTGAAGAAGTAAAATATGGAGGTGGAAGTCCCTTCAACGAATACAATGGTAACAGGGCCAGATACCGAGAAAAATCCCAGGGTTCTATACAAGAGTCAACAACAATCCTCCTAGACCAAGCCTTGAAGAAATAATGCATAAACATATCGAGGAATCTACAAAGAAAAGCGATAGACTCAAAGAATGGATGGTCAAGGTAAAAGAATACACCAACATGAACTTGCGGAAACAAGATGCCGCAATTAAAAATCTCGAAACGCAAATTGGGCAATTAGCTAAAAACCTTGAGACCATTAATGACAAAGCCATTGCCTGCAAAGCCATATTTGCACAAGATAAACCGAAGAAAGAACAGTGCACCTCTTCTGTCACCAATGATCTATCCGGGATCAACTACCTAAAAGAAGATGATAAATCGGAAGACGACGAGGACCTGCCAAGCCAACTTCCTGAGAAAGAACACTATCAGGAAAGTTTTCTTCTTCCATGCACTATCGGTAATGTTAAAATTCCCGCATTAGCTGATTTGGGGGCTGGGGTAAACCTTATTTCTACCACCTTGTTTGATAAAATAAAACTTACCAATTTAAAAGAAACAACAATGATGATTGAAATGGCTGATTCCTCTAAGGCTGTACCTAGGGGAGTGGTTAATAATGTCCTCCTTAAAATTGGAAAATTCCTTTTTCCCACTGATTTTGTGGTTATTGATATGGGAAAACGGGAGACTTACAACTTAATTGTTGGAAGACCTTTTCTGGCCACTTGTCGTGCACAAATTAAGGTTTTTAAAAAACAAATTTCTTTGGAAACTGAAAAAGAACGAATAACTTTCAGCATGAAAGAACAATTAAACCCAAAATTAGAAGTTTCAAATAAAGTTGATGTTGTCAATTTTTAACCGCTCGATCCACCTTTGTGTTATAATCCTTGTACTAACAATGGTGGAGAAAATGTTGATAGTTGTAAGCAGGAACAGGAAGAGACTGTCCAGGTTGAGGGTATTAAAAAAGCTACGGATCCTAACAAACATTACTGCAACCCTATATTAACAGGAGATAACGAATCAATGAAAGCATGGCCCTCGTGTAACCCTTTTCGTGAATCTTGTGAGGGAAGGGTGGATGAATGGACGTGCCCTCACGAGGTTGAAAGACATGATATAAAATTCAGGAAATTATCTTTTGAAGATTGGTACAAGGTAAGATTTGGAGACTCAGAAATCAATACGTGAGTGGTAAAACAACTAAAATGCAATTACGATAACTATCGCCTTACTAATGCAATAACCAATGATGAAAGATCAAACATGAGTACAACAATTGGTCCTATAGTTGAAGGTGACGACTGCAGAAAGTCATGTTTATCATTTAATGAGTGGCTCTCGCAAAAAATTGGAACATGTAGCATCGGAAACACAGCCAGAAAAAAGGTTTTTATCGAATGGATGAATGATTACCGCCAACTAGTTGTGGAAGTTGGCCAAGTCCAAAGGCCACCATAAAGCCCCGAGGCTCTGAGTCTAACTTAAAGACTCGTAAATAAAGAAAAGTGCTCTTTTGGAAGACAACCCAAATTATCCTTTTCATTTGTTTTATTTCCATTTCTGTTGGGTTTTGTGTTTTTAACCATTTTTGCAGGAAACGAAGAAAATTTGCTGCTGCAGCATGCTGATATGACCAGAGTTACGGCGTAACTCATTCTCATGATTACGCCGTAACAGGCCCTTTTGCAGCAGAACTTCAGAAGCATTACCAATTACGGCATAATCCCATTTCAATGATTACGCCGTAGCTACACTTTTGCAGCGTATGCCAGGTTTTTCCTAGTTACGGCGCAACTCCTTTTGGAATTACGACGTAACTATCCTCTGCATTACTTCTTTCATTTTAAACACGATAACCTTGTATTAGTCTTTTAAATGAACTTTGTGGGTATGTTCCCTGTAATCCCTCATGAGACTACACTCGTCCACTTGGGACACCAAGTGGTTTAAAAGGCTTGTTGCATGCGCTAAATGCAACCGTGATTCCTATGAAAGTGAGTTAGGTTTATTTTTCATTTTTCATTTTTTCTTTTTAGAATTATGCTTGTCGGTAGTGTGATTTCAGGGATTGAAGTTTGCTCATGGATGCTTATGCGAAGGCACGACTCTCTTTCGTGGGCCTTCTTTCTTTTTGAAGCAAATTTCAGGGAAGTTCTCGCTCTAATTCTACTTTTCTCTTCACCTTTATTTAACGCTTAGTACAAAAGGGACTTTGTACAATTCAAATGGGGGGACGGGAGTAGAATTGTCTCTTGAACTTTATTTTGCCCTCATTTTTCTAGTTTATTTTGAAAAGTTATGCTATTTTTAAAATTTTGACATGTTTTTCTTAACCTAACTAGATTAGACCTTAACCGAGCACATACAACCTTTGATATTATATGGTGAGATTAGCCTTATCCGTTTCCAAAATTTTACCCCAAATCCACCAAATTATGAGTGTGTCGGTATCTTGTAAACTTTAGAACTTGGCCTTTGCATCATTTCGAGATCATAGACGAGGTATGTTGAGTTAGCTCGATGTATTTGGACTTTTCATTTTAAGAAGGCAGTATTATAGGATTATCACCCAAATAGCCTACCATTGTGTGTCTATCGATTAGTCACCTCGATTTCTCGACCCCCATGTGAAACCCTTTTGTTGCACTTACCTTTAATGCAAGATACCCCTAGATACACCCATCTGAGCCATTCATTTCATTTTGTTAACCCAATATATTATTTCGTTACACCTATACACCTTAGCCTACCCTGTAGTCTTTATTTGTGTTTGGGAAGTCATCATTTGCCTAAGTTCAAGGTTCAAGTGGAAAGGTTCGGGAATCACGCTTTCGTCGATGTCATATTCTTAAAGATTAGTGAAGACCCCCCGAATTCCCATTGTTCATCTCAAGTGGGGGGATGTTATGTTTATGTTTATGATTATAAAAAAAAGTTATGTATTTGTTATTCAGTTGATTGTAAAGTGCGATGTTATAAGCACTATATTATGAGCTTAATTTAGATTTAGTATCGAGGAGGCCACCTTGGTCACATTTGAATATTGAAGTTGGCAATTGCGCCAACAGTTGGAGAAAAGGTAGTGTGCCCATCATGACGTCCTCTAATGACACAACTACCTAGTATATCATGATCTGGTTTCTTAACTTCGAAACATGAACTTTGGACGGACGGTAAGTGGTGATGACTTAGTTATGGATTTAGACTATTTGCTTGATTTTTATTTTACACCATTTATATATCCCATGTCTTATCCTACCCTTTAGTCATGAAGCGTGTCTAGGTGATGCAACGAGCAATCTTTGGTGTCTTGGCCATGGATTTGTTCATGTATCATTGATTTTGTCCACTTCGCCGTGACACGTTAGTAATGACAAATCACCCTTAACCTTGTTGTTAGTTCTTTCCTCCCTCCATAGTGTGTCGTGTTGAAGGCATTAGTGAATGGTGCTGAAGGTGTACACTTGATATGGTGCGTCGATGTACAAGTTGAGTAGTTTGGGTTAAAGGATGTTGATATCCTTTCTAGTGCTGTAAAAAAGAGTGTGTATCCTTTGGGTAGTTGTGTTGGATAATAGTGTTGGGTAGTAGTTCATCCTTTGTAATAAAACTCGGTATCTAGCCTTGTATCGGATAAAGTGTAGGCGGCGTTATGATAGGTTTGGTTCTACCTCGTGGAAGAACTCGATGTCTAGCCTTGTACAGGATAAAGAGTAGGCGACGTTGTGAAGGCTTCTCTGCCACATTAAGGAGCTTGTGTTGTGTAGTGCTTAGAAACTCTCGAGTGGGGTACTCGGGGAGTGGAGTAGGGCAAGGAAGGTGTCCTTGTAGCCGAACCACTATAAATACTCGTGTCGTGGTTTTGTGTTCCTTTACTCTTTATCTCTTGCATTACTTACTTATATGTTCATCTATCAATATCCAACACACGATCTAAATGGATTGACATAAGTCGATCTAAATACTTTAAAACGAAGTTTTAAACGGCAAAACTATTCAACCCCCTTCTAGTTTTCCACACCATGCATTCTTGCCTTAACCACACTACCACATTATTTCACTATATAAGAAAACAACTAGTCATTCATTTTCACTTGCAAAAACAAAACCCTCTCTTCCTTTATGCTTCCAAAACCCACAATCCAACATACATATACACACAAGGTTTTCATCAAGTTTTCAAGAGTTTTGCAAGAGATTTGGGTGATAGATTTAAGGGTAAAAGCCATAAAATAATAACATACTTTCAATTTTGATCTGACTTCTCCCATATGACTAAGATAAACTTGCATCGTTAGTCCTTTATACTAACGGCCGTTAGCAAATAACTTAAAATTTGATTTTCTTACGTTTTCATCGGTTTTTACACGTTTTCGTCCGTTTTTGCACGAATGAAAACCGTTTTACACGTTTTCTTCATTTTTGAACGTTTTCGGCTGTTTTTACACGTTTTAGTCCGTTTTTACACGTTTTCATCCGTTTTTACACAGTTTCGTCTGTTTTAATACGTTTTCATCCGTTTTTGCACGTTTTCGTTTGTCTTTACACGTTTTCGTCCATTTTTGCACGTTTTCATGCGTTTTTACACGGACGAATACATGTAAAAACGGGCAAAATCGTGCAAAAAACGGACGAAAACATAAGAAAACCAAATTTTAAGTTATTTGCTAACGGCCGTTAGTATAAAGGACTAACGATGTAAGTTTATTTTAGTCAAATGGGTGAAGTCAGATCAAAATTGAAAGTACGTTGGTGAAGTAAGGTAATAAAAAAGTAAGTGTTTCAACTCGGCAAATTAGAGAAAGTAGGTTGTTATTTTATGGCTTTTACCTAGATTTAATAGTTGGTGCTTTGGTTTGAACATTTGAGGTTAAAAATACACATAGTTTGGGTTATACTAGTTCTTTGATTTTCAATCTACCTCATCTATAGTAAGCATCATTTACTACTAATTTTATTTTACATACATCATTTCTATATCTATTTGCATCATCTATGCTTGTTTGTGTTTAAAAATATTGTTTTAAAAAGAAAAGTGTAAAAGACTTTATGTTGTGTTCTTAATCTTGATTTGTCATTTAAAAAGGAGTTTGATGTTAAAAATATATGTTACAACAATTATTTATAATGTTATGAGCTTGTATTATTCAAAGGTTTAGAACCATGGGAGTGATATGTACTTTTAGTTGAAAAAATATGGTGTAAAGCTAGAAATATATGTTGCTGAGCGAGGGTTTTTGAGAGCTATGTTCGTGCACCCTAGAGTTGGATTTAGGAACCGTGAACAGTGGGAATAGTTAGTAGACATGGCAAGCTAAACGTGGTCTTGAATTACTAAAAACAGACTTATAACAAAGAAGTTACGGCCATTTGAAAACGAGTAAAAACATTTTCTGAAAAACTGCACATTTTCTAAGTGTCGAGACTGCGTTGACCTAACTGTTTCGGGGCCATTTTTAAGCACTTTAGAGTCCGAATTATGAAAAATGTCTAGCGTAACCTTAGTTAGTCCTCGCAGAGTACTTTCTAGAAAACCTAGATTCGTGCCAAACGGTTAAGTAACGGATGAGTTACGGCCTCGTAACTTGGGTAAAAAGTAGTTTGTAAAAAGTGTTGAAAAACTTATATTTTGAAAACAAGGCTGACCGTTCTACTTGGGGTCGATTTTTAGGTGTCTTAGGGTCCGATTCATGTAAAATGGTACTTAGACTTTAGGTCTACCTTGTTGCATACTAAATGTTTGAGTTGGAATTAGGAGAAAAAGGTAATCAACGAGCGAGATACGACCCTCGAAAGATGGACAAAAATCATATTCAAAAATGTTAGAAACTTAAATTTAATTGTTGAACTTTTGTGGAAATCACATTTGGACTTGTATAACTTAAACACAAACATGTACCGGTGATGAAAAGTTTATAAAAACGCATATGCATTATTGCATTTTATTTCATACGCCTAAAGCCTCTCGTTATTTAATTAGGTCGCATTTAGGACTTTGCACTCTCGTTGAACTTGTGAATTAGCTCGATTGTACTATTTTGCTTGAGGTGAGTTTCATAGCCCCGCTTTTTATATGTTTATACTTCTTTTGAAATACTTGGGGTGAGAATACATTGCTTAATTTTACATACGGACACAAATGCATAAAACATTTACTTATTGCCTAAGTTACCACATAAGCTCTTAAGTCCTCATATATCATGAACCGTTAGTTACTTGTGAGCGTGAATGTTGTGAATAGATTTATTGGGTTGACATCCCCGTCCGGGTTGGTCGCACCAACTAGGTAAACAGACGCTTACCATTTGAGGGCATACTAGGTGTTTGGCTAGACACCTACTGGGGCATTCATTTACAATGTGCATCTATGCATACAGATTACATTAAGGCTTTGGAGTTATGAGCTTAGGGCAATAGTATTACTTTTTCTATGACATTGTATTTGTTATAATGGTCATACACTGAAATGTGCTCCGCACTTGACATTTTCGTTTACCTAAACCTATGAACTCACCAACATTATTGTTGACATTTTAGCATGTATTTCTTAGGTTGTTGATCATTCTAACTCGGCGTAGGCACTGAAGCATCATGCATAGAGTCTCATCTCACGGACTTTTCATTATGAAGATTTTCTAATATTGTCATAACATTCGATGTGAACTTTGAACTACTTTTCATTTGGGACTTGTACTTTTGAACCTTATTATTGTCAAAACTTATTTTTACTTAATCGAATATATCTTTTCAAAACGACTCATATAGAGGTCGTTCTTTATATTCTTGACTTTGTGCTATGAACGTCACGCCCTGATTACCATTCCGCTGCAACATTTTGGGGGTGTAACAATGAAGTTAGGCAAGGAAAACATCACAAGTTGTCAGCAAAGTTTTATGACCCATTTCAAGCCATTCAGAAGCTTGGGAAGGTGGCCTACAAGTTACAGTTGCATGATAATTAGGGGTGTCAGTACGGTCGGGGTGACCCGACCCGATAACCCTGATAACCCGACCCGGGTTGCGGGTCACTTTTAAAAAAATTCAAAACCCGACCCGACAACCCCGATAACCCGACCCGATAACACCCCTGATGATAATGCCCAAATTCATCATGTTTTTCATGTATCTCAACTCAAAAAGTACACGGACATAAACCACAAGTACTAGGAGGATTGTTACAAGTTAATCATGATGGTCTAATTTCAGTGGAACCTTTTGCCATATTGGACAGGAAGCTAGTGAAGAAAAGGAATGTTACAGTAATGTATATTCTAGTACATTGGGTCAATAGTGATGTTGCAGATGCTACATGAAAACCATATGATAAGATTGCTACTAGATTTCCTTAGTTGATTTCAATGCTGGAAGTGGTTAGTCAGTTGCTTGTGGTTAAGCAACATTTGAAGAAGAAGACATTGATATATGTCAAAGTAAAAAAGTCAAATATCCAGCAAGAACAAAGCCAACGACTTTTTCCGCCAAAAACCATTTTACATGTTCCCTGTGATAGTTGATCATTTTCATTAACTATTGATTTGTAATCTTCTGCTACTCTATAACAAATCCGAGTTCATCTAATTCAAGATTTTTTTCTTCATTTTGAATTTCCTATTATTTGAATAATATTTCTTTTCATAATTGATTTCTACAAGTGTATATTAGTGGTAGTTCAAACTACTTTTTGGGTTATTTGGAAGTTTAGAAACCGAACTTTTTGTACCTAAAATCACCGAAAAAAAGATACTCTTGTTAAAGAAATTAAGGTGTACTTTCATTCTTGGATTAGTTAGAGAGGTAATAATGGTTTGAATGGATTGTTGATCCAATTTCTTTTGGTATGATCCCCTTGTAACTTTTAGCATCTTGCTAATTTTTATTATGAATTGTCATTCAAAAAAATATGAAAAAAAAAAAATAAAAATATGCAACACGAGTTCGCATGAGTCCTAGGGTGGTTGTGTACTAGGCTAACATCAAATCGAGCACGTAAACACCTTTTAAAGACAGGGAACTTATTCCGGTGCTAGATTTTTATTGGGTGTTTTCAATCGTGTCGTATGATAATAAAAATGTTGGTCAAGAGTTTTTGTTACGATGCTAATGGTCGAATCGAACATTAAAGGGTTGTTTTTTTCGTTTACTGATGAGCTGTTATACTAAATTTATATCTTTATCGTTAAGTTGTGTGTTGCTCGATATCTATCCTACATTATATCTTTGACACAAGTAGATGTTAATAAACATTCTGAAACAATAGTATATTACATGTAAAAGTTCCAGGAGGACCATTCTATATATAAGGCTTTTCTCACTCCAATAAGATATGAACAAATCGACCCAATACATTGGTTTTCTACTCTAAATCAAAACTGAGCCGGAGGTTTATTAATTGATGCACCTGATCACCGGTCCTAACTGAAAAAAGTTAGATGGCATTTTAGTAAACGCTGCTATCCGTAACTTGATGTCGCGATTTTGACATATTATGAGCGTGTCAAACAGGTAAAAGGATAAAAGAAAATAAGCATAAAAGACAATTGGTTAAACACGGTGAAAGTCACCCAAAGTGTATGTTTGTTGCAGTAAACCTTCTAAAACTAAAATATTTTGGAAATTACCCATTTTGACCCAAGAAGTTTTGTACCCATTTTGACACATTACACAACCAGTAATAACAAACAGGAATAGATCGAAACCTGGTATTAGGTTCCTTGAATCTAGCGAATAGCTATACTTTTTTGTACTCGGCTGCAAGTAGATCGGTGGGATGATTACCAGAGTATGATCCAACCTTATAATTGTATGAGGATAGTAACCGTGAAAGAATCTCTTCTACTTTTCCAGCATGCTCATCATGCCGATCCATCTCAATAAGATCCTACACACAAATGACACATCAAAGAGAGAAATAGGGAGAGAGAGAGAGAGAGAGAGTGTGTGTGTGTGTGTATGTGTGTCTGTTTTGAGCCAGTACCTGTACTGCCTTGTTTGTAAAAAGTGGTAAGAACTTATGGCGGCAATACAAGTTGAAAAGTGATGTGAAGATGATAAGTATGAAGGCCATAGTTGATGCAGTGGTAAATTTTTTCATTGAGAATATTATTGAAGCTACTGATTGCATCACTATTAAAGCAAAGATCGCTGCATTATGTGCAACAGGCCAATAACTACCATTCGTATTGTATCTTGTGATGTAAACGTTCAAGATCTGCCAAGCATACAATACCTTAACTTTTAGACATTTTCAATAATAAATAAGATCAAAATAGATGGTTAAAAGAAGAAATGTGAACCTGATTTCTGTATACAAAATAGGCGAAGAAGTAGTAGACAAGCAAGAAAGGTAATATCAAAGGTGCCAAAATGCAAAACGTGAACCCAAGGAGACAAAATAGAAGAGCCCTTGGAACTTCTGTGTGATATGGGAAAGTGTAAAGGTCACCGTAACCTTCTTTCCTCATCAGAACGAATTGAAAGATCCAGTTAACTATAAGGACAAATGGTTGCATCAGTTCATATGCCAAACTTGCCCAACCAGATGTCATAATGTAGGTCATAAAGAAGGGTGCCTGCAAAATCATAAGATATTATAAAGGTAATTTTATGCATCTCTTTTGATTTTGTAGTGCACAACTTAACAAATTGATACACAAAGTTGGAGAACCAATTCTGTCGAGCCCGCGGATTAAAGATTACCAAGACACAAACTAGTTAAATGTTAACTAAAGTTACTGTTAATGAACTATGATGCAACTTCATGACACATTTCATACAGCTAGAACTACTTTATAAAAGTTAACACCTAGCATGGAGCATGCGCGTTTATGTCATACAGCCTCACTTCATATATAAATATGGATACGATAACATGTAGGAAGGAGATTAAAAAAAGACAATACCTGCCCAGGAATCAAATTTCCAAGAAGAGTAGCCATGTCTTTCATACCTGTAACAGTAAGTTTACCCATACGATCCCACCAAGTACCTGTGAACAGGTTGTAGAAGAATATATTCCAAAAGAAGAAAATTATAGCTTTACAACAAGCACTCTTTTTCCTCCCACTACGAGAGACGGATCCTTCAAGTGTAGCAAACATCATCATTACAGGTGGTACAAGTAAAACGAAACACATCAGCACCAGACTTGGTAGATATCCTTGAATAATGTTTACATACTTCCTGCAACAACCAATAAAATAGATTTATTAGTCATGCTAAACATATTTAATGACCAAATGTCATTCAATTGTTACCATGTTTAACCATTGTTCCAAACTTCCACCTAAGTGACTCAAACTTCTTATCAGCTATTTTACAAAACCAATATCCATGTCATTAAAATTATTCAATATGGATGTCACATTAGCTAATTTACACAACTGTCACATCTCGTCGCCATATGTAAGCAAAAATTGATAGGCCAAGTCTGTTAAAGAAGTAACAGCTATAAAAAAGAGGAGTGTGGCATCGGGCTCAAAGCCTGTGCGTTAGTCACCCAAAAGGTCACACCATGGTACCCAAAAAAGAGGCGTAACCGGAGTGGCCTAAGTGGAACAATGGTAAGATTTGATTGCTATTTGTTCTTTTTGAAATCCTACAAATATGTTATACATTTTAAAAAAAAGAAAAGAAAAAAAAGAAAGAAAGATCCAAACCATGTGGATATCCCTCTAAGAACAGGAAATGTGCGCTCTAGGCTAGCGATATTGATTAAACCTTGAACTAGTGTTGTAGGTAGCAGAAACCACACACTAAAGAGAATAGAGCCAATATACACCAACGTTTTACGGATCCAAAGCAATCTATACGGTACACAAAGGTTTGGCCAATAAACATCATGTGGTTCTGGAGCAAAGTCTATGACCCATAACATAGGATCTTTTGATTGGATGATGCGTGAAGCTACCATGGCTGTATATCGGGTCCTGAAAAACACAAATGCAGCTGGACATTCCTCCTGCATTAATTTAATAGATCATGAGAATGAGATATCAGACATAAAATTGAAACATTAAAGAGAAGATGAATGTTGAGGAGAAATTTGTGACCTGCTCTTTTTTATGTGATTTAGCTTCATGCTTATCTTTCTTGCTAGCACTTTCTGATTCACTAGTACCCATTTTAAAGGGGTTTGTAGGAACTCCAATCCCCACAGTAATTGGTTGAACATATTGATTTATAGTAGTCTCCGTGAGCACCTTATACATCTTCTCTGTTTCCATCTATAGCGCAAAATGCCAAAGTTAAGCACAGAACACATACATTAGACTTCATCCAATTTATAATTCTAAAATGGCAAATATTTTCACACCTATACCACTTAGGTTGATGGGACATTCACATATCGCTATTAATCTCTTGGGTAACCAACTTTTAAATTATTTTCTATATTTGTTGGTGGGTATTGTTGAAAATGATATTTCAAGATTTCGGAGAAATTAAGGTCAACTTTTAAAAGTTCACCCATTTGACCTGATAGAGGCCAACTGTAACCCAAAAGATTGAAATTGTGACCTCGAGGTAGCTCACATGACCCTTAACATAGTGCAAGGCATGGAATCCACATTTAAATATAATTAGGCAAACTACCAAACGAAGGATACGAGTACTTGCTCATAAAGATATTTGAAAAGCAACTTACCATTAATCTCTGAACTGTACCAGATCGATAAACCATTTGGTGTGCAAGGTAACTTGAATTATTGTAACTGTTGAAATGTTTTCTCACAGCCTCACTGTATGATTCTTCTGTAGACCAGGGGATACCCCGAACAAGAACTGTGAAATGACTTGGCTTTGTTGGAAACCTAATTACTTGCTCCAGCCTCATCCTTGCGACGTTCTTGAACTCCTAAGGTATATCACAAGACTAAATGTTATTATATATAATAATAATGGGTGTACATATCATTATAATATAGATTATTATTATGTCGTGTTTCTTACAATGTATAGAAGAGCATAAGCACATATAGATATGACATATAGCGCAAAGAAGTGAGCCCATAGCCTGATGAAAAAAGAAATGAAAGGTAAAGTTTCTGAAATTCAGTTTATACATTACACGCACACACATTTACAGAGCAAGCATACCCTCTAGAACCTTCTTGCACATTCCGAATAGTGAATAAGTCCATCTGTGTCTCAGGGTCAATCACTTCTATCCCTCGCCCGAGCAAGTTAACAGGAAGCACAATAAATAGGCAAAGAACAGAAGCAACAGTAAACATCCGAATGCTGCACAACAAAGAATACAAAAAATAACAATTCCGTTATGATATATTAAGGATAAGGAAGATTGCTTTAGAATTTAAGCAAGGATAACTCATGATACTGGTACATAAAGCTATTGACAAAACGAGAAATGCACATGCTAGAAAGATATGCAGATTATGTCTCCTACTCTCCTTATTTCTGTCGATAACTCCTAACACTATCAACTCCTTAAAATTGCGTATATTTGCCAAATTGGCACACGAATAGTATTCAAATAAACAAGCTTTCTAAGAATTTCTAATTTTAACACATCAACACCACAAAGTCATCTAAAATTTAGAGATGATAGATAGAGGGCGCTATGTTGCCATTAGTTACACAAAGTTATGTAACAATAAAGAAACATTAGTAGCTATGAGTTACGTATTACATAACCAAATTAGGTGATAATAGCATTTCTATAACGAAAATAGGTATCACTACTACATCTGAAATTAGGAATACTGAGATATGGTTTAGCCGGTTTAATTTGATATTAGGCTATGCCCAATTTAAGATAAATGAGATGAGAAGAACCTGCCGGGTATTTTAGAGAGGCAGATAAGAACATTTCAATTTTGTATCTCGTCACTCACTAGATATTTTAATTTGATAACATATGATGAGGGTAGTTAGTGTCTGACCAGAAAACAATGAGCCTGATAAAAACGAGTCCATCTACCCCTCCGCAAGCATAGATGTCTTCATCTGTTGCTTCCCATGCCTTGACCAACCATCCAGCAGACGGGATCATCCTATCAAAGAAGTAGTGGTTTTTTTGGCCCGGCTGAAGCTGAGCAAGCCTCTGGCCGAAGTAAACTTTTAAATTGTATGGTTGCTTTCTCAATATGGAATATAGTGACATAAAGCCCACACAAATCACTATATTGAAACCAGCTGAAGTCAATAAAGCTGGTAAGATCATTTCTGACTCCTATTTTTAATCGTCCTTCCAAATTCTTCTAGAATGATTCACACCTACACCATTACAATAGATATCCAATGTTTATTAAGAAAATCGATATTTTGACAATTAAATGAGGAAAACGAAATGATAATCAATTACGTATCATCATTTATATGAATAAGCAGTTTCTAATCAATTGCAAAACATTTTTAAGACCATATGATATTAAAATTAAAATCCCAAGAAAAAAAGAAAGCGAAATCAAAGGTCCATACCCGTAATGAAGCGGTCGTGAATGATCAAATTAACAACAATTTCGTTTGAGCTCCAAACGCCGAAAAACTGAATTATGATGATAGAAATTTAAAAGAAAGGGGATTAATCTGGTTTGAAAAAAATAAAAAAAAAAGTTGTGATTATAAATCAATGGAAAACAAAAATTATTTTGAGTAACAGCAAAAAAAAAACCCCAATTTTTTTTTTCAAATAAAATAATATTCCTTATATGCTTTAAGAAAGAACAAGAAAATCGCGGGAAAGTTGCCGATCAAATGAAAAGTATGGAAATAATAAAAAGTCTAAAAAGAGATTTAAAAGTTGACAGAATTCGCCATAATGCTCTATGGGAAAATAATAATGAAAGTTACCAAATCAGGCCATTATGAAAAGGGCTAATAACCTATTAAAGCATCATACTTGTCACAAAAAGCAGTTCGACGTAGCGAACAAAAAAAATAGCTCATTTGGCTACTAAACCCGACTATTTTGTCCTTTATTGGGTATTTTACCACTTACTCAACCGGTATCCGGTATAATATATTATCATAACATCCAACTTAGCAGCCACGCTGGAAACCTCGTACCTCAAACCAAGAAAACCACATGCGTGCCTTATCCTTCCTCGTTGCTGCATATGTGGAAGTGTTAGTACGAGGTTTATAATAAACAAGTACACTTATCTTGCTTACAAGTACCATAAAGGAGATTTCATTATCCATTCAATCCATTTCACACTTCAATTTCTTCCAAGATCCCCAAAAGTGCCGAAACCCTAATTCAGAATTAATAATTAATTGATTGTCTGTTTCCTCAAATTGGGTAGACAAAAGGTATATTCCTTCTTTCTATTTAATGTTTTATTACCCCAGTTGTGTTAGGTTTTAATAAAAAATTATTTGTTATTTAGGGTTTTTTCAAATTAGGGGTTTGAAATTATTTTTCAATTTATACAGGTTTGATGGAAGTACCACTTGATGTGGTCTTCAAAATACACTACAATGGTGTATTTATGTTTGACCCCTTAAGGTATGATTATGATAAGGAGATAATAATGGAGGCCTCTTCAAAAGATAGAATTATGTGTAGCCCTCTCTTAGATATTTTAGTTGCCAAGATTAAGAATAATATATGGGCTCTATACATGTGCATTCCTAAGTTAGACATTGACAGTGGTGGGTTAAAGATCATTGAAAGGGATGCAGATGTTCATTTTCTGTATGATTTAGCTAGCCAACATAAGACAGTGGAATTATTTGTTGCTCATTCCCCACAAAACTTAGCACCCTACTACCACAAAAACCTATGTCTAGAAAGTTTAGACTCAGAAGTTACGTCAAAAAGAAAGAAACATAATAAGATGAAAAGAGATGTTGGGAATATGTCTTGTGAGGAGTTGGTTGCGTGGGCTGAGGAAGAAGCACAATCACCTTATTTAAGGTCTCCTCCCCTAAAAGACAGACCACTTAGAAAGGACTTTGAGGGTAAGGTTACTTTCACTAGAGTTTGGAATGCGGATGATGACTTTACGTATGACTATCCTATGCTAACTGAAGAAGAGGTTTATAGGGAGTACAATGTACTAGTTGATAATCTAGTGGAAAATGTCGGTGTTGAATCTGGTATGGCTTTGGAGGATCAGGACTGTGATAAGGATATGGACACTATTAGGCCACTCAATGTTGAGGAGATTGATATGGCTTTGGACACTCATAGGTATCTGTCAATACACGTAATAAAAATATTGTTCACATGTTATTATATATGATATGCCTACTAATCATTTCTGTTGTTACACTTGGGTCAGGGGTGACGATAATCAAATCCTTAGGCCAAACTGATATGAATGTGGAGAAGGATATGCTTCAGGAGACTGATACAGTTGTGGCTAATGATAGAGAGGGGTTGCAAATGGATGGTGAGTCAGATGGTAACTTATCAGATGTTGTGCTTGCAAGGCAGAAAAAACTTGACAAAGGTAAGTCTGTCATGACACGCAAAAAGAAACTAGCAAAGAAGATTAGCACGAATACTCGTAGACCAAAAGGTATAGTAATTAGAGACAACATCAATCCGTCTGGATCCTCAGATTCTGACACTAACACTGAAACTGAGGAATACAATGACACTCACTCAGAAGGTCAAAGTGCAAAAACCAAGGGTAAGTATACTCATGATTCATTTGCGTATGAGTCATATAAGTCTGAGGTTGAATCGGATAAGTTCTACGATTACTTGAGCAATGGTGAGGACGAGGTTATTCAACTAAGAAAGATGCGACATAATGAGAATAACAGTTCGTCTGACGAGCAGGACGTTGAAGAAGGAAACGCTGATGATGCTCATGATACACAAGAATATGTGGTTGGAGATGGCCCAACTGGATTAGGACGTTAGTTAGGGAGCATGAAAAGTACATGGCACATTTGTTGAAGCACATAAAGGGTAAAGGTGCTGGAATAACAAACCCGTTTGCTGCACTACAGAAGTCAAAAAAGGAAGACAAGTACCCAATTTATGATTCTGAGACACATTGGAGATTGAAGAAACCTAGTGTAATTCTTTTACTCTAACTTTTCAATATTTGTTTATCAAATCAGAAAATATCAGAAATACTATATTGCTTAACTAATTAAAATATTTGTTTTACTAGCTTGGACAAAAATTTCCAGATGCTGACAGTTTCAAGGAGTGCCTTACATACTACGCAGTGGCCAACGGATTCTCACTTTGGTTTGAGAGGAGCACAAGGACAAAGGTTATAGCTAAATGCGGTCAACGAAAGGAGACGCTTAAGGATCCATCACTAGGAAAGCAGACTTCGTACAAAAAGTACCCTTCAGAGAGGTCCGGGAATTGTGACTGCCCGTGGAGGTGTTATGGCAAGATGCTCAAAGGAGAGAAGACATTTCAAGTAATTTCTTTGGTAGATAATCACACTTGTGTTCGTAGTTTCCATTACGGTAGGATGGTTAACTTTAAGTGGATAGGTAAGCAGTTTGGAGATAAGATTAGGATAAATCCAAATATTACTATCACTAACTTACAAGAACTGGTCCTAAGAAAATATAAATGCCACGTTAGCCGAACACAATGTCGTAATGCTAGGTCATACGCACTAAATGAGAGGGATGCTACTATCCAGGACCATTACGGTTTACTTAGGTCATATGCTAAGGCGTTGGTGGACTCAAATGTGGGTAGTACTGTTAAGGTTGGAGTGACCGTAAATCCGGATGAGAAGACATACTTTGACAGGTTTTATGTGTGTTTTAGTGGGTTGAAAGAAGGTTGGAAAATAGGTTGCCGAAGGATATTGGCGTTGGATGGTTGTTTTTTAAAGAAACCGAACACAGGGGAGATACTAACTGCAGTGGCTAGGGACGGCAATAACCACATTTTCCCCGTGGCATGGGCTGTGGTGACGGTTGAAAATAAAGACAATTGGAGTTGGTTTTTACAACTGTTGGGTGATGATTTGGATATTCCACTTGGACAAGGTTTAACGCTGATGTCTGACCAACAAAAGGTACGTTGTCTGTAAAATTTATATCAATCATGTTCATCTTTTCTTATATGTTGCTTGCATAGTTATCAATGTGTTTCTTATACTTGGATCAGGGACTTATTGAAGCAGTGAAAGAGGTCATGCCACTTGCAGAGCATCGACAATGTGCCCGTCACATATACGAAGGGTTTCGAAAACAGTTTCCGGGTGTTGAGTTTCGACAACTGTTCTGGGCAGCGTCAAAAGCGTCTTACCCACCATTACATAACAAGGTGATGGATAAGAGCAAATCCAAGAGCGCATGATTATTTGTTGAAGAAAGATCCGAAGACATGGTCAAGGGCATTTTTCAAAGAAGGGGTATGCTGTGAGGCTGTGGAGAACGGTTTTAGCGAGTGCTTCAATGCTGTGTTGATAAGCATAAGACATAAACCCATAATAACTATGTTGGAGTCCATGAGAGTAATTGTTATGGAGAGGATGCATACAATGAGGCTGCTAATGGAAAAGTGGAATGGTGATATTTGCCCAAACATTCAGACTATACTTGAACACTCAAAGGATCAACAAAGGTACAAAGTAGCATTAACAATACCTTTATTAGTCATGTCAATTACATTTTCTAACTGCTGTAATTTTCATAGGTTCTGGCATGTAGTCTCATGTGGAGGTAACAACTTCGAAGTCAGGAAAGGATATGAAGCCTTCAAGGTGGATGAGCCAAATCGAACATGCTCTTGCAGAATGTGACAACTATCAGGTTTGCCTTGCTGCCACGCTATAGCATGTATTTTTAAACTCAATAGGATGGTAGAGGACTATGTGGCTGAATGTTTTAGGAAGGAAAGATACATGTTAACATATGCTCAGTATATGAAACCAGTTGGTGGCATCGACTTTTGGCCAGATGTGAGTCATCTTTCTAGGATTTTAGGCCCTATTCCTAAGTCTATGCCTGGTAAGCCTAAGAGAAAGAGGGTCAGGGCATCCCATGAAAAAAAATCAACAACTAAGATTAGTAGGGCAGGAATAGTTATGACTTGTCAGAACTGTGGAGAAAAAGGTCATAATAGAAAGGGATGTACAAATCAACCCAAACCACCTGTTTCAAAAGAAAAAGGGAAAGCAGGAAGGCCATACAAGAAACATAATGTGGAACCTGAGTTGGTAGATGACCATGACATTCCTAGGTTTGTTAACAATGACATCAATGAGTTTGAAATGGGGGCTACAAACATGAGAGGGGTTTTAGGAGATGGTCGAGTGTTTTATTTGGGAAAACAAAGGAACAAAAGAGGAGGAAGTTCTAATAAGGGTCACTTGAAGATGAGAGGAGGGAAAACCAGGAGTGGAAGACTAATTCCAGCGCAGAGGGTTGCAAGAATGGGAACTTGGTTGGCTGTCGATAGTGCAAGTTCTGATACTATTGAGGATCAACAAAATATGAACTCGGTTATCCCGGGCAGAACTGAAACAACAAGTAATCATGCAAACATAGCAGGTATGTGTTACTTAACATACAGTTGTAATGGCTTTATTTACTTAGTAGTAGTTGTTTCATCTTAGTTCCACATATTTGCTTATGAGTCTACACTGAGTGAATTACATATTTGACTTACACATTTGTGTATATGTTCATAGCTACACAAGAATCTCAAGTTGGTGGATCAACTGTATTGCCCAGAACTATGGTGACTAGAGCTAGGAAAATAGCACAATATGAGATAATGGAAACAAGAAGAATGACGGGAGGATCAAGGGGTCGAAGAGGATCAAGGGGTGGTAGAGGAGCTTCCTCGGAGGGTGGAGCAACCACTAAGGTGGTTGGAAGACAAACAAGGTCTGCTGAAGCTCAACAATTGGAACAACCACTACAAAAAGCACCATCTGCAATGCTACTACCAAGGTTGCCAAGTCAAAGAATCATAAGTAAAAAGTTGTATGCACCAGCAAAAGGACCGGGTTCTAGTCTGGACAATGAAATAGTCCTAGACTAGATGCTTCTAAATCCTACTGACTTTTTATGTGTATGTATAATTAGCATGCCCTATTTTGTTCACTGAAGGGCCTACTTTTATTAGTAACTCAAACTGATATAGTGCTGCAATTATTGCCACTATATAATTGTGTAAGATAGTTGATGTAGTGCTGCTGTTGATGCCACTACATAGCCCTATTTTGTGTCTTGAAGGGCATTGTACAAAACTTTGCATGCCTGTGTTCTGGTTGTAACAATGTAAGGTGCTGTAGCACAGACATTATGTTATGAAAGAACACCAATGATGTATGTATTTTCAGTGTCAAATGGTGTCATATGAATTACTTACTATTGCACAGGTTATATACATTGATTGAAAAGGGTAATGGTACTCTGGTTAGGAAACAGGTTTTGTCAATTTAATGCTGCACATGCAATGGCTTTGGGCAAATGAATGCTACCAAAAAAAAAGTTCATTTGCTTGGTAGATGTACTGTTGCTGCAGATAAAATGGTCTTGAGCTTGGTAGTTGTAGTGCTACCATTTATGCACATTATGGATGTAACATGATACCATAACATTGCTGCACATAAAATGGGCATTTGCTAGGTAGATGTTGTGACAAGAATGATGCACATTAAATGATCATTTGCGGCACATACGCTTTGGACAACAATGATATATCAGTATAAAAGAAATTTTGCAGAATGGCATGATAAACAACACACATTAAGTAATAGATTATGGCCAATCTCAGTCATACAAAACCAGATAACATTTCTTCAATAGGTCCATAATACAAATACACTAACCCAATATTTGACAACAATTCCAGAACCACAATGTTGATGCTAATTCCTAACGAACACAAGAACAATAACAACAACGAAAAACAAAACAACAACCATGAAACAAACACAACCAACCAAAAACATGTCGTACATTTTTCCCTTCATCTTTAGGTCCTTCAAATCTTGGTAAATCTGTTCCATGGGAAACTCATCATGATGCTTGTTAGAAACAACGTTTTCAGAATCTTCTTGGTGGGTTAAAGCGTCCAGGTTGCACTCCAGTTTCTGGTTGTCCTTATGAAGATTGTACATGAGGTCTTTGTAGTATTGTGATGGCAACTCATCATCAAGGAATCCATAGACCTCACATTTCTTATCTTTATTCTTTACAAATACATAAAGAGATGTCAAAATCACAAAAAATATAACACTCAACACAACTGATTAGTGTTATAGAACTTACACGGGTGGGACACGATTTGAATCTTCTTCCAGGATTCTCAGGAGTCCATGAAACCTGTTCATAGATTGGGAACTTACAAATACAATGCGTCAAACGAGCAATTTCTTCTTTGAAATATCTCCTTCGATTATAACGCGAGGAGGTAGACGAGGAGGCCATTTTAGTAACTAATTTAAGGTCAATTGAAATGGAATACAAGTTTGAGTAACTAATTTAAGATCAATTGAAAGGGGGATTTTTTAGGGTTCTTATAATTGGGGAGGATTTGGGATATAAGTGGAATAGATAAAGGGTTTGGTATAGTGAGGTGGAAAGAAAAAAAAACGTAAATATATTAATACGTGGAAATCAGACGTGGCCAAGTAACTGGGTATGTGGCACTAACCGGTTTAGTACGTGGTAAAATGCCCAATAAAGGACAAAATAGTCGGGTTTAGTAGCCAAGGGGGCTATTTTTTTAGGGCAAATGACAAAAAAATGCATCGAACTTGACACTTTTTATGATTGTGTGTAGCCAACTATTTTTTTTCTTATTGTGTGTACTGAACTTTCAAAATTCGACTATTGTGTGTATTTTGTGACCATTTTACCCTTAATTTTTCAAATTTTGAAAGGTAAAATTGTCATTTTACATGGCAGAATAGTCACAAAATACACATAATGATCGAAATTTAAAAGTTCAGTACATACAATAAGAAAAAAAATAGTTGGCTACACACAATCACATAAAGTGTCAAGTTCGATGCATTTTTTTGTCATTTGCCCTTTTTTTTATTCGCTACTTCGAACTGCTTTTTGTGACAAGTATGATGCTTTAATAGGTTATTAGCCCTTATGAAAAGTATGTTGCTCTCCTAAGAGCACTAGGTGTCACGACAAGGCTTATCCTCTTTGTCGTGCCAGCTCAGCGCCACATCAGCATCCCACTTTTCCACAACTAACCACAACAAACCCCCTCCTCAATCATAACAAACCTCAACATCTTCATTTGGGGCCCACCACTACCACTTTATTTTTTTATTCAATATCTTTTCCAAATAAACTAAATTCATTTCATTCAAAATAAAAATACAATACATAACTTAATAAAAAACGTACGAAACATAAAATAAAGATACAAAAAAAACATACGCAAGAAATACATCAAATTATAACGAAACTAATTATTTGGATTCTGTTGTTGAAATTGTGCCCATTGAAGTTGTTGCCAAACATGCTCGATGAGACATCGTTGAAGCTTTACGTGTTTGCGTTTATCATGTAGTTCTTTGGCTTTTTTTCTTTGCAATTGGCAACGTTCAATCCATGTCTGCTGTAAATTTGGTGTCGGAGAAATATACGTTTCAGCAATGTCGGATATCGCAAAGTTTTCATCTTTCAAAATCATGTTATGCATTATGATGCACGCGTACATGATTCTCCGTAACTTGCCAATAGTAAATGCACGCGCCGGTTGGGCAATGATATGCCAACGTCCTTGGAGGACACCAAAAGCTCTTTCGATATCTTTTCGAGCACTTTCTTGTTTCGCTTTGAATGCAGCATTTTTTGGGTTAGTTGCAACTGTAAATGACTTGACAAAAGATGCCTACTCCGGGTAAATTCCGTCAGCTAGATAATACCCTTGCTTAAATTTACACCCGTATACTTCAAACTCAACCTCAGGGGCGATGTCATCAAGCAAGTCGTCGAATAACGGAGAATTATTTAAAACCGTTAGATCGTTATTCGCACCCGCTACCCCAAAAAATGCATGCCAAATCCACAAATAGTATGAAGCAACGGCTTCAAGCATTATAGTTGGATATTTGTTTATCACCTCTATGAAATTGGCCTTGCCATTCTTTTGGACAGTTTTTCCATTCTCAGTGTATACAATCGATGCTTCCCAACATTCCCGGAAGCCCATGAACAGTGTTATGTGCATGGTATAAGTGACGAATGTCATCCTCATCTGGTTTTCTTAAAAACTCTTTAATAAATAGTTGGATTACGCACATAAGAAAAAAAATCTAGGCAATCGCGTGCACAGTGTTCACCTATTTGAAAATACTCATCTAATGCATCAGCTGATATCCCGTAAGCCAATTGGCGTAGGGCACATGTGCATTTTATAATCACACTAAACCTCATTACACCCCTACCATCGGGTCGCACTCTAAAGAAATCAAAATGCTTAGGAAGAGGATGATGAGTTTCAATATATGTTTCAATACCTTGTATTATTTGTAGAAATAGACGACGGCTCATACGATATCGACGCCTAAAATTATCGTCCGTATATTTTGGGTTGTCACCAAAATAGTCAGCAAGATCGAAGACGTGCTTCAGCAACTTCACGTTCACGAGGGACATATTGACGGCGCTTTGAAGGATCGGCTGGTTGTTCCTGCAACGTTTGCTCCGCCTCGAACTCTTTAATAAACATTTCTAGTTCCGTTAACTCTTCAAGGTTACTTTCGCCGGAATAAGATGATTCACTCGTGTAACTCATGTTTCAGCAAGTTTGAATGGTTTAGTATTTTGATTGAATATGAAAAAAATTATAGGATATGATATGTTAATTTATAGAGTGAGTGGTGGGTTTTTTTTTTTTTTTTTTTTTTTTTTTTTTAATAAAAAAAAATGATTGTATCCGTTGTAAACGGATAGTATTTGAAAATTAAACGTTATACCACTTTTGTCAAAACCATTTTATCGTCGTCAAAACGACGAAGCAGCCGACGGCGCCCCACGGCGAGGGGGGTCGGTGTCACGGCGGGGCACGGCGAAGAGCCACGGGGGACGGCGAGCCCCTACGGCAAAGCCACACCGTGTGCTCTACATGCTCTAAGACGTTATCAGTTTGCATACAAAGGTATAGTAACAATATTCATTTTCTGACAAAAAACAGATTAACGAATAAAATAAACATATAGATGTCTTTATATTAAAAAAATATTACAGCTACATACTTTTGGTATTCTGATGGAGGTACCAGTTTCCTCAATTATGAAATTAACCATGACTATTGTAGGTGTGAGGTTATCAAGCACCGAGGTTAGAAAGAAAGTCACAAAACCAACCTGCAATCATTATAAATGCTGTAAGATAACAGAAAGATTATATATGACTATTACAACGTTTCAAAATTTCAACTGAACGTGGCTTGTGAGTAGTAATACTGTTGGTAACCAGCTTAAACCCTTGATGAGCGTCGATTATCTCCACTATCGTCATTGCACCAAGCAAGAAAAATACTGTTTCACTAACTTCTGCTGATGTATGTGTTAACTCTGCTACAGCTATATCGGTTGAAGGGGCCTACATGAGAATTTTCAACAAAAAAAAAGGTAACGAAGAGCATAAACAAACAAGGAGGTGCATATATCTGTTTTTACTTGTGCTAAACTAAAAGAAACTCATAGCCAATAACATTAATAAAAGCGATCTTACACCAATGCTCCGAATAAGCCACAAGCTTACGGCCATTAGTAAACCTACTCCATTTTTATTAAAGGCGAGCCACTCTTCAAAAATAACGCCAGCATACCCTATTCCAATCAATATCGCCATGGCAAGACCCTGCATGTTACGAGGCACGTTAAAAAGTGTTTCATATATAATTCTTTCCATAAAGTAAGATATCACAAAATATGAAACAAGACCTGGCTGCTCCTGTTGCTGCAGCTTCAAATATTGCCAAGGCTTTCAATATATCAGTTTTTGGTTGGTAAGTATCATCATAATTTTGGAAACTTGTTTCATCCACTGAACATCCTAATGTCGAAAATAAACAATCTTAGGAAGATGCTAAACAAGTTTCATAATCTATCGAAATTAACATAGTAAGCCGACACACTTTGGTTTATTGTCAAGCCGGTTCTTTGGCAGATATAGCCGGAATAGCTAAACATTAATAAGAATAAATGATACCTGAAACTGGGTGGCATTATTTTATGAAAAATGATTAGTGGACCTAATTGTTAAGCCTAAAAAGAGACCTAAAGATAATATGATAACACGTGTCCTTACTTTCAAATACTTAATAAAATTCATTTGTTATTCCTGAATTACCCTTTACAAATAATACACAATTCATGAACTAAATGGTACATTATTTTCTTTCCTTCGCTGTGTATCTTTTGTCATGGCTTTTCCTTGTCACTCTGTTTATAATTTGAAATCCGAAATCCCCCGTTTTTGAATTCCTAATTCGAATAACATATACCGCTTTTGTAACATGATCAAGTGTTTATGAATTTTTTTATTAAATATTGATGACATATTATATCGTATACGTATGTATAACACGGGTTAAAAAAGTAACTATTTAATTAACATTATTCAATGTTTATATTTGTTTGTTAGTGTAATAAAAACTTATTGGTAGTGCAAGTGTTTAATCCAAGTCATATTTCTCATGAAAAGATACAAGGCCACCAACGTAATGGTGTTTTAAACATCTATGTAGTTGATTGGTTTTGCAGTTCATGTAAAAACAATGCAACGATTCTAAATTTACGTCTAAAGTCTAAACGAAGAAGAACAAATTTTGACGTGCAAACACTTTAACAGTACTAAATTTGTAAAAATAAACGGAGTGAAAGATGGTTATGATAAAGAAAAGAAATGCTACAGTATATTATAATGTGAGTAACTGCTAATTAGTGTGGGTATTTTAGGAATAATATTAAAAGTTGGTTGAATTACTAAAATGATTGACAAGTGTTCCAATCAAAAGAGTAGGCATGTTTTTAGGTCTATTAATTAGGCCTAATTATCAACACTCTTTAAATAAAATTAAAACACTACGACAACATCGTAAACTCGGTACTAACTTCGTTTTCATCATCTGATGACGAATCGGCAATGAATAGCTCGTAAGAATTAAAACTCATATTGTGTAAAGAATATAGAGAATGTGTGAAATGAGATTTGTGAGTTTAGTGTGTAAATATGGTGTGTATTTATAGGGTAGTTTTTTGTTTTTTTTTTTGTTTTTTTTTTTTTTTGTTTTTTAAGCCCAAAACATTTTAAATAACGGTAATATGCAACGTATACAAAGAAATGATTCGATCTTCAGGACGATTGAATGAGAGGCGATCGACATTGCACACAGCAAGCCGATCGACTGGCAATCGATCGCTACCCTCCCTCGATCGACCAACGATTCATTCACTGGGGGTAGCCTTATGTCTTTCTAGTTCTATAATGATTGAATACCACATCCACAAATCCGTTTTCTCCTAATCAATCCATCGACTCAAAAGCATAACATGATATAAGCTAGCAATTGGCGAATAACAACTATACATGATCTATAAGAGTGCCTTTACTTCCCTACTTGGAGTAACTTGAAATGAAGTACCATTTCAAAGGCGAAGCTATGAAGGGACTTAGGACGATGGTGACGCCTCAAGACTTTAGACCAACGGTGTATATTTACATATATTTCATGTGTAAAACTTTTGGTTTTACAACTTGGGCATCTCATAAAAGACTACGATCTATTTCAGCACTACCACAAAAAACTTTTAAGCTCCGCCACGCCATTAAACACTATAGTTCCAATTGGTTGGAATCTAAAAAATAAAGTAGGTTCCAGTACTATAAAATTGGTAACAGTAAATATTAATTAAAATAGACTTTCCTGAGTCTAACCAAACGGACTTTAGGTCAAATGTAATAAGACCACATCAAGACCAAGCTATATTAGCGTTACATCAGCTTTATCTCTCCTAAACCAAATCAAGACCAAACACTCGTAGTAAGTGAACCGCACTCACAACAAAAACATACCTCACAAAATTAAATAAAACAAAAAACACACACACAAACCAAACCATTTCATTTGGTCCGAAAGTAGACCAAAATATTTGATTTTGGGGGAGGACGTTGGGTTTGGTTAAGGGAGAGGGGGCGAACAAAGGTGTTAATGTTATTAGTACTCAACAGATTAATTTTTTTACCACGGTCGCCTTCTGTTAACGTGGGTCAAGGAGGATAATTTCATCAACTACTTATGAATGATTGAATGGTGATCCTACTTCTATAGTTATCAGGGCCGGCTTTAGGGGAGTGCAAGAGGTGCGATTGCAC
>BPTQ01000008.1:138153385-138348534 GCA_019973895.1 Chrysanthemum seticuspe
ATTAAATTTCGCCATTGTTTAGTCCGTATTATTTTTCTATTCAAAATTACCCTTTGCTTAAAACTGTCGCACATAATAAACAAACAAGTAATACCAATAAAAAATATAAACAACTAAAAAACAATGCGCACATAATAAACAATTTATACGTGTAAACAAGTAGCCACATGCAACTTATTCGATAAAACCCTATTAATAATCAATATCTAGGTTAAATAATGTATATATTAATTAGGGATTTCACTCTCTCAATTGAAAGTGAGCCACATACATCGACGAATCGATTGCGTAAACCCATAATTAATGATATACCAAATTGCACATAATTGATTCATTAATGTATATAATTGGAGTCTTCCCCAATTGAAGATTTATCGTAATTAAATATGTCTCAACAATTAAACAATTATCAAAGCAACTTATCCATGACTAACATGCATGTATCATCATGGATATAACATAACAATTATTCAATTAAGTCACAAGATCGCATACAATTCCATGTCACATAACACTTTATTCATGAATTTATCACGTAACAAATATATTAAATCTAGGTTTCGATATAGATAACATAACAATTAATATAAACCCTAAAAAAAATTTAAGGAAATCGATTACAAAATTTTAGGGTTTCCACCCATAAAAAAAATTTTCGATCCATAATAGATTTTTAAAACCAAAATTAGGGCAAAAGCCCTAACCCTAAAATTAGGGTTTATATAATCATAACCAAAACCCTAGAATAAATCATATCAAACACAATACAATATCCGTTTTTTACGTGTTTAGTAATTAATTACTCATTAAAACCAATGACTCGTGATGCCACTGTTGGAATTATATAACATGACTAATCATAAATATAAACAATAAACATCAAAGTAAGTGCGGAAGCGTATAGGAACATATAATGAATAATTAATTAACTAAAGAATAAAGTATGCGTACCTTTCTTGATTCTAGCCGAACAAGAATCAAATCCACAAACTAGCAATTGGGATGAACCCTAATTAGGGTTTATAGGATTATAAGAATTACCCCTTACCGTTTTGTAATTCAATCCAAGATAATAACAAAAGTATGTTATTACTATGTTCATGTACACACGTACTAAACCGAATTAAAGTAATGCTAGTTTTTATCAAACAAATAACTTGGTGTGGAAAAGGTTTGAAGATCGACATCCTAAAGTGATGTACGATCGGTTTAAGAACAAAACACACACAAAACAATTTTAGGGTTTAGCTAATGAGCACAAGAGATCTAGAAAAATAAAACCCCAAGCCTTGTTTATATACCCAAGCAAACTTGGTGAACAAGTTGGTTTTTCTTTCCTTATTTTGTCCCTATGGCCAATCGGTTTGGAGTCCCTCAAAGGGATTCCGGAACCTTCCCAACTTTTGCAATTAGATCCTTTTCCATAAACATTTAACGACCGTTAGTCCATTACATTAATTACTTAACGTTCGTTAGTTATTTCGTTTAATAAATAAATAAATACAACATTTATATTTAATTATTAACTTTAAATTCTCATACGTAAAGTGTGCAATCCCATAGTCTCGAGTTCGATCCTAACTCACGTCTACTAATTTATATCCATAAAACCAACACAAAGTATTAAATTTGTTGTCGTATTGACCATTTTACCACAATGTTCATTATGTACGGGTGTTACTGGTTTTCGCCATGATATGATGGTCACTCTTCCGGTTTTAAGTATAAAAGATGGACAACTTCCATATTTGTTAATATAAGTTACTCACACGCACTATGCAACATTAAAACGACAACTCAAGTTATCTATTTCTTAAAATGTAATGGGAGCAATCCTATGTTTACTAAAAAAGAATCAACACTGTACCACCCATAACCATCACTACTTAATCAAAAATGCAATTCAATAGATGGATGGTGAAAAAGACAAGCTTGATAATTCTTTATCAAGAAATGTAAAATTGGTAAGATCTACATCCATCGTTACCTTTAGCATCTTGCACAAAGTTTGTTACTCGATATGGATTTTGGACCAAAGTTGAGTTACCTTCTTAGGCAATTTGCTCTTGTTTAAATCCAAATTATATCGATTTAGTTGGATATTTCATAATGTTTCCCTCTCTTTTTCTTAATGTTTTTTTAATGGTTAATGTGGTGATCAACTTTATAGTTGGAATGTTGCACTGCCCTCAAATATGCTGTGTAGCAAATATAATGTCTGTACAATTTTAATTTGGTAGACTCTTCGACTTTAACCTTGTCTGTATGTATACACATGATATAAATGAAACACAAGATGAGAGCATTAGTGTGACTGGACGGAGGTTTTATCGGCTAGAAATAACTTAAAACGAAAACAGGGAACCCACTGAAAAAGAAGTGAACATTCCTACAGTTTCGATATATAAGTCTAAGTTCCCATATGATTCACTAATTATGCACAAGTGACATGTGCACTATCTTCCAACAAACAAAAAGATACCAAATTCTAAAGAGCACTGGTTTCATTCTAAGAAAGGTCTACATTTCCATATCTAAGAAACTCAATCAACTACTTGACTCGAGTTATCAAGAGTGTAAACGACAAGAAATCAATGCGCTTGTTCAGTTAACAAATGAACAGATTTGGAATTGACAACAACATATTAGATCATGAGCTAGAAAAGCAGTCATTTTTGTTATGATGGTAATACATAGATAATTTAGTATTTAGGGGTGTAGCTAGTTAGTATCGTGGAACTTTGTGTATTTATTTGCAAGATACACTTATTACTTATGTAATAGATAACTAAGAACAAGAATTAGTTCATATCATGTTTATTAAGCATACTCACACTAATTTGGCTACACTAGGTGTCAGGGACGGAGCTAGGGGGTTCCCGCGGGTGCCCGGGAACCCAATGGATTTTTGCGATGTAGTGTTAATTTTTTGAAAAAAACACCGATTTTTTCCTGAATGCATATTAAATGCACCCGGTCCTTCGAAATGTGTTTTAAATATTACGGTTCAAAAGATCTTGTGCACCCGGTCATATTATTTTCTGGCTCCGCCCCTGCTAGGTGTCGTTATAGATATCTAGGAGGGTAATTTTTGTTTAATCCAGCATAAACTAAACATATAACTAAGAAATAATAAATAGTTGGGTAAAAGCCATAAAATAACAACGTACTTTTCAAAATTTTCCGACTTGAAGCACTTACTTTTTTATTACCTTACTTCACAAACGTACTTTCAAAATTTGTTCCGACTTCACCCATATGACCCGTTTATATTAAAATAATAACTGAAATAATTATATTACCCTTGTATTCTTTAAAATTTGTTCTGAATTCACCAACGAACTTTCAAAATTTGTTCTGACTTCACCCATATGCCGAGGGTAATATAGTCATTTTAGTTATTATTTTAATATAAACTGATCATATGGGTGAACTCGGAACAAAATTTGAAACTACGTTAGTAAAGTAACGTAATAAAAAAGTAAGTGTTTAAAGTCGGAAAATTTTGAAAAGTATGTTGTTATTTTATAGCTTTTACCCTAAATAGTTCATAGCCTGTTTATTAAGCGTACTCACTAATTTGGCTACACTTGGTCTGGCTATTAATTCTAGGTATCTTGGAAGCTAATTTTTGTTTGATCCAGCATGATTTGAACTTTAAAGTTTCAGGTGTACTGTTTTCCAAGATTGAAACGGTACTATATTAGATATTTTTGTGTGTACATTTAATTCATTGTCTAGTTTGGTACTCAACCGTTTACAAATAGTTTTGCTTTAAAGTTCGTTGTCGTATCTTTCATTTTTCAATTTGGACCGTTATCGATCATTTTGTTGAAAGCAGCCCCTTAAAAACGATACAACTTGTTCAAATTATTAGAATTGATAACAGTAGATCCAAGATAAACAAGTCCAAGGTGCATAGGATGTTGTTTGCTTACCGAAGTGGGAAGGACATTGTTTTAGACGAATAGTGTACGAGCTTGGAGAATTATCCGTACAGTAGATTTCATTAAATCTTAGAAATTAATTAACAGAAACATGGTGAAACTATTGGGATAATCCCGATCATTGCCTCATAGATTATATAGTTAAACAAGGTCAAAGGACCAATTACACATACATAATAGGGACCAGTTAGTAATTGTCTTAAACCTGAAAAGGTATGTCTTTTCGGTTATAGTGTAACCACCACCGATTACCAACCATCACAATGGTTCTTGACACCGGTTGGAATAGTATAAATAGGAAACATATGTAATCCATCACAACAATCAATTCTAACAGATTTCTCATATAACAAATATATTATTTGTGTTTGATTTCAACAATCCTGAGTTTATACCTGTGTATAATCCATCAATTGGCATGAGAGCTTTGTTTAAACCAAAGTTAATCATCATTTGCCGGTTAAAACCTAACGGAGAAACGACAACAAGTGTCACCAGAATTGTAACCGGATTAGCCACCATCACCGAAGATCGACAAAGGGCTAATCAATTCATCAGATACACAGGGTGGCCAAACCTAAGTGGTTTTACCTCCACCGGTATCCGATTTATAAGTCACGAGGACTTACCTCAAGAGAGATTCACACGGAAAAAACCACGATTAGTTTTTTCGAATCCAATTGGCCTCAGGTATCACCGGAGAAGACGAATGATGAGTGTCTAAATACTCATCATTTTTGTACTGTTTAGAATGCCAAAAACATCTGAAAACACTCAGAAATGCATCAAAATGATGAAAATATCACAAATAAGTGTTTTATGTGTTTTAAATGCAAAAATATCAAAATCAGATGAAAAACGTATCAAGTTTGCAAAATTGGCAGTTTTAGTCCCCCAAGTTTCAAAAGTTGTCAAAAACAGTCCCTGGTAAATCAAAATAAAGAAAAATATCATTCAAGGTCCCTGAAATATTCTAAGTTGTCAAAAATGGTCCTTGAATGAATCTTTGGTCAAATGGCAGAAAAGGTCCCTCAAGTTTGAAAAATGTCAAAAATAGTCCTTGGATATTTAAAAAAATGGAAAATGATCAAATATTATCCTTGTACTATTAAAGTTTGTCAAGTTTGGTCCTTGTGTTAACTTTGGAGAAATTCCAATTTCAGTCCCTCAAAGATTCAGAAATTACATAAAAGGTCCTTGTATATAAGCTTAAACCAAACTGACCCTTGAGCCAGTTCACAAACCAATTTGAACCCTGCCATTATCCCATTGTGAACCCCCTGTCTAATATAATACGCCTCGGTCAAAATAAGTCAAACCCGTCACTGTTCATCCCTTACCTCCCTGTCCCGCCAAAACCAGATACCATGGTGGTTTCCTCCACTTGCTTTATCCACCCTTTCCACTTGCTATACACCTGTCTACCCACCCCTCCACCTTCACAATATCCCAAATTGCATTAATTGATTGAAACCTGCTAATGACTTTTTTGGCGCCAAAATTACACTTGGACAGTTATGATGAAATTTGAGGATCCAATGGCTAAAATCAAGTGGGAAACAATCAGAGGTCGACAAGAAGTCCAAAAAGTCTATAAAGAAGAGATGAGATGCAATGTAGTGAGATATCTAGTGTACTTTAGTTTAGCTTATGTCGTTTTAAGTAATTTTCAATTTTCAGTGTATTTTAAAGCTTTCAAGTGTTTTGTTAAGTCATTTCAGTGTATTGTTAAACTTTTGCAAGTATCAATTTCAAGTCTTAATCATATTTTCAAGTTTATGCATTTTCAAGTTAAAAATCTCAAAATGTTCTAATGTTGTTGTTAGTTATTTTTATGGACTAAGTAAGATCACATAAGCTCCTAGATAGCTTAATAAAGCTATTAGAAACCTTAAAAATCAGTTCTAGATACAACAAGAAAAAAATACCAAATAAATTAGTGAAAAATAAAAAATCACAAGAAATGGTGATCAAAGCTGGAGCAGGGTAAATACATGATTGCCCTTGGGTTTAGAGCTTCTTGGGAAGCTATAGGAAGTGTTTACAAGTCCTTGGTTCTCAATTCTGTGCTTAGACTCATTTTGTAAGCAATTTCTTATAATTTGCATTTCATAGTATAAGTGCTTAAAGACTGTTAATTTTAGTTTAAATCTGTTTTAATATAGTTAATACAAGTTAATCACTAGGTTTCTTAGCTTAAAAATCTGTTTTAGTACTAAAAGTTTCAAAACAGTCTCATTAAAGGGTGTTTGGATTTGCTAGTTTAACTGTTTTAAAGAGTGTTTGTGTTATTGCTTATTGTTGTTCTGTCTCTCATTGGTTCATAATAACTCATAGACACCAAGAAAACCAGTCCTTATTTAAGAAAAAGTCAAAATACCTTTTGATCTCATCTTGTTTCTTGTCTGTTTGATTTTCATGATTCATGATTATGATTTCTTGTTCATAAGTTGTTATAATTGCTCAATCCAGTCTTAATATAACTTAATATAACATAATCAGTGAGTAGTATTGATTCAAAGTTCATAAAAGTCAACCTTTTAGTTCATCATAAAAAGTCAAAATTTCAGTTTGGTCGTTTTTGAATAAAATGGATAATTTTATATAGGACATAATATTAAGATTTAGGATATAAGCTTTTGGGATATTAAAGTTTAGCTGCTTAACTTAATTAGAAAAATATTAGTTCACTTTTAATCAGCTTATTCAGTGCTTATTATTTAGCTTCTTTTGAACCATTTTCAAAAAGTGTGCCCTGTGCACAGCTTTGCTACCATTTTCACAAGCTTGTCAAAATATCTTTATTGAGTCTCAGCTTGTGAATTTTAGTTTTCTGTGTAGCTAACCTAGCCATCTTGAGGTCCCAAGCTTAAAATTCCAATTTGTAGCTTATTTGATAAGGCTGCACCTAGCTTCTTTTTTGTCCCAATTCTCAGTGTCAACTGTCTCAGCTTAAGCTGAGCAGTGAACTGGTTCCATTTTCATAAGCTCACCACAAGCTCTCTAGTTGTCCACACAGTGTGAGCTTTGGCTTTTTGGATAGACCACCAACCCAGCTTGATACCCAAGTGCTTATTTTTGAGTTTGGAGCTTTTGCCCCTAGCTTAATTTGGCTTACAAAAAGTGTACAAGCCTGTTTGGTTGAGAAACTTATCATAAGTGCTTATTTGATTATTTCCAGCTTTTCAGTATGCTTCTTTGTTCTTTTTAGTTTTATTTGAGTAGCTTGTAGCTTGTTGCATCTTATTCTACCTTTTGTTCCAGCTTGTAAGCTTATTTGAGCTTAAAACATCATAATAAGCTCATAAGTAAACTGTTGGGCTTTTAAGCTTCTAAAACAGCTTATTTTTAAATTGTAAAATTTTTGTTTTCGTTAAAGTTTCATAATATCAGTAGTTAAATAGTTTTGAAAAATAAAAAATCACAAAAACATCATTTTTAATATAGTGATAGCATTTATTTAATATAAATTAGCTTTTTAATTTTCTTTTTCAGCTTATTATTAAGCAAATTCTGTTTTTATAATTTTCTTAGTTTCCTGTCACCTTAGGATATTTTTAGAAAAAGTTTCATAATTTTCTCTGTTTGTTTAGTATTTATTATAATTTTAAATAGTTAAAAGTATTAAATAATTAGTAATAAATAATTAAAAAGCATAAAAAATATCTTTTCAGTTTTAAAATTAGTTTTATAATATTCTAGATTTTTCTAAGTTAAAATTTTATTTTTCCAGGTTAATTTTATATTTTCTTGTATTTAAGTGTATTTTAAATAGTAATTAATTAGTAATAAATAGATAAAAAGTGTAAAAAATATATTTTTAATTTTAAAATTAGTTTTATAATATTTTAGATTTTTCTAAATCATAATTTTATTTTTCTAGCTTAATTTCATATTTTATTATATTTTAAGGTATTATTAAATAGTTAAAAATAGTTTTTAATTAATAATAATTAAATAAATAGTTGTAAAAATAATTTTATTTTTCTAATAATTTTCTTTTATTTTTAGGATTCCAAAAATATCATTTTCATATTTTTAGGTCTTTTATTTCTTAAATCTCACGTTTTATTTAGTACGTTTACGTAGTTTAATAAACGTACGTATTTACGTTTCTTTAATCTGATTGTTGTGCTTTACAATTCTGTATCCAAATATCATTCCAATCAATCAGTAGTGTAGTTATCAATCAAAATCCTTACTGATCACTATCCTTAGTGATCATTCTATCATCTGAAAGTTTTGAAACACCATTGAGTCTCCGTGGGACTTAACGACCTAGGGAAACACTATATCTCCAGATCTTCATTGCATTGGTTTTAGACAGTTTTAAGTTTATTACGGTTGACCATTCACAAGTGGTTAGCTTGTGTGATTAAACTTGACTGTTTAGGAGCCAATCAACGAACTTCACCGGAACCACCATCGCAGGCGCTCAAATTGGGATTAGGGAAGAACCCTAATCGGAGCTCTCAACCCAGAAGAAGTACCAGAAAACGGGAAAGTGCAAAGACGCACACCCATATCACTGGAGAACACAACGCTTCACCAGAATCACCAATAAACCGGCGCTCAATTAGGATTAGGAAAAAAAAACCTAACCGGAGCCCCCAACCCAGAACAAGATCAGGAAAAGAGGAAAGTGAAAAGAAAAAACACAACCGTAAGTTTTTATATCAAAAAAACTAGGCAAAAATGCATATATATATCTCTCCCAAAGTGAATAATTGCATATATATCCTTTGTACAAGTTTTTTAAGCACATAATACAATGGTTTTTATGCATGCTTTGGATATATATGCAATTTTGCATTTTCAAAAGGATATATATGCAAAAGCCCAAAAAAACTAATACACTTTATATATATAAACTTTTACTTTCATATTTAAGTTTTATTTATTTAACCCTTTAAGTATAAATTGTATTTTTAAAAAAAAAAGAGGGTAGTGTATTTTTAGTATGTTTTTATAAAATAAAAAAATGGAAAAATAATTAAAAGTTGCTTTTACCAAAACCATTTTTCAAAATGACTTGGGAAAAAGAATAAGGAAATCGGTTCAGCGACCAGTTTCCAATGTCCTATGTTGACCAACTCAAACTTCAACATTTGGGCAATACGGATGCAAGTAATCTTAGAAGCAAACGATTTGTGAAAAGTGGTAGAACCACAACCAAACGCAGTTTTTGACAATAAAACATATAAAACTGCGATAGCTTTTATTTTTCAAGCATTACCGGAAGATCAAATCCTCCAAGTTGCAAAACATAAATCTGCAAGAACAGTTTGGGATGCTTTGAAGACAAAACACATTGGAGAAAATCGTGTGCAACAAGCAAAGCAACAAACATTAAAGACAGAATTTGAGGCATTACAAATGAAAAAAAAAATGAGTCAATAGATTCATTCGTTTCAAAATTTTCAAGTATCATGAGCAGGGCAACAAATGTCGGTTTAACCTTCGAAGACTCTAATCTAGTACGAAAATTGCTAACGGCAGTACCAGACAGATTCTTACATATAGTTGCATCAATTGAACAATGCTTGGACTTGGATAAGATGTCTTTAGACGAAGCAATTTGAAGATTAAAGACGTTTGAGGAGAGACTAAAATGCAAAAGGGAAAAACGACCAGAAAGTCAAGAAAGACTTATGTTTTTCTAGCACGACAGTCAAGGGCAATCTTTTAGAGCATAAGGAAATTACAAGGGCAAAAGCAACCAGGGAAATAATTACAGGTCAGATAAGAAGAACTGGGAAACTTCTTAGAATAACTTCAAGAAAGATAGAAAGAAATTTGTACGCAACCTAAGCAAGGTAACATGCTACAAATGCAAGAAACCTGGTCACTATGCAAAAAATTGTACTTGAAAGAATCCGGAAGAAGATCAATCAAATCTCATTGAAGAAAACTTGGAGCCAACACTCCTGATGGCTACAATTGAAAAGCATCATGAAGTATACTTAAATGAAAGAAACTTCGAACCACCAAAGACAACACCGGATGAAGAAAGTCTATGGTACCTAGATAATGGTGCAAGCAATCACATGACAGTTGTGAAGGAACACTTCAAGGAAATTGACGAAAAGATCACAAGAAACGTACTATTCGAAGACGGATCATACGTAGAGATCAAAGGGAAAGGTTCTATCCTATTGGAATTCAAGAACAATGAACAACATGCTATATCACAGGTTTATTACATTCTGAATTTAAGAAGTAATATATTGAGTTTGGGTCAGTTAACAGAGAACGGTTGCAAAGTAGTAATGGAAAAGAATATACTACTCTTATACGATTCAAACAACAACATACTATGTAACGCCCCGACCCGACAAGGGTAAAGGAATCACAAGCAATGGTGTCATATCAAAGCAAACATAAATATCCAAAAGAAGTCTTAGCATAAATACTGAAATAATTCAAGTCAACATGACTTCAATACATAGGTCCCAGCGAAAAAAATAAACTCCAATAAAATATCTGAAATAGTAAGTCTTAAATGGCATTATAAGATCAAAGCTAAATATCTCTAAGGTAAGTCCACTCAGCACTCATCCCAAAGCAAAAACCCAGCTCCAATGCTTAGATACCTGCCGCGGAAGAAAAGAAATGCGGCTGAGCTTCAAAAGCCCAGTGAACAGATATACAAGCAAAGCGAATACGAAACGAAATCAAATACGGAATATAGTGAACGAAAGATAGTAAAATCATAATCATTTCAAAGTATAAATCATAATTATCGAATAAGTTTTATAGTTAACTACCTCGAGCCCAGAAACAAATATCAGATCATAATCATATTCACATAAGGCAACATTTGTAGGGGAGACCTACCGGAGTTATGAAGGACGTGCATGCACGCAGCATCAATCATCAGATAACATATAACATATAACAAATAACAGATAACAGATCTAGGATGCATCCATACGCCCCACAGACAGATATTGATCATATAATATAACTTGAGCTCATAAAAGATAACAGATAAGGGACGTTGCAGAACATCACTCTACTGCCCTAGAGTCATGTCAGAGGTGCATCACTGACACGGACATGGAACCCCTATGACTAGTTAATATTTGGCTCGGGTGTCAAACTATCTTAGGTCAAATCAGAATGTCAAAACTGACACAGATCATACTTTATCAGAAGATTAATCATATTTTCAAATCAAAGTTTTCATATCATATAGTTCAAAATCAGATGTTTCATAATTCAGAAATCAGATGTTTCATAGTTCAGAAATCAGAGTTCAGATAAGCAACAGCTCAAACAAAACAGAATGGGGTTCATAGCAAAGGCTTAGGAAACCCTAATATAAAAGCTAACGAAAAGAAAACGTTATAAGGAACCTTTACTGAAAAGGTCAGAATATCTGTACCTTATTCCAAAGCAAATGACCAAAAAGCAGAAATACGGAAAGCAAAGGATTACTCCTTCTTCACATAACCTATACACATTAACGGTCGTACATGTTATTTATGATTCCATAATTGTCGAAATGATCTTTTAATATTTGGTGTTTATACTTAGTGTATTCAGTGATCTTAATACTTTAGAGTTTTATAATTAAATGAGACTTAAGTGTTTTATAAACAATATCGTAGATTAGGGTTCATTATATCATTTATTAAAGTTTAGGGTTAAATGTGAAAAATAGTTTAAATGTCATAACTCACACATGAAATAACGAATTAATACCCTTAGCTTCAAACCCTAATCGACTCTCATTTATGTTCTAGGGTTTTCTCATTCTTTTAGTATCATATTAATGCGCAATTACTTTACATGTTACGTCTTTTAATGACTCGTTATTTAACCTAAAACGTAATGAAAACAACCTTTCTATTTATACTTCACCACCTTTATGACTTAACCATACGTTACTTATATATATGTTATACGTCAACTTTTATACCCATGCACGTTTATGATTTCTTGTGACAACCAAAGTTACTTATTATCCGGATTAGACACATCGACACACACATGCACAATAGTTTAGACTAGTTATGACCACGTACTACGTTTACATATCGACAAGCTCACTTCACTTATAAAACACACGCATGGTACACGGTTCACAAACCATTTAGGGTTCGGCATGCATGGTTAGGTTCACACTTCAAACTAGGGTTTAGGTTTAAATGATCCCTTACTCGTTTAATACACGTTCAAAACTCTTATATGGTTCGGTTATATATATATGTGGTTCGGTTTATATGGCTCGACTTAACTATGATCCGATTCAAATAATACGTATCAAATAACATGCTCTTTAATAATTATAAGGTTCAAGTCATTATGGTTTGTTCTTATTGGTTTCATACGGTTCGGCCACAAAAGGAAAAAACACAATTCGACTAAACAAACAAGTTACAACATATTATACGTTAGGTGTTATCAAAATAAGACGAGGAAACACGTTATACCTTAGCTCGTTGAACAAGAACTCGCGACACCAAGGGTGTTTGTTACTCGGCCGAATGGAACAAAAAGAAAAGAAGAGGCAACCAAAACTAGGGTTCCAAATTAGAGTTAATGAGTTATATTTATAGGTGGTAACATTTTTGGTTTAGGGCTTTGAGGGGGGTATGGCTTCGGCTCGGGTCCAACCGAACACAACAAACCCACGGCCCAAGTGGCCTTCGGCTCTTGATCCACACGAACAAAACAAACGCGGCCCAACATGGTTCACCAAATAACGAATGACAAGGCCCAACTAATCGGCCCAACACTTTAGCGAGACGTTTAAATCTTCGTCGTACAAATGTCGATCACGTACACATATTAGTTAAGTTTTAATTATTCGTAATTTAGGTTTTAATTTCGTTTAATGATTATAAATGTCTTTTACGTATTTTATAATTTTCGATTCCAAGGGTATTTTAGTCTTTATCTATGTTTTAGATTTTCAGGTTTTACATACTACTTAGAGTTACGCTGTCAAAGAATATGCTATACAAAGAGAACTTGAGAATAGGGGAACCAACATGCTTACTAGCAAATCTACATGATGAAGCATGGCTATGGCACGCAAGATTGGGTCATTTAAACTTTAGATCCCTAAAGTCTATGACCACGAAGAACTTGGTTCAGGGAATACCTTCTATCAAACACTCAAGAGATATCTGCGACATTTGTTTGATAGAAAAACATGCTAGAGCTCTATTTCCACAACAAGTGAAATACATATCCAAAACAAGCATTGGAGCTGATTTACGGAGACCTATGCGGACCAATTTCGCCACCAACACCTTCGGATAAAAGGTACATATTTCTATTAGTAGATGACTACTCTAGATATATGTGGGAATATTTTTTGAATTCAAATGACCAAGCATTCGGTATATTCAAAGAATTCAAGATAAGGGTGGAGAAAGAAAATGAAACCAAGATAAAGACATTTAGAACAGATAGAGGAGGGGAATTCACATCAAATGAATTTCGCAAGTACTATAGGGAGAATGGGATAGTCAGACAGTTAACTGCACCATACTCACCTCAACAAAATGGCGTCGTCAAAAGGAAAAATAGGACAATACTTTATACTACAAGATGTATGATGAAAGCAACAGGGATGCCACACAACTTTTGGGCTGAAGCAGTTAGACGTGCAATTTTACTATTAAATTGCATACCGACAAAATCATTAGAAGATGTTACTCCTTAGGAAGCATTGAAGTGCAGAAAACCAAATCTTCAACATATTAGAATATTTGGATTTATAGCATACGCAAAGGTACCTTCACAACATCTTACAAAATTAGATGATACAAGTATACAAATGGTATACTTGGGTAGTGAACCTGGATCAAAAGCATATCGCTTATTTAATCCAATATCAAAGAAATTTTGCGTCAGTCGTGACGTGAAATTCAAAGAAGACGAGACATGGAATTAGGAGGAATACGTCAAAGATTTCGATCCAAAAGAACCAGAATGGGAAACACAAGAAACATAGGAGGTTCAACAAGATCAAGAAAGTGAAACTGAAGACGATGTCCTTACTGACAACGAGAATGAAGAAACATCTTTACCTACCAATTCACCACCTTCAAACACTATTGAATATAGTCCGATACCATCCATAAACTTCTCACCAAATTCCCAAACTTCCACACCTTCAACTACTGACACGAATGTTGATCACATATCTGCTGGAGGATACAGAACCTTAAATGAGGTATATGATAACACAGAAAGACTTCTACTAGTTAAAGATGAACCGAGGAATTTCAAAGAAGCATCGAAGTGTGAAAATGGATTGAAGCAATGCGAATAGAGGTCGAATCCATCAACAAAAATAACATTTAGAAATTAACTACCTTGCCAAAGGATCATAAAGCCGTTGGTTTAAAATGGGTATTCAAGACAAAAAGAGGTGCAAACGAAGAGATATTAAAGCATAAAGCAAGGCTATTAGCGAAAGGATATATTCAAGAACATGGAATAGACTTTGATGAAGTTTTTGCCCCAGTTGCAAGAATTGAAACTATAAGGTTGATTCTAGCACTGGCTGCTTACAACAAATGGGAGGTACATCACTTGGATGTAAAATCAGCATTTCTAAATGGTGATTTAAATGAAGAAGTATATGTCTCACAGCCTGATGGATTTGTAAAGATAGAAGATAAAGGAAAAGTATATAGATTGAAGAAAGCACTATATGGACTCAGACAAGCTCCACGTACTTGGTATACTAAACTGGATAAAACCTTAAAGTTACTCAACTTTAAGAAATGTGCATTAGAACAAGCGGTCTACACAAGAACAGACAAGACGTCAACTCTTCTAATCGGAGTCTACGTTGACGACTTAATAGTTACTGGAACATCGAAGAAGGAAATCAAATCCTTCAAGTATCAAATGAAAGAACAGTTCGAAATGAGTGATCTTGGACTACTTGCCTACTACTTAGGCATATAGGTTACACAAAAGTGGGGTGAAATCTCGATAAAGCAAACATGATACGCGACTAAGATACTCAAAGATACAAGGATGTTTGACTGCAAAGATGCAAAGATACCTAGGGAACCAGACTAAAGCTGACAAAGTTAAGCAAAGGAAAATTTGTAGATCCTATGGAATATCGAAGCATGATAGGATGTTTACGATATTTTTTGCATACAAGACCAGACTTAAGTTTTCCAGTGGGATTACTTAGTCGATTCATGCAGGATTCTCAAGAACAACATATGAAAGCAATAAAACAGGTTCTATGTTATACCAAAGGAACCAAAGACTATGGTATAACTTATTGGCATGATGGAAACAAAATTCAAGGCTAGAGTGACAGCAGTTATGGTGTCAACACTCAAGAAGGAAAAGGGACTACATGAATACTTTTCTACTTTGGAAACTCACCTATAACCTAGAGCACTCAGAAGCAAGGAACAGTAGCCTTATCATCTTGCGAATCAGAGTTCATTGCAGCAACTGCAGAAGCTACTCAAGCACTCTGATTGAAAAGGCTTCTAAGCAAGATAACAAACTCGAATGAAGAAAAGATCACAATCTATGTGGACAAAAAATCAGCAATAGCACTCATGAAGAGCCCGGTATTTCATGGAAGAAGCAAGCACATAGACACAAAATATCACTTCATTCGAGAATGATTTGAGAAGGAAAATTTAAAAGTCGAGCACATCAGCGGAGAAGAACAAAGGGCTGACATACTCACAAAGGACTACCATGGATACGTTTCGTCACAATGCGACAAATACTTAGTATGAAGAATCTCCTTCAGAATGATCAAGATTAGGGGGTGAATGTTGGGATAATCCCGATCATTGCCTCGTAGATTGTATAGTTAAACAAGGTCAAAGGACCAATTACGCATACATAATAGGGACCAGTTAGTAATTGTCTTAAACCTGAAAAGGTATGTCTTTTCAGTTATGGTGTAACCACCACCGATTACCAAACATCACCATCAACCATCACAATGGTTCTTGACACCGGTTGGAATAGTATAAATAGGAAACATATGTAATCAATCACAATAATCAATTCTAACAGATTTCGCATATAACAAATATATTATTTGTGTTTGATTTCAACGATTCTGAGTTTATACCTGTGTATAACCCATTCGAAACGAGGTCCACCGGAGGACTAGTTATGCTAATGTTTCCACGTCTCATGTGTTGGGATTTTATAATCAAGTTAACCAATTAACACTACGAGTACGCAGCGGAATATGGATCTAGTTAATGTAATCAAGTTAACACGTAATTAATAAACAATAAAGTATAAAAGGAAACAGGAAAAAATAGCCCTCGTAGTCACCCACAAGTTTATCAAACACCGAAACTAAGTGATCAAAACGATCACCACTACGAGTGCTCACACAAACACTTTAACACGAATACATCCGATAAAGCTAGTCGTGTATGTTAACCAAACAACCCTTGTATTACTTGAACCCACTCGAACCAAATAAACCCTTGAACTATTTATGTGTTGTCCGAGATCTGAAACCAACCCGAGAACCAGAAAACTATATTGTCTGATATCGGGTAAAACGTACCAGATATCTTTCTGCCTTTTGACCGAGAACGAAACAAACAAAACACCAATTCTTTTCTTCTTGTTCGACCAGGAACTCAAGATAACAAGTTTCACTAAACCTTAGTACGCCTTGGATCAATATAGATGCAAGTTTAAAGTTTCAATTTGCAATTCAAGATAAAACACTAATCGGAATTTAGGGTTCTAATCGACAAGGTAATAGTGGTGATTGATCGTGTATATTGGCTGAGAATAAAAGAGTATATGCGTAAGGTTTAATGAGCCAATGACCGGGTATATATAGCCTCAAAGACCTAGAACCCTTGGGCTTTAAACTTGTCCTCCAAGTAAGCATGTATTCGTTATTCTCATACAATTCTACTAGCCCAACACCCAATTCAAAAGCCCCTCATGGAAACCGGCCATGGGCTTGGATTCGTGTATTAACCGGGTCTAGTTTAAGCGGGTCAAAATATGGGTCAAGTTCAAGTATTAAACGTATCACGTATTCTTGTGTTTAACGTGTGTGCCCCCAATAGGCTCACACACTTTTAGTCATTTTAATGCGGATCCAACTCACATAATCCAACATCATGTAGCTAAATTTGGCAGGTGTTTCAAAAGGTTCACCATTGACCAAAGGCGTGTCACCTAAGAGCCTAAGATGTGAAGCTGAGTGAATACGGGATACTAAAAGCTTTTGAGGATGATTGGTTAAAAGTTAAAGCGGCAATATTTATTGATGTCAAAGGACTATTTTGCCTCTCCATGAAACAGTTTTAAATCTTTATGGGGTTTGTGGTGTGTTTCTCAAGCGGGGTGTCAACGGCCTTGAAGCTTTTTGGTGTCCATGGTCTATCTTGTTTCGTGATAAAAGGCATCGTAAAATCTTATGAAGATATGCGGAAAGATATGCACAGGACTGTTCTGCGAACCAAAGGCTTAACTTTTTTTAATGGGGTTATAAATCATATTTTGAACATTATATTAAGCTACTTGTACTTTTATAAAATCTAAAATAGTGTCATTATATTTTGGGCAAATGACAAAAAAATGCATCGAACTTGACACGTTATGTGATTGTGTGTAGCCAAGTATTTTTTTTCTTATTGTATGTACTGAACTTTCAAATTTCGATCATTATGTGTATTTTATGACTATTCTGCCATGTAAAATGACCACTTTACCCTTCGAAATTTGAAAAAATTAAGAGTAAAATGGTCACAAAATACACACAATAATCGAATTTTGAAAGTTCAGTACACACAATAAGAAAAAAAATAGTTGGCTACACACAATCACAAAAAGTGTCAAGTTCGATGCATTTTTATGTCATTTGCCCTTATATTTTCGGCTTTGTGTTATAGGTTTCCCTATTTTAACTTGGGTTTGTAAAGTCGACTTCTTGCGCTAATGTTACCAAAAAAAAAAAAAAAAAAAATGCGTTTACAAAGTTCATGCCCTTAATATTGTTATGGTTTAACATTTTAGTTATGTCTTGTAAATAAACTGAATTTTGAGGATAAATGTAAAATTACCAAACTACACTTAATGGAAGCTGACTGATAATACGGAGTTGTTTATGTTAGCTGTCTTTTTTATTAGAAATTGTTTTATAAGGATAATACGTTACGTGATGTTTTTTTTGTTTGATTATCAACGTACTGCAGCTCTCTGGTATATTACCGATCACTGGACTGTTTTGACTCAAGATTTGAATGCGGTTGTATGGATTTTCAAAGTTTGCTCTTTTATTAGGACATGATGTCTAAGGATTTAGGAACAAAGCTTTGGGTTGCTTTATTAATTCATTTCCATAGCTAATACAACATTTTTACTATATTGTGAATGAATATATGCTTACGAATGAATTCTGTTGACCATATTTTGTAGAAAAAAAATTGCAGGAAGGGAAGGTTAGTTTCCATAGAAATGAAAAGGCATACATGTTATTGAACTCGGGGTAGGTTTTGGTGTACCAGATTTTGGAGAGGACTCATGTTATAATTGGTGACTTATATCTTATCTTTATCGAATTCTGTGCGATGCCAAGGCATGGTTTGGATGTGATGCTGTTTCATCTGACCAAGTAGAGGTTTCGCCTCTTTTATTGTGAAATGTTAAACGTTTTACTTAAAAGGATTATATAGATGAATCCTGGTGCATCTTTTGAATCTTTTATTGATTTTCATTGCATTTGCCTCCATTTCATGGTGTGATTCGTAGAGGTGCAAAAACTGTGGGTCAAGTCAAGCTCGATTGACCTGAAAAACTTTTTGTATGATAAATTAAGTGTTTAGACATAGTCTGTACAAAAGATTATATTATCTCAATATTAATAGAACTTATTATAACCAATGATTTAGGAGGTTTTGTTTATTCCATATTCACTTTGGGGTGACTTTTGAATCAATTGACCCGTTACGTTATAGCTTCTCTTGTTTTTACCCATTGGAGATAAATTAGGACCGTGGGATCTAGCTGCCAATACTTGAGCTAGCTACGGAATGTTGTATTTATCAGATTCAATTGGATCCATTACTGTTGTGGAACTCAGATGCAATAACTTCGATCATATTAGGGCATTTGATCTACCTTTTGACTTCATTATCGGCACTGATGTTGTATGCTCACCTAAACTAGAGCCGGTTTATGTGCATATGTTTAACCATTTCATTTTCCTATACATTAGAGTTACGTAGCATTTGTTCCAATCTTTGTACAAGCTCTATGCCAGGCATCTCTTGGAACCAACGCTGCAGATAATGTTGGTTTTATGGATATAAATTAGTAGACGTGAGTTAGGATCGAACTCGAGACTATGGGATTGCACACTTTACGTATGAGAATTTAAAGTTAATAATTAAATATAAATATTATATTTATTTATTTATTAAACGAAATAACTAATGAACGTTAAGTAATTAATGTAATGGACTAACGGGCGTTAAAAGTATTTGGAAAAGGACTTAATTGCAAAGATTGGGAAGGTTCTGGAATCCCTATGGGATGCCATGAACTGATCGGCCCAAAGAGAAAAGGAAACAACCTCAACTTGTTCACCAAGTTTAGTTGGGTATATATACAAGGCTAGAGGTCTTGTTTTTCCATCTCTTGTGCACATTGCTTAAACCCTAAAATTGTTTTGTGTGTGTTTTGTTCTTAAACCGATCGTACATCCCTTTAGGGTGTCGATCTTCAAACCTTTTCCACATCAAGTTATTTGTTTGATAAAAACTAGCATTACTTTAATTCGGTTTAGTACGTGTGTACAAGAACATAGTAATAACATACTTTTGTTATTATCTTGGATTGAATTACAAAAAGGTAAGGGGTAATTCTTATAATCCTATAAACCCTAATTAGGGTTCATCCTAATTGCTAGTTTGTGGATTTGATTCTTGTTCGGCTAGAATCAAGAAAGGTACGCATACTTTATTCTTTAGTTAATTAATTATTCATTATATGTTCCTATACGCTTCCGCATGTGTACTTGATGTTTATTGTTTATATTTATGATTAGTCATGTTATATAATTCCAACAGTGGCATCACGAGTCATTGGTTTTAATGAGTAATTAATTACTAAACACGTAAAAAACGGATATTGTATTGTGTTTGATATGATTTATTCTAGGGTTTTGGTTATGATTATATAAACCCTAATTTTAGGGTTAAGGCTTTTGCCCTAATTTGGTTTTAAAAATCTATTATGGATCGAAAATTTTTTTTATGGGTGGAAACCCTAAAATTTTTTAGTCGATTTCCTAAAATTTTTTTTAGGATTATATAATAATTGTTATGTTATCAATATCGAAACCTAGATTTAATATATTTGTTACGTGATAAATTCATGAATAAAGTGTTATGTGACATGGAATTGTATGCGATCTTGTGACTTAATTGAATAATTGTTATGTTATATCCATGATGATACATGCATGTTTGTCATGGATAGTTGCTTGTATTATTATTTAATTGTTAAGATTGGATTAATTGTTAAGTTTTATACACATGTATATTTATGATAAATCTTGAATTGGGGATGACTCCAATTATATACATTAATGAATCAATTATGTGCAATTTGGTATATCATTAATTATGGGTTTACGCAATCGATTCGTCGATGTATGTGGCTCACTTTCAATTGAGAGAGTGAAAGCCCTAATTAATATATACGATAATTTAACCTAGACATTGATTATTAATAGGGTTTTATCGAATAAGTTGCATGTGGCTACTTGTTTACACGTATAAATTGTTTATTATGTGCGCATTGTTTTTAGTTGTTTATATTTTTTTATTGGTATTACTTGTTTGTTTATTATGTGCGACAGTTTTAAGCAAAGGGTAATTTTGAATAGAAAAATAATACGGACTAAACAATGGTGAAATTTGATTTGTTTTGGAAGAGTTAAGTTTTCAAGAGTTTAATTGATTGGTGACTTTGGTACAATGACTGAACGGCTCACCCATTAGAATGAACTATAAAGGGGTTATTTAAGAAGTGCGCACAGTCACACTGAAAGGATGTCTAAGGTTATGCTTTTGCGCTTACCTGGTCCTCTGCCCTCTGTAAGTTCAAATGGAGCTACTTAGTAAGCCATAAAAGTACAAGCTCATCTTAAGGGCGAATTAGTTTTAATTCCATGCGTCACTTCGGTGGTAATTATCCGAAACACTAAGTGTTTACACTTATGCAAAAGTACGGTATAATGGATGATAATTAACACTAAATTCCTTGATTGGTGAACCCAATACCTCAATCAAAACTTTGATAATTTGATCTTTATGAATTGGTAATAAAAAGTTTTTTTTATTAAAATTATGCTACAAGATGAATGCATGACATCTTTGTACATATTTGATTTGACCACATAAAATCAAAACTAGTACCCTTTTAAATTAAGGTATATGCCATCTAATTAAAAGGAACACTTGAAGTTGCAATTTAAGTCATGAGAGTACTTGGCTATATTGTGATGGAGAGGTAAATCTCTATGTTAAGTGAGACCTTACATGGACATATTTGCAGTTCTTTAAGTTAGACACTTAAGTTGAGTAGGAAGTGAGATCTTGGACTCAGTGGCATAAGATGGGATAAAACATGTTTATATTTGCAATAGCGTTGGAAAATATAAATCCCATAATGATCTAGGAGTTGGAAATTGTTTGCCAATTAATGTTCGACAGATTACCTTATTATATGCGTTTGTTGCTAGCAGATCAACTGATGTAATGAACCTATGATAATTTGGATCCTAGTTTTCGAGAAAATTCTATGGTTATATGAATATTACCTTGGGTATTTTATTTTCTTGAAAAGTTTAATTATCGAAAATACTAAAATTGAATTTTGCTAATTCTTTAAATTTATTAATGCAACATTAAATCGTAAACGTAGGTTATTCTTGTATTGGTAAATTGATCTACACCTGTAAGGGTTTTTGGTAGAGTCAACTTTGCTAAGAGAATAAACCTAGTCCTCTTTTCACGCGAAAGAGTGAGATTCAATCCTATTCCATTTCATGAATGAAGAAAGGTATGATAGGACAATTAGAATTGTCTAAATTCTAAATACATAACTCGTAAGCAAATTTTAATAGTTAAGAAAATTGCATATTTCTGAGTTATTAAATTAGAAGCTAGACTAATTACTGGATAATTGGTAAAAGACAAACTAGCATATTTTATCTAGTTGTTGTGCTTTGACCATTTATAAGTACTACTTACAATTGTTGGAATAGTAGAACTATTAAGAAAGAAATTGCATGCCCAATTTTTCAAGTTAATAGCATTGATGGATAAATTCATCATCTACATAGTAGAATACATTCTTTAAGTACATAAGTAATTGTTATGTATGGACTTTTTCAAAGGTGTAGGGAAGTAAATAGAACACTATTTTCTTTTACTGGTTAATGAAACACTTACAATGTTGTCAAATCCAGTGGGAGTATGTTGTTCTTATTACTGAATAAGGAATTAATGTAATGATCTCTTATTCAGTGGGAGTTACAAGCTTTGTCATCTTGGTAGTAACTCAGATTATCTCTAGAATGTCTTAAGATAATTACTTTCCACTTGTAGACACTTATGTTTTCAAGGATAGTCATGTACGTTTCCTTATTAGACAATGAAGTGGTTCTATATCTACTAGTTATGCTAATATCAATGACACAATCATATTAGTCACATAAACAAACATATGTCGTGTTGTTTATCTGCTACATGATGTTGTTCCATGCACAAGTGGGAGAAATCTATATTGTGTGCAAGGTACAACATATAAGTATATGATTTAACGGATTCTCTTGACTGCAAGGTAAGAGACTAACATTCTATATAACTTGTACATATCTAATTCAAGAAACACTTGGTGTTACAATTTACGTCATGTGAGAACTTGGCGAGATTGCAACAACAAAGTAAATCTCTATGTAAAGTGAGATCTTGCATGGACATATTTACAGTTTCTAAATTAGACAAGTATTTAGAACATGTGTCAAAATGATATATAAGACTACTTCAAATTAGATTTTTATGTATTATTAGAATGACATAAATGAAGAAATCTAATACTACTTCAAATTTGTTTATTTATGTATTTTGGAATGACATAAATGAAAAATAATGTAGTCCTGCATTATTGTGAAGTAAAATAAATTAACTTGAAATTACTATTGAAACCAAGAGTTGTGTTCATAATTACTTTAGTTAAACATGTTTATGATTCATTGTAAAGACATAAACATAAAGTCTTTTAAGACTTATAATAAAGTAAGACGTTAACTTGTTATGTTTTTTAATTAAGACATATACAAGAAGTCATTGAGTTGATCAATGATTTATAACGTATAATTGGATTATAACAGTTTATGTTTTCTTGTTGAGACATGGATATGAAGTGACTTGGTTAAAAGGTACTTGTGTTATAAAGCATGCAATTGGCTTGGAAAGTCTATTATACCATTAAGTTGACTTAGTTGGTAAATAGGTAAGCCAAAAAGAATATGTTTATCTTATATATTGTTAGATTGTCTTACAATATTAATTCTAATGAATACAACAAGTTGATGGTATGTTCAGTTAGGAGAATCAAACTCTATTTGATTTGTTTGATTCATGATAACCATAACTTCTTTCTTAAATAGTAACAAGGTTAGAATATTGAGTATGGATTGAATATACTCAATATGACTCCAACCTAGAAGATTAATAAAACACCATTTCATTATGGAATGTGATGAATCACATTAAGTTTTAAAATTGAAGATTCTGAATTTGTTAAACTACTTATGAATAGGTTATTAACAAACTTAAGTCAGGAATTATCAATGTGTATTTGTAATGTCCCAAAAAGAGAACAATGTAGTTTTGCTCTAAATTGCTAAAGTATATATAGATAGTCTATATATTACAAAAGGCAAGTGGGAGTTTTTTTATCTTGAAAGATAAAATTACAAGATACATAATCTTCTAAAACACACTAGTAAATATCTTGATGAGGTTAGACATGTAAATGATAGACCTCATGATGATGGAATTTTCATTCATAGATCTGCAAGGATATCTCAGATATTTGACTTATATGCTGAGAAATATGAGTTACAGGATTATAGTAAACCTGATAATCATTATGATGGATTACCAAATATTGAATTGGGAAAATTACTCATACTATGAATGTTAAAGATGCTGTCCATAAAGATAATCAATTTTTGAAATTTGGTTTATCTTAATAGTTAGACTAGAGAATGGAAATGAGTTTCTTCAAAGAAATGAAAAACCCTAGTGGTTTGAATTTCTATGTAGAAATCATATGGACAATATTCTACACATATTTAATGCATGTCTTATGACAAGATTATTAATCATACTTAAGCAATTAATTGTGATTGAATATTCTTTTCTAGACACATTAAATATATAAAGATGATAATTGTCATACTTGTTTTCATTAATATGAAATATGACAATAGAATATCAAAACTCTTTCTTGAGAAATTACTTGAGCGAGGACGGTAAGTAATTGAAAGGTTTTTTGAATTCATATAATCTTTGGAAGTGTACGAAGTGCAATAATTCATGAATGGATAAATGCATGCATCTATGAAATTATTCTTATGTTAAATTATTAAATCCATTTTCGATTTATAATTAAAATAAGATAAATTTTAAGTATTCCTGAAAGCTAGTGGGAGTATTATGTTAAGTTTTTTAAATCTTATATGTTGTATAACATATAGTAAGTGACATTCCTTGTAAGCTAAGTGTTAAGTATTAGATTGGAATGAAACTTCACTTGTAAGATTTAAGAATTAAAACATACAACCTTGAAATATATGTTTATTGTTAATAAACATGTGCAGTAAAATAAATGATTCTAATAAAACATGATATATGGATAAATATCTTTTGACAAGATAGAATATGAATGAATTCTAAGTTTGACATGTAGATTCATCATGTACATCATGTAGTGTATTCAAATTGTTGTATCATTCTTGAATGATAGATAATTTGACAACATTGATATCTAACTAAAAGTTATTAGATAACTTGTGTAATGAATATTCTAATAGAATTACATCCTTAAAGCCTGGAATTGCTCCTAGATTCTATGGATGAACAATATGTCAATTGTTGTGCAAATTGTCATCAGCTTTAAACTTGAAAGTTAGGAAAGCATCAAACGTTACATAATAAGATATTAAAGTTAATGGAATTTTAATGAGCACATTGTTGTTTGTATACAATGATGCTGGTTTAATTGAGATGACACTCAATACTAGTCATGGTAGGATTTCATCCTTGTTAATGGCCATGTGAACTAGTGGTGCTTATCTAAGAGCACAGTTGCATTATACATTAAAAGAATAAGAATACTTTAAACTTTGAAATGTTTGAAAGTTTAAATTGTCATAAATTGGTGAAAGAGGATGTCACACACTTTATGAATTATTATGTGAATTGGTGAATGCACACATACAAGGACTTCATTAATTGAATTCTTGAAATAAGTATTCTCAAAATTATGATAGATCAAGTTGGTTGATTTATGCTTGTCAACAAGTATGATTGTCATTACTTGAGGCATAATTCATCAACTGGAATTTTCATGCATTGATCTATTTGGTATTTGGATAAGGGATGTTAAACAATTATTATAATAAATCAAATACTTGGTATGATTGATTTTATAATATATTGTATCCTATATTTACATGTTTAATCCGTGAGTAAATTTATTTATTCTAAATCATCCGTTGTCAATTAATGATATGGGAGTATCATTAAACTAAGACAAATCTGAGAGATATGGTAGAATATACTTGAAAGTATATTGATGAGAATGCATACCAATTTCAGATGATATTCAATGAATTGAATATAGGACTTATCCCAACTACATAATTACTTTATGGATATTGTTGTTAAGTAAATTATGAATAGTTATCCTCAGACTTGAGATACCAGATAAGTGTCATGAATGTAGTGCACTTCTGTGGAACAACTTAACGCTATACGTAACTGGTAGTCATAAGGGTTGTTTCCTGAAGTGTTGCAAAGTTTGTGGGTTATTCTTGTAGTCAAGATAGAATTTGTTCCTTCAAATTTATTTTGGAGTTTAATACTGCTGGGCCCCTCGTAGGGTTGACAAAATGTTTGCATGGCCATGCCCAAAGTTCTCCCCTGAATATGTTCAGAAGATTTGGTAATTTTGTTCAATCACTAATAACGAGAAACAGAATGGTTGAATAAAGAATGACTTAATTCCATATCTTTATTTAACATGGTATTAGAAACAAAAGGATAATAATAATGAGAAATCATTAAAAGGTTTTCCAGGAGCCTTGCTCGAGTTGTACTAGAGGCATCGAAGTGTTGCTAGACGCTAACCGAATGTGATCACTCTATTAAGATATATCCAAGTGGGAGCTGTTGGTTTTATGGATATAAATTAGTAGACGTGAGTTAGGATCGAACTCGAGACTATGGGATTGCACACTTTACGTATGAGAATTTAAAGTTAATAATTAAATATAAATATTATATTTATTTATTTATTAAACGAAATAACTAATGAACGTTAAGTAATTAATGTAATGGACTAACGGGCGTTAAAAGTATTTGGAAAAGGACTTAATTGCAAAGATTGGGAAGGTTCTGGAATCCCTATGGGATGCCATGAACTGATCGGCCCAAAGAGAAAAGGAAACAACCTCAACTTGTTCACCAAGTTTAGTTGGGTATATATACAAGGCTAGAGGTCTTGTTTTTCCATCTCTTGTGCACATTGCTTAAACCCTAAAATTGTTTTGTGTGTGTTTTGTTCTTAAACCGATCGTACATCCCTTTAGGGTGTCGATCTTCAAACCTTTTCCACATCAAGTTATTTGTTTGATAAAAACTAGCATTACTTTAATTCGGTTTAGTACGTGTGTACAAGAACATAGTAATAACATACTTTTGTTATTATCTTGGATTGAATTACAAAAAGGTAAGGGGTAATTCTTATAATCCTATAAACCCTAATTAGGGTTCATCCTAATTGCTAGTTTGTGGATTTGATTCTTGTTCGGCTAGAATCAAGAAAGGTACGCATACTTTATTCTTTAGTTAATTAATTATTCATTATATGTTCCTATACGCTTCCGTATGTGTACTTGATGTTTATTGTTTATATTTATGATTAGTCATGTTATATAATTCCAACAGATAATGCTTACATTATCCGGACCTAAAACTACAATATTCAGTTACAGTTACAGTTACAGTTACATTAAATCACTTAGCATTCGCCAATAGATGAAGCCTGCATAGAAAGGGTTTAGCTTCTATACACGGGGGCTTGGAAAAGTTGGGTTACAAAGATGAAGAGGGAGCTGCAAGTGAGGTTCGGTCGGTTTTTGGCTTGAACCGACCCGACTCGAAACCGAAAATCGGTAAAACCCTAACCCGAAACAGAACCGAGTTTGGTCATGCCGAGTCGGTTTTTCGAGTCGGGTAGGGTTCTTGATTGAAATGCTCAGCCCTATATGTGTGTGTTTTCGTGTATATATTTATTTACAAGAACCCTCGTGGTCATTTTATACACAATATGATAACCAAGATGTAACCACACATTCTTCATCCTAAAGTCAAGGGAGATTGGGTTATTGTTTCACAAAACCACCTCCACTTCCTTTTTACCATGTCTTTGCATACCAAGTCAAACACATGTGGTATTAGCCTCTTCATCAGCTTGTACCTTTTTTTTGTGTGCCATGTACAATCAGTTGATGCATCAACTAGTTGTACCTCTTGCTATGTGAGTAAAAACTTCCAAACTCAATATTTTCAACACAACATACATATGAAATTCTTACCAGCAAATAAATTAGATTAGAAAACATAAAGAGTTATCAACTTTGAACATCTCGTAGGTAAAACTGAATAGAAGAAAAACAAGGGAAGTCCATCTATTCTTTTGGTACAAGCTTACCAATTAACTTTAAACACTGATGCTATTGTATAATGTAGCAATGACAACACCTCTCTCACCCATATTGTGCAAAAGCATCTATAAATCATCATGACATCATTGCACAGAAGCCCCTCTCTGCTTTTGGAGCAAGCTTAACAGTAAACTTTGACAAACTGGGATCTAGTGATCCGGCTGCTTTTAACTTACGTAGCAATGACACCGTTGGACCATTGAGATAGTTACCTTTTTTATCCATTTTGTGTAAAAGCATCTCTACATCATCATATCGCTTGTTCCGCAGATATCCTTCAAGAAGACAATTGTAAGTAATATCATTTGCCTTGTAACCACTCTCTTCCATTTCACGTAATAACTCTTTTGCCTCATCCAGAAGATCTTCACTAGAAAAAGCACAAATCATCTCAGTATATGTAAGATTAGTAGGTTTCATACCTTTGACTCTTAGGTCACTGAAATGGTCCATTGCAATATCAAGCTTCCCACAATCGATGGCACCACCAATAAGGATATTGTACACAGAAGTATCAGAATTTAACTTGCTATCACCCACCAAAAGAAACAAAGAGAGCGCCAATTCCGCTTGATTCTGCATGAAAAGATCCTCTAGAATATACTGATATGTCGATCCATCCAGCATTTGACCTTGTCCACGCATCTCATCTAAAAGTTTGCGTCCATCACCAAAACGTGAAGCCGAGAACAAGCTCTGTACCAAGATGTTGTAAGTTTCATAATCAGGTCTCAAACCTTTTTCATACATTTCACGATAAATAAGCATGGCTTCGTTCATCTTCTCATTAACGCAGTAACCATTTAAGAAACTGATATACGTAGCAACATCAGGGGCGAGACCTCTTGACATCATTAGATTAAGAAGTGCCTTTGCTGCAGTCATGTCACCCTTCAAACAGAGAGCATTTATAAGTGAATTGAATGTTACTAGGTTTGGATCAACACCTTTCTCATGCATGTAGTATAGAACAAGGCGGGCTTCTTCGATCTTGCCTAGAGTGCAAAATGCATTAACTACTATATTAAAGGTTTCCACATTTGGATCAATCCGTTTAGCAGACATATCTTGTGTCAGCAAAGTTGCATCATGCCAAACGTGCAACTTACAAAAGGCAGAAATCAAAGAGTTGTATGTGACAACATCCGGTGAGATGCCTTGTTGGGAATCCATTTCTTTCCAAAGTTTGACAGCATCCAGCAACATTTTTTCAGCCAAACCACAATCATCACCGAAAATGCCAAGCCCTTTAAGCATTGTATTGTACTTGAAGCTATTCGGTCCAGAAATTTTTAGTTTTTGGTAGAAATCGTCATTTAAATGGAAACTGCAAAGCCCTTTAATCATTGTATTGTACATAAGTAAATTTGGTTCACAAAGTTTCTGCTTGACCAATTTCTCAAACAATCTTTGTGCCTCAAGAATTCTATCTTCAAAGATGAGTCCATCTAAGAGTATAATAAAAGTGTAGACATCATATATATTGATACCTCCTTGCTTCAAGTTGCAGCCTAAAACGGAAAAGGCTTCATTGGTACGATACAATTGGCAACAACACTTGATTACAGTTTCCACATCATCAACAGTAACACCAAGAGAAGATAACTTTTTGAACATATCAAGTGAAGCAGAATAATCTTTCATTTCAGTAACAACTTCTAAAAGGTGACTAAACTCAACAGCATGAGGCAGAGGCTGTTGCTTTATCATTTTATTAAACAAATATGATGCTTCTACCAAATCCTTAATATTTTTTAGTGCAAATCCAGGTTTAACATCATTTGAGGAGTGAATTAGGGAAGCTAAGAGTGTCTTGTGAGGACCAAATCCTAGACCTAATGAGAAAGGGTTTGGATGTTTAAACAAAGATTTTGTACCTTTGAGTTTAATGAAAGCATCGACAGTTGATTTTTTTGCGAAATTCATCATCATCGACTGTTTCATATCTTTACCCTGCTTCTTTTTTCTATTTTTTATGCACGTTTTCCGTACTGCCAACTTTTCACACATAATATTAGGGGTGTTTGTTTTTTATAAAAAGAGGCTCTTAACAGCCTCTGAATCTGAACCATTCAGATGCGGTCAGATATTTTGCCCGTTCAGATCGTTTGTTTTTTTTTTTTTTTCCCGTTCAGACGCAGTGAGAGTCAGTAAGATTTTAATGGTCTAGACTTGAGAGGGATGTCTTAATGCCTCTTGTTGACTCAAAAATAACCAAAAAAAAGAATTAGTACGAGCAAGCAAATGTGCGGTTCAAACATGAGTTTTTTTTCCCGTTCAGATGCGGCCAGATTCAGACATTTACGCCTCAGATTCAAATTCAGATGTGCGGTTCAGATTTAGATTCAGAGCCTCTTACAAAACAAACAACACCTTAGTCATTCATTTTTGGGCAAATGACAAAAAAATGCATCAAACTTGACTCTTTATGTCATTGTGTGTAGCCAACTATTTGTTTTCTTATTGTATGTACTGAACTTTCAAATTTCGATCATTATGTGTATTTTGTGACTATTTTGCCATGTAAAATGACCATCTTACCCTTTGGGATTTGAAAAAATTAAGGGTAAAATGGTCACAGAATACACACAATAATCGAATTTTTAAAGTTTAGTACACACAATAAGAAAAAAAATAGTTGGCTACACACAATCATAAAAAGTGTCAAGTTCAATGCATTTTGTTGTCATTTGCCCTTCATTTTTTTATTGAGTATTAAAAATATTAATAATCTATATCTATATCTCTAAGTGTTTAGCACCTTCTCTCTTTCAATTATTTAAAACTTCTATATATAGATTTTAAGCAAATACAACTACTTAAGTTATATGTACAATTAATTTATGCATAAACAACTACACATATTGACTGGTCAACATTTGTAATTAATGTCATATTTAAAACACCCAATTGATAAAATGTATCTATCTATATATATATATATATATAATAAAAGAAGCTTTTTTTGAAATTTATGCCATGTCATTTAATCCAAGTTGGCACTTATTGCCACATCATTTAAGCCACCTCATTATTGCCACGTCATATATACAATTAATTTCTATCACCCATTTACTTGACATTCTCTGACTTTCAATCCTCATTCAGTATTTTTTTTAGCAATTCAATAGAAACCGAAAATCAATCAAGGTTACCATCTATGATTTTAAACAACATCTAATCATTGTTTGACTTTCCACCTTTCCAATGTTGTATGATGCACCGTTTCAAAATCAATGGTCAAACCGATGAAAAATTATACACTCCAACTGTAAATCCTGAGTCCCCCTTATTGGTTTATAGATTAATTTGTGGTTTCACCTTCTAAAATTGATGATTTCGTGAGATTGTTGGTACGTTTTTTCACCCAATTTTATCTTTGCAATTTCTTATTATCGTCATCATTATGAGATATATGTAAGTGAGATCTCTGAAGGTATTAATTGTTTGCTTTATGTGATAATGAAGCATGTAACTATGAGCCACGTCTCCTTTTGTTCAAGGTATTCAGGTATGGGTAATGATGAATTGCATCATTTATTGTAACAAAACAATCTTCAAACAATGAATTTCTATGAAAACTAATTTACAAAATCTATTTGAAATTATTTTTAACTAAACTCATATACCAAACAATGGTTTGATTAAGAACTACAGGAGATCCATTGAAGTTCAAATTAGAATTAGCAATGATAAAATGAATTACATGCTTACGGTTGGAGAAATTAAAACTACGCTCATAATTATTTTTGTCATTCTTTTTGTGTAGGTTGAACACAGATCATCTAAAGGTGCTTTGAACGACAATTCATGATACTCTTTAATTCTTCGTTACAGGTAGCCCAATATTTATATCATGGGTCAAAATGCATGTTTTTCGCATTGGTCAAACATGACCGTCCTACAAAATTGATTTTTTCTTCTTTGTTTGAGTTCTATAATGATCAGTATGTTTGATTAGAGTTAGAAACAAAATTGTTACAATATTAGTTTAGACTTTTTTTTTTCACTAAAGGTATCTGCAAAGAACTGTTTAGTTGAATATGTTTTAGATGACCTTTCACTCTGTTTGACCCATTTCTTTTAATAAGTCATCTTACCTTAATTTGACATGCTTAACCCATTAGAGATACAACACAACCGGATTGAGTCCTTTGTATTTGGTCCTGTGAAACTTGTATCATACAGACTTCCTCCTTTATATCGGATAACTTAAGACTATGAACTGAACAACTGAACAAATAAAAGAGTACTAAATGTGTCAGTTGTTAGGAAATTTATTTGCTTCATTTGTAAATGGAGATTGTGTAGCCTCTAGGAATGAGATTAGGCATATTATTGTTTTGATGGTGAGAATCCACTCTGCTAAGCACTAAAGATATATGTTCAAAAAAAAGTGGTAAAGATAGCTAGGTAATTTATGCAATTCTCATTTGTTTTGTGATATATAAATTATATCTCCCACTTGAGAGTTGAGAATGTACTACTAATTTGATGTTTAATAGAGACTTGCGTATAAAATGCTCGTGTATTGACAATATTAATGAATTAAAACATCATGTTTTTAATATGAGTTCTACATCTATACTTTTAGATGTCTATTTGATTATCTGCTTTTGTTTTCTAATGTTATTTTTTATTATGAATTTGATGTGTGGATCGTTTAGGTTTCAGTGTAGGACTATGCAAAGGTTAAAGACAAGTTCCAGTGGCGATGAACATTTTAGATTTAGATCAAATGAGTGTTTCAATGCTACCATTTTGCTCACACTTTGACATACTGCTTAGGTATATTCGCAAGGCAACCATCACTTCTGTTGAGTGATATAATGACCATTTTCATTTAACTACAAAGAATACCATACTAAATAAGTATAAGTATGGTATGCCACATTTTTGGTGCTTATTCTCTCTTTGTCGTTTCTTCATGATCATTCAAAATGTGGCAATGTCGGACTCATTTACTTATGTGCGGGTCGAATAACGTTATATTATATGCAATTGTGCCAATTTAGTTTTTTTTTTTTTTTTTTTTTTTTTTTAAACTTACAAATAGCTACAAAAGAAATGCGACCAATGAGCCAAAATATTTTTGAACCTACTAAATACATTATTGGACAATCTTATTTATGGTGATTGTTGGTTTTGATTTTGTAGATATTACAATGCCTTATGGTTTATATTGGTGGTGGTGATGGAATTAGCATGGTTGAAATGTCCGAGTTAATGGTTAAAGAAAAGTTCAAGACTTTGTAGACGATGGACCTTTCCTTGCAGTGAGTTGCGCAGCCCTTAAGGCTGGATGTTCGTCTTTAAGTTGTTTATAGAACAAATGCAATCTCAACGGTTGCAGCCAATGTTTTGTATAATGTTGTATGTACGAGTAAATACAAGCAATAATGATACTTTGTTGTGATTAGCTATTTTGTCTAAAATCTTTTGTTTAATATTAGCAACGAGGAAGTAACTACTCATATGGTCTTAACGTATAATACGTTCAAACTTACTAAACTTTTAAAAACAATGCCAAGTAATCAAAAACTATACAGTTTATGCTTATTCATGTGTTCTTAATAAGCTAACTTACTCGACTTTTTCAAACTTATTATAAGCCACCCGTGATTTATCACGGGTTTATAAGCTAGTAATTAATAAAACACAATGTTCAAACTATTTGAAGCACAAATACAACTAAACAAAATACTATTTAACACATACAATTAATATACTATTTAATTCACCCCTTCACCAAAATATACAACAATTTAATCACAATGTACAATCTAATCAAGCTACTAAGCCAAACACTTACAAATAATACCATTAGGCTGCTCACAGTGGTCGGTCGACCGGTTCGAGCGCCGCTGCGTCGACCGAGTCGCCGCTATTGCAGCATGAGGGTCGAATTGGGTTGGCCGGCTCCAAAATTGACGAAGGGTGATTGTGTTGAAGGAAATAATCAAGATTTGTTTGTGGTAGCTTCGATTAACAAGAGATGGAATTATTTCCACTCTGTTAACTAAAGTTATTGTTATTTGTAAATTAATTGTTTAATAAAAATATGGCCGCATAACATTATATTGTTAGAAAATATAATTACAGGATACCCACCGTCGCATCGCGCGGGTACCCTACTAATTACCTATAAAATAAAAATGATAAATCTGGAAAAGAAGATCTCTATCATGGATTTTATTTGGTGGAATGAAATGGATGGAAGGTTGTTTGTTTATGTTTATTTATGGAGGTATTTGTTTGTTATCTAGCTGGACCAACGCATTTGGTATTTTATAAAATTTTGTATGCGTGGAGCCGTGGAGGTATGATAAAAAAGAATAGTGGGCCGGTTGATCCTTACAATGGTATCACAACCAACAATGTCAAGTTAAGTATTTTCTGACAATAAAAAGAGTAGTTTATTTTTGTAAAGACTTTCAAGTATTTTCAATGTGATCATGAAATTTTTGTGTAAATTACATGTGATTTTATCTCAAAATCAAATCACATGTGATTTTATCTCAATTTTTTTAAGTAAATCACATGTGATTAACACGAATCACAACAAAAAATAGAATCACGTGTGATCTATTTATTTTTATATTAAAACAGAATCACGTGTGTTTTAATTTAGGGCAAATAACAAAAAAATGCATCGAACTTGACACTTTTTATGATTATGTGTAGCCAACTATTTTTTTCTTATTGTGTGCACTGAACTTTCAAAATTCGATTATTGTGTGTATCTTGTGACCATTTTACCGTTAATTTTTTCAAATTTCGAAGGGTAAACTGGTCATTTTACATGGCAGAAAAGTCACAAAATACACATAATGATCGAAATTTGAAAGTTCAGTACATACAATAAGAAAAAAAATAGTTGGCTACACACAATCACATAAAGTGTCAAGTTCGATGCATTTTTTTGTTATTTGCCCTTTAATTTATAACAACAAAGAGTAAATCACAAGTGTTTTACATTTTTCATAACAAAACCAAAAAAATGACAGAATCACACGTAATTTCACGAATTTGTTTTATTAAAAGAATGAATAAATTTATTTGATATTGAAGATCACATGTGATTTATTACTTTAAAGATCGCATGTGACTTGTGAAATCACATGTGATATTTTTCAAGCTGTGTTTCCGACTCGACATTGCGAGCTAGCTAAAATCACACGTGATTTTGTAATTTATAAAATCACATGTGATTTTTAAAATAATAAATCACAAGTGATTTTACAAATCACGTGTGATTTTTCTGGGCGGAAATTTAAAAAAAAAAATCGTCGAAAATATATAAAAGTGCATATCTATAGAAAGATAATTTAATTCTCGTCGCGATGGTGTATTTTTCGTAGCTTGAAGATTTATCGTTTGCAAGATGTGTTGTTTTTTAAAAAAAAGGTGGAAAATAGATTTTATTAAATGAGCTTGAATGACAATATTGCCCTTGTTTTGTTATTGTTTTGTTGGATCTCTGCCATTGGATGAAAACATGATGGAGGACTAGGATTCGCTGTATTGTTCTTTAGATAATTCATGATTGTCATGGATCTCAACTCATTTACTTGATGTAATCCCCACGCTCTTTTTTACGAAAGTAAAACATATTTAAGTTGTTGTCGTTTATAAAAACATCCTTGCTAAAGTTATGGGACAAGCATTTATTTTAAAATATCTCAAACAAAAAAAAAATATATTCTTAAAAAAAAAGTTTCATCGAAATATTAACAAAATAAAATGAGATAAAAACTATCATTCTATTATGGATAATTATTAGTGTGTGTACTTATTGATAACATAGCCCATAAGAAGCCCACGACCCAGTTAGCTATTAGGGTTTTACCATAATATTTATCTTATATATATTCTTTGTAATCTTCTACTTTATGATCAATTGAAGAATACTTTTCATTCCCTCAACTCTACCAACACGCTCTAAGGTTGTGATTATGTTCTTAGGTACTTATACATTAGATCACTGATTAAGGTACGTCTTGGACCCTTGTACCTATTCATCGTATTTGTTTATTATACTATCATATAGAGTTATGTGTCACGATAGTACTACTTTTATATGAATCTGAGTAACATTGGGCAAATTGCATAAAAAGGTAACTATTTTAAGTTCAATTCATTTAAGGGTACTACTCTTTTTTTTTCTTCAATTTAAGGTACCGACTTTTTTTTGGGCCCTTAAGTTTTTTTTCTAACTTCCGTTAACCATTTAGTTAGTAAATTACATGTTTGGTCCTTGAGTTTGTATAGGCATTTCATGTTTGGTCCATTTCGTCCGTGTTCATACGTTTACATACGTTGTCATTAATTTTTATACGTTTTTGTCCATTTTATTCGTTTTTTCACGTTTTCGTCCGTTTTTGCACGTTTTCATTTAATTTTGCACGTTTTCGTCCGTTTCTACACGTTTTCGTCCCTTTTTGCACGTTTTCGTCCGTTTTTACACGTTTTCGTCTGTTTTACACGTTTTCGTCCGTTTTTGCACGTTCTCGTCCGTTTGTACACGTTTTCGCTTGTTTTTTACGTTTCGTCCGTTTTTGCACGTGTTCGTCCGTTTTTACACGTTTTCGTTCGTTTTGCACGTTTAAGCCCGTTTTACACGTTTTCGTCTGTTTTTGCACATTTCCATCCATTTTTACACGTTTCCGTCTGTTTTTGCACGTTTTCGTCTGTTTTTACACTTTTTCGTCCTTTTTTGCACGTTTTCGTCCATTTTTACACGTTTCGGTCTGTTTTGACACGTTTTTGTCTGTTTTTGATGTTTCGTCCAATTTTACACATTTTTATACACACATTTATACATGTTGTTATACACAAGTATAAAAAGTATAAAAATGGACAAAAACTTGTAAAACGAACGAAAACGTGCAAAAATCGACGAAAACGTGGAAAAAATAGGCCGGAAACGTGAAAAAACGAACTTAAACGTGAAAAAATGAACGAAAACGAGCATAAAACAGAAGAAACGTGCAAAAACAGACAAAAACGTGTAAAAACGGAAGAAATGTCGAAAACAGACGAAAACGTGTAAAAACGGACGAAACGTAAAAAACAGACGAAAACGTGGAAAAAATGATGGAAACATGCAAAAACGGAAGAAACATCGAAAACGTCTAAAAACGTGCAAAAATGGACGGAAACGTGTAAAAAACGGTCGAAAACATGCAAAAACGGACCGAAAAGTGCAAAAACGGAGGAAAACGTGCAAAAACGGACGAGAATGTGCAAAAATGGAAAATAAAAACTTGTAAAAACAGACAGAAACGTACGAAAACGTGTAAAAACAGACAAAAACGTGTAAAAACAGAAGGAAACGTGTAAAAACGGACGAAAACGTGCAAAAAATGATGAAAACGTGTAAAAATGGACGAAAACGTGTAAAAAAGACAAAACATGTAAAAACGGACAAAAAAGTGTAAAAAACAGACGAAAACGTATAAAAACGGACGAAAACATATGCAAACGTATGAAAACGGACGAAAATGGACCAAACATAAAATTCATATACAAGCTCAAAGACCAAACATGTAATTTACTAACGAAATGGTTAAGGAAAGTTATAAAAGAACCTAAATCGGCCAAAAAAAAAGTCGGGTACCTTAAATTGAGAAAGAAAAAAGTGTAGTACCTTTAATTGAAATTGGAACTAAGATAGGTACTTTTTTATGCAATTTACCCGAGTAATATTATTATTATTCTATCAAAATCAAAATCAGATAAACCTAGTATTAATTCGTTTACTATTGTTTGCTACTATTCGGTAGTATGCGTATGTCGATTACGATCTTGTAATACGTGATTTCAATTCAGTGAAGAAACTATTTTCAATTCAGCGAGGATATAACGTCTTATAATTATTATTATTATTTTTTTCTTTACTGAATTGATGCTTAATTAGAGGATCAATATTTTCCTAAACAATAATAAAGTTTCATTACTATATTTTCTTTTAATTGTTGTAACCAAAGACTTTACACAAAATCAATCAGATCATATTGTTTTACATTCTTCAACTTGCGCAATTTGTCATCACCACCTATACATTAAACATACATATATTTTTGTAGTCCTTATAAATAAAATAAAACAACTCCATGTCCTAGTTACATCTATTTTTGCTTATATGAGTGATTATGATATATTTTGCCATGCAATATTAATAAAAATAATCATAATTTTCTATTATATGCTATCTGTTGACTATCATAGTCCATTTATGTGCTAAAAAGCTTTGTTTTAATTTACTTGTAATTGTGTACATATAAGATAACCCTTAACACACAGTTCGTAGAAACCATATGTTTAATTTGTTGCTATTCCAAATATGGTTTCCCTGTTTATCTTGTTTAACTTGTAAGAGACTAAGACATCAATCTTTATTGTTGTATACTAGGATTTTAATTCGGGTTATTAAGATCTATGTGACACGCTAGATGATTATTTGTCATCTTATATATTCTTGATTATATTGTGTGTAGGACCTTAGTTTTATCAACCTTATCACTTTACCAAGCAAACCCAACACGTATACAAGTATAACCACGTGAAACAAACACAAACAAAGCTTAGAAATAAGATGAGAAAGATGGTGACTTGATGATATAAAATCGTGTATGATGTGAGGATAAGATAAACACAAGATGTTGTATATTCAATAAAGAAAAGCACACACACACACACACACTTTCAAGCACACCCCTCAAATGATCATTTGAGGGGTATTTATAGTACAAGACACATGTTGCCCTAAAGGCTTTCCATGGGCTTGGCTTGGGCTTCGTGGACTTGGATTGGATTACACATAATAAAAGGCTAGCTTAACATAACTATTAGCCATTTAGCTTAGCCCAATCCACGAGCCCGTTGACTACTCTAGCACGATATCTAACACGAGTTACAAAGTTCCTAAATGTGAATGACCATCACTTTTAATAAAACTATTAAGGCTAACAATCTCCCCCTAAGGGGTGGTCATTCAAACGATGCTACACTTGATAAGATCTCTACTTTTCTTGAGCTTGAACTTTGCGTGTAGATATGGAATAGTCTTGATTCTTTGTTCCTTCATGCTTTGTGATCAGATAATGTGGTTGTCTGCCGTTGTCAACTTCGTTGGTTAGGTGTCTCCACGCCTTTCTTCACCATGCTCACACTTCTATTTGACTTTGATTTTCCAATGATGAATTTCTCGAGTCTTTACACTTTGTAGATTCTTTGACATTGACGAAGAATCATCTTTGACTTTGTGTAGCCTTTGATTATGATGAGAACTTTCATGTGTTGTTGGTATGAGCATGTGGCGAGTCTGCACGATCCATCCGCTCTGGAGCTTCCATAAGAAGAAAACATAAAACAAGTTAGTAATAAGCGGATTCCGGCACTTACAAGTTTGAATTTCGAGGGTGTTAACAGCATAGTGTGAAAACACATCTCTAATTCTCACAGAGGCCGTTCCTGAACTGGAGTCCCACAAGTGAGATAACACGATATACCGAAGTACATCTACAGTTCAGATGAGTCGCTGAGGTACACCGAAGCATCACCCCACGACTGTAGACCGTTTGAGACACACTAAGCGTAATCCACGGGGAATTACCGAAGTGACCTGCTGTCAGGGCTGCTTGATGTTGACCCTGGCAGGAGTTTCCATTCAATCATTAAAGAATCACAGATGTGAAACCTCTCATAAATGTTCTGGCAGATTGCTAAGATCTGCGTAGGACTCTAGAATATATCACTTGTGCCCTTATCGATGAACAACAAGAGATGTCATGTCAAGTGTTCCTATGAGATCTTTTAATGAATCTCGTGGCTCTAGACTCAATAAGTGCATTTTGGTTTTCCTGAGCGGAGACTAGGGAGAGGGTCTCTTTCTTCAATACCAACGATCTCTAAGAGAAAGTCAATAGATTATGTAGGGTTCCCAGTGAGAATGAAACAAATCCTTTTAAGAGGAATTGAGTGGCTAGAAGGTTTAGTGCAGTGCGTCACTGGGTCCATGACGTCTTGGTCTTCAATACCAGTGTCATCTAGTGACAACCAGTAGCATAAGAATTGAACCCGGTTTCTGCCCTAAGGTTGAATATGTAGGGCTATTTCTTTTCACCCTTTCTCATTACATTTCTTTATAATTCTTCAACCCCTTCTTTCTCCTTTCTCACATTACTCCTTTTTTCAATCATTCCTAAGGACTTCTAGTTCTACACTATTTGTGATGTCCTTGGGTAGATCCCTCCGGCTCTGGCGGATCATAGGACGGATTTCCTATCCTTAGACACCTTATACCTCCATGACTGTCCTATTGTTGCCATAAAACCATTTTTCTTGAAAATCTCTCAGAGTGTTTATGATAGAAAACATGTTTGCAACACTCCGTGAGTTTTGTATTTTCAGAAACACTCCCCCTTCACATGTGCTTATAAGTTTTGACAGAAATCTGCACATAGAGGGTAGAGTTCGCACTTTTTGAATTGATCGACTTTAAATGAACTAGACCGATTCGAGACACGTTTACATCACTAGAGAACTAGCTTGAAATTATTACCCTTCCTGGTCAAGTCCATAGAAAGTTTCTCGAGATGGTACATGTTTCTTCGTCAATTCATTGGTTGCATCTGAGTCGAGCTCATTTTGAGATTCAAACCACGATCATTAAACTTTTTTGATCATATTTTAATCACGTCTCCTCCCCCTCAAAAATAGCATATACGTGATATTTTTGATTTCCACGGATTAAACAACATTTTAGAATCTTTTGGGGAGACAAACGGATTTGATTTAAGCATGAATTTGGAACATTTTTGTGTTATACTCCCCCTTTAATAAAGCATAATCAATTAAAGGGGTTTAGAGGGAGTTATCTTGAGCACAAAATATTTAGAAAGATTTTGAAAAAATCTTTTTGAACAAACTTGAAAAGGTGCTCAAGATGATGATGATTTCTCACCATTTTTAAATGTAGTGCACTGAAGCGTACACCTCATTTTTCGATCAAAGCACGAGTTTTGATTTGAAAATAATCAAAAGTCATCATTTCGGTCCGGGTTTCGTACTGATGTATACGAAAGCCATTTTATTAAGAAATTTTGAGAAACGACATGTTTTAGAAAACAATTAAAGAACTCTCTCTCAAGCATCTGTACATGCCCGTATCATTGTTGAATGACATTTCTAGATACGTACAGAATATCGATTATACAAGAGACATGTCGTAAGAAGAATATTTATGGATTTTTGATTTTCTATTGTTTTTGTATTTTTGAAAGTTTTATATTTTTATATTTTGTTTTTGTTGGTTTTTCAAATTTTGTATTTTGTTTTTCAAAAATATTTACAGCAAAGCTTTTTGGAAAAACATTTTCAAGAAGATTCGAGAAGACGTTCTAACTCCTCAGGGGTTAGGCTTCGCATTCCAATTCTTGGAACTAAATACTCAAACCTTTCTTTTGGAAGGGCTTTAGTTAATAGATCGGCGAGTTGGTAATCGGTCTTCACGAAGAATAATTCAACAGTACCATTTTCGACGTACTCTTTGATGAAATGGTAGCGGACACGGATATGCTTAGTCTTTGAGTGATGAACAGGATTGCATGATATGGCTATGGCACTTTTCGAGTCACAATACATAGGTATTTTATCGAAAGTAAAGCCATAATCAGTGAGTTGTGTTCTCATCCATAGAACTTGAGCACAACACGCAGATAGAGACACATACTCAGCTTCAGCGGTTGAAAGTGCAGTGCAATCTTGTTTCTTTGAAGACCAGCTTACTAACTTTTCACCCAAAAATTGTGCTCCTCCGGATGTACTTTTTGCTGTAACTTGATCACCTGCGTGGTCCGCATCTGAAAAGGCAATTAGATCAAATCCGGATTCCTTCGGATACCAAAGTCCCATGTGAATGGATGTCTTCAGGTACCGAAAGATCCGTTTAACCTCTTTGAGGTGCAGTTCGGTAGGCTTTGCCTGAAACCGTGCTAATAAGCAAACAGCAAAATGAATATCTGGTCGACTAGCAGTGAGATACATGAGAGAACCAATCATGCTCCGATATTTCTTCGGATCAATAGGTTTCCCAAACAAATCGGCTCCAATTTTTGGTGAAGTTACCATTGGTGTTCCGACCGAGTCACAATTATCCATACCATGATTTTTCAAAATCTCAGTTGTATACTTAGCTTGATTTATAAAAATTCCACGAGGGGACTGATGTATTTGTAAACCAAGAAAGAATTTTAGTTCCCCCATCATGGACATTTCAAATTTGCTTTTCATGAGATTTTCAAAATGTTTTGAAAGATTCGGATTAGTGGACCCAAAGATGATGTCGTCCACATAAATCTGAACAATCAAAATGTCGTTTTTGCATTTTTGTGTAAACAAGGTAGGATCAACTGTTCCTTTGGTGAAATTGTTTTGGATTAGGAAAGAGGACAGTTCGTCATACCACGCTCTCGGAGCTTGTTTTAAACCATAGATTGCCTTTTTAAGTTTGTAGACGTAGTCTGGATGTTCCAAGTCAATGAAGCCTTCTGGCTGACTCACGTACACTTCTTCTTTCAGAGTTCCATTCAAGAACGCGGTCTTAATGTCCATCTGATAAACCGTGATGTTTTTGTGAGCTGCATAGGCCAAGAATATCCTGACTGCTTCAAGTCTAGCTACCGGCGCTAATGACTCTTCAAAGTCTATCCCTTCCTCTTGTCTGTATCCTTTGGCCACAAGACGAGCTTTGTTGCGAATTACAGTCATCTCTTCATCCCTTTTGTTTTTCCATAACCACTTGAGATCAATGACGCGAACGTCAATGGGTCTTGGAACCATTTCCCAAGAGTCATGAAGACGGTATTGGAGACGTTCCTCCTGCATCGCTTCTATCCATGCGGGATCTGCCATTGCCTCGCGAATGTTCTTTGGCTCGATATTGCTAATTGAGCAAAGGTAAATGCATAAGTCGCAATCGGTGGCAAGTTGGCGTCTCGTCTGAATTGGCCTTGAAGGTTCACCAATAACTTGTTCAATCGGATGGTCTTTTGTCCACTTCAGAGTAGAAGGATACCGTTGGATATACGTATGCGAGTTAGATGGTTCTCGTAAGCTTGAAGAAGATTCAGCTGATTCCGTAGCAAACGGGTTTTCAAATAAGTCTTCATCTAACGTTGCATCGTTATGGTTTTGGTTTTGCTCATCAACTGCTGGTAGAACGGGTGCAAGAACTTGAGTAGATGTAGATGATGTTGATGGAGTTGGTGCATTGGTTTCGACCGTTGTAGATGCATCTTCTGTTGGTGGTGGAGGATGATTTTGAGCGGGTGCAGCGGAATGATGGTTTGATGCATTTGTCGAAGTTCCACCATAGTATTCATCAAACATTAACTCGAAGAAATTCTCCCATTCTTGTTCTTTAGGATTGTCAAACGAAGTTGATTGAGCTCTTTGAGGTACGAGTCCTGAACTGATGTGTCCAGAAGTCTGTCGGTTTAGTGCGGGTTCTAGAGCGAGTCTCTCAGAAGCCATTTGTGAAAGTTCGTCAAACTTCACATTCATCGTCTCCATGATCCTCCTTAGCCTTCTGTTATACACCCTGAATGCCCTCGAGTTATCAGAATATCCAATGAAGATTCCAATATCACCTTTTACTTTCAATTTACCTAGATCTTCTCTGTCGTTCGTCGGATAGCACAAAGCGCCAAACACGTGAAAGTAAGAGATATCCGGTTTTCTGTTGTTCACTATTTCATATGGGGTTTTATTGAATCTTGGATGGATAAGGGATCGGTTCTGAGTGAAACAAGCAGTGGCAACAGCATCAGCCCATAGAAATAACGGTGCACTAGAATAGATTAGCATTGTGCGAGCAGCTTCCACAAGAGTTCTATTTCTTCTTTCAACTACCCCATTCTGCTGTGGAGTTCTAACAGCTGATGTCTGATGAGTAATTCCAACATCTTCAAAATAAGCTCTTAACTCCTGATTAGTGAATTCTGTGCCGTTGTCTGTTCTTACAACCCTTACTGGAGTTTGAAGAAGTACTTGAATGCGTTTCAGAAAGGTGATGATGATGCCTGGTGCTTCGTCTTTTGATCTCAAAAACTTAACCCATGTATATCTCGAATAGTCATCGACGATAACAAGAATATACTTTTTCCCATTAATGCTTTCAACTCTCATTGGGCCACATAAGTCCATGTGCAACATATGCAACTTTGCTTCCGAACTAGGTACGGATTTGGGTTTATATGATGCTCTTTTGCTTTTTCCTTGTTCGCATGATGGACATAAGTGATCCTTGGTGTATTTGAATTTTGGAAGTCCATTGACGATGTTTTCTTTGGCAAGATTGTTGATGGTGTCAAAATTGAGATGGGATAACCGTCTGTGCCACAACCAGGATTGTGTTCCAGATGCTCGTGTCATAAGACATATTGGTGATGAAGAGGCCATTTGATTGATGTCGATAGCATACAAGTTTGTATCACGATTCCCAGTTAAGAGATCAGTGCCATCCAAGTTTCTAACGAAGCAAGCGTTTTTCCTAAAAGCAACCTCTAAATCTGCATCACAGAACTGCCCGACTGAGAACAAATTGTGTCCCAACCCTTCGACATAGTAAACCCGAGTGATCAAATAATTTCCAAAAGGTAGATCTCCATAACCCATGATAGCTGCTACATGATCATTTCCGAAACGTACGGTTCCCATGAATTTCCAGACGAAATTGATCAGCAGCTTCAGATTCCCGGTCATGTGCTTGGAGCAACCCGAGTCGACGATCCAAAGACAAATTTCGATAACCTTCCAGTTACAGAAAAAGAATATTGTGGAAACCGTTTTGATTTTGGTTCCTTTGGGTTAGAGGTAAAATCCTGATCACACTCAGAAAGGTTTTCTACATGGAATTCTGGTTTATCACTCATTGTACCATTCTGGAGTGTGAAAGTTCTACCCGTGGGTTTTCAAATATCATCCCTAAAGTATACACGTTGGTTCCTGTCAGTAGTGTAAAGCCTAAGTTTTGCAACTAGTCTTCCTACTCGTTTAGCGTAATTACTTTTTGGGACGTTCTTCTTAACAGGCTTATCATTCACATTCTTAGAAACACAATCATCTTGAACATTTAAAGATTTTTTGCAAGTTAAACAAAGAGATTCAACACATTCATTAGACTTAGCAAGTTTCATAGGTTCAGTACATTCAGATGAAATGTCTTTCTTATTCAAAGGTTGTAAATTCCTAGGGTGTTCTTCTACTTTCTTCTCTTTATTCAAGCTACTACTCCTAGAGGCAGTCGAGACTCTATTGTTCCTTGTATTGCTCTTAGGCTTTAGTCTACTGCTCCTAGAGGTGCTTTCTAGTCTTGTAGAAGGTGAGGCACACGCATTAGGATTCATATTTTTATGAAGGGAGGTGGTTTCAGCTATCCTAGTCTCTTTAGATGTGGAGGCAGACGCATTAGTGGTACTCATCTTAAAAAGGCCAGGTGCTAAAACTTTAGGATTCTCAATAACCGCTTTCCCTTTATCAACATTTTGTTTAGGCACGACAGGTGGAGTGAGTGGTTTTGATGAAACATTTTTCTCATTGACTTTTGGAGGAGGCAAAGAAACAGACATTTTTGGTTTTGAAACCGGTTTGGGAACATTTGCTTTCTCCGCAATCAATGGTTTTGTAATCACAGTTTCCACTGCCTGTCCTTTTTGACTTTCCAGCTGAGCCCTCAAAAGATCATTTTTTGCTTTCATGTCATTGTAGGCACGCTCATACGACAATTTGTCATACTTGCATTCCTCAGTTTTTCGATCAAGTTGTTTAAAATATGAGATATTTTCTTTTTCAAGTTTCATAAGAGCTTTTTCATATTTTGAAACAATTTCGGAGGTCTCATCCTGGAGTCTTTCATGATCTTCAACAGAATATGTTTACAAAATGATGGACATAATATCAGTAGTTAGAACATCTTCGGAGAGAGAGTCATTAAACTTTTCCAAAACTTTGATGTGTTCAACACTTTCATTAGCTTGCTTTACCAGGGATTTATGGTCCTTGACAAAGTCAGATGTTTCTTTCAAAAACGCTTGTTTAAAATGAATTACCCTTGCACTGATGTTATTCAGCTGAGGGGCAATTTGAGTTTCAAAAAACTTTTTCTGTTCATTATCAAAACTATTAAACCAGATGTTTGTTCTAGTATTGGTTTTAGTTTTAACGGTCTCTTGAAGATCTGCAATTCTCGTTTTCACATTTTCCAAAATACTTCGCGCTTCACTTGTGTTAAAAGGATTGTTTGAAGACATTTGTTCAATGTTCGAAAGAGAATTGGAGACAACAACTGGTTTTGAAACTGATTTTGAAACTGGTGTTGACACTTTGTTTGAAACACTTGGTGTGGTGGAAAACGTTGACTGTCCTTTTTGAGAAACAAAAGGAAGAACATTAATTTGGTTTCATTTGTTATAATCAATCGGTTTGATTTCCGGATGTTTTTGTTTCATTTTAGATCTACTCTCCTCAGATAGTTCCAATGTTTCAAGAGAATCATGCACAATTATAGGTTCATGCAAAGGTTTTCCATTGTTCAACACATTCCGTTCTTTCTGAGCTTTCTTGAGGAAACAAGGAGGTGAGTTACCAAGAGCCATTTTTTGCGAAGTATGAAAAATCGGATTTACTTGATTAGAAAGCATCTTGATTGTCTTAGCGGAATGACCCGTTGTAAGAAGTAAATTGTCCAATTTTTTTATCTTTTCCGTTTTATCAAGAATTTCATCAAGAAGAGAATCTTCTCGTTTTAAAAAATCAGCAATCAACTGTTTCTTTTCTTTTTCAAGATCAGAAAACAGTGCTTTTTGTTTAGAAAGTTGGTCATTTAGATAAGAAATTTCCTTGTTTAAAGATTTGATTTTCAAATTCAGATTCACATCAAGTGTATCGTATTTGAGTTGCAATTGTTTTTCTCTTAAAACAGAATCTCGATAACCAATTTCTAATTCGGACATTTTGTTTGTATGAAATTCATAGGCTTTGGCATGCTCCTTGTAACTCTCAAGCTCAGCGGTCAATTTAGCATTCGCGGCCTTAACTTCGCGATTGACCGTTCTAACTTTCTCAACTTCAATGCCACATTGATTGATTAATGATTCAACATAAGCACGTGTTTCCTCATCAGTCTCAGTATTTTGTGCCACACAGCCTCCACTAGGATCCACATCTGGAGTTTCAGAGTTAGTATTGCTACAACTCGGATTGTCCAGGTATGTATCATAAGTAGGTGCTGGCGTCACAGAATGCTGTTCGTCATGAGTAAACACATCAAATATGACATTGTTATAACATGGATCAATGATTGGTACCTCAGATACGGCGTTGGCGTCATAGACAGGAGGTGAGTCTGACTCAGTGTCGTACTTAGTCTCCTGAAGATTTGCCATGAAGATGCAATTCGCATTAATTTCCTCGAGGTCTTCCAAATCATCCATAATAGCCATAAAGTCATGTTCCTCAGCACTCAACTGAAATCCAGCGCGTTCCTTTTGTACCAACAGGACAGTTTTCTGAAGATACTCAAGATCGTTCTTGTGCGGCTTAGTAGGACAATTCCTTGCCATGTGACCCATTCCTTGACAGTTATAACACTTAATCTGATTACCCTGATTCACATTTCCATGATTCCCAACGACTGGAGCTGCAACATTCCGATTCTGATTACCCACTGCTCTATTCCCAACATTCTGTCTCATCTGATTACCCTGATTCGGAACCGCCTGATTACCCATACGAAATCCAGTAGCATATCCCTGCTGATTCCCAATAACTCCAACCATTTGTCCTTGATTACCCATATTCACACCCGGCTGTGCAATTTGCCTGTTGCGAGTGTTTGATGATATCCTTTGGTTGTTGTTAGTAGGTGTGGAATAGCGACCTTTGATTACTTGACCCAAAAGAGAAATTATTTGGGACATAGGGTCTTCTTGATCAGATTCGAGATCAGTGATTTCTTGTTCCTGGTATTGTTGATCTGGATAGAATTGTTGTTGTGGCTGCAAGTTGTTGTTGTTGGAAGATGATGAAGCTTGTTGTTGTGTATTCACTGAAGATAGAGTCTTAGCAATGAGTGCCAATGGATCATGATTCTTTGCCAATCTTTCTTTCCTGACTTCATTCACTTCATTTTGGTTTTGTTTCAGAAAATCATTCAGTTGATCAAAGTTCACCTGATGAAGGTCTTTTGTTTGGTTGACAATAGTTACATATCGTCCCCATTCTTCTGGTAGATTATTCAGGAACTTGATGTTTTGAACGATAGTTCTGGGTGTCAGCTTGTTTCTGATTAGCTCATTCATCAAAGTGCAAAACCTTCCATAGTAGGATTCAATGGATTCTCCTGGTGTAGAAGTGAACTTTTCCCATTCAGTTAGCAACTTTTTCTCCATGTCTTGATGACCAATTTATGTTCCATGACAAAGTCGTCTAACACGTTCCCACATATCGAAAGCAGTTTCACAACTGTCTACCGCAGCAAAGATGTCTATTGGTAAACCCAGTTGGATAATATGAATTGCCATGTCATCTGCTTCGACTTGCTTTTGATTCTCTGCAGTGTATTCTGATTCAGTTTGAGTATGAAAAGATGGTGGGATGTCAGGAGTTCCATGGTCTTGCATTTGTCGAGGCTTGAAGGGTCCATTCTGAATGGAGTTAATCATGAGTTTTCCATTAGGTTTAGTCTTGATGTAACGGAGCATACGACTTGACCATTGAAGATAACCACCTTTTGCCAACATAGGAGGTCGGTTTTCGGCACCGGCTGCATGAATGTCTTGTTGAGTTGCCATTGATGAAGGTATGATATGATAAAGTTGATGTAGGATCGATTCAACGATAAAGGAGTTGTGGTTGATGAAGATTAAGCTCAGTTAAGGTGTTTCCGAAAGTCGTACTCGTAAACTCGGTTCTTAAAAAAATTTCGCCCAAAATTTGAAATTCACTATAAAAATCAATTCTAAGGTCGTATGAAAAATTTTGAGTTATGACAATTTTGACGCCAAATTTGACCCGAAAAATTTGAATTTAGGCCCAAAAATTTGAATTTTTGACCAAAAATTTCCAAGTTATACCAAAATTTGAATCTCGCGTAAAAATTGAACGTTTAGTCTCCTCGAAAAATTAAATTTTACTCAAGTTTTCCCGCCAAAAAGAGCTTAGGCGTAGAAACACAAGTTACGAGTAGAAACTTAGGCGTAGGATCTTATGCGTAGGATCTTAGGCGTAGGATTCCTTAGGCGTAGGATCTTATGCGTAGGTTTAAAGTTACGAGTAGAAAAAGTTATGCGTAAGATTTAGCTTATGCGTAAGAAAAACTTAGGCGTAAGAAAAATGCTTATGCGTAAAGTATTCTACGCGTAAGTCGAAACTTATGCGTAAGATTAGGGTTTTGCCCAAAAATCCTTTACACTATCACAGTGTAAGAGATATCCAAAAGTCGAAGTGTTCCACACACTTATCCAAGTGAGGGAAGCACTGAGTCACCGTTATAGCACGAAGATTCTTCACCAAAAAGTTACGAGTAGAAAACTATGCGTAGTTGACTTTCTTACGAGTAGAACTAGGGTTTTGACCTACTGGTAAAAAATTTCTAATGATTCAAACAATTTCGCTTGCACAGATATCCTTAAAAACACTCGAATAACCCAAAAATGTTGACCTTTTTCACCCAAAGTGCTTAGAAAAGTTACGAGTAGAAATGACCAAAGAACCAAAAGCGAGCTCAAAACTTAACCAAAACGCGTAAAGCTTCGAACTTTTTGCAAAAAACTGAAACTTTAGCACCAAATAAACCGTAAACCACAAGAATCTTGAATTTTTAAGTGCAAAAATTAAAGCTTTAAGCGTGAAACTTTGAGAACGAAACTACGCGTGTACTACACAAAAAAACTTCAACCAAACACTCCTAAACCATTGTTAGGCGATTGATACCAATTGTAGGACCTTAGTTTTATCAACCTTATCACTTTACCAAGCAAACCCAACACGTATACAAGTATAACCACGTGAAACAAACACAAACAAAGATTAGAAATAAGATGAGAAAGATGGTGACTTGATGATATAAAATCGTGTATGATGTGAGGATAAGATAAACACAAGATGTTGTATATTCAATAAAGAAAAGCACACACACACACACACTTTCAAGCACACCCCTCAAATGACCATTTGAGGGGTATTTATAGTACAAGACACATGTTGCCCTAAAGGCTTTCCATGGGCTTGGCTTGGGCTTCGTGGACTTGGATTGGATTACACATAATAAAAGGCTAGCTTAACATAACTATTAGCCATTTAGCTTAGCCCAATCCACGAGCCCGTTGACTACTCTAGCACGATATCTAACACGAGTTACAAAGTTCCTAAATGTGAATGACCATCACTTTTAATAAAACTATTAAGGCTAACATTGTGCTTATATAATTTGCATCTCATGTTACTAAATTTGGTCACAACTGATCATTTTCCAATTTAAATCAATAAGTAAAGGGTATCATACTATGAAAATCTTGATTGATGAAGACTTAACATGGAAAACTTGTTTTTTAACTTATAAATTGAGTATACTTTTGATTATCTTGGAATTCGTACATATTAGTCATATGGAGCATAAAATTATTAGTCTTGAACATGTCATGCAACATATATTTTGCCTAATCATCATATTTTATGTAAAATTATAGTTTTGATTTAATTATGTCAGTTATACATGTATAAACCGACTAAAGTTTTGTAATCTATATTTATACTATCTATTATCTCTAATAAAATAAGCTTTTGTACAAGCCCTACTAAGCATATTGCATTAAAAATTGGTTTAATGCCATACCTTATTTAGCTTCAAAGTACAATTTTTTTATGCATGTGTTTTTTACAATTAGTCAACACATTCAATTGAAAACCACTCTTCCTCTACACCTCCTTCCCAAATCAGTCTTCCTTTCATTCTTCTGTACGCTGTATATCTCCACGCTCCCATTTGAGTTATTTTAGTAAAGTGATTAAATAGCATTCAATGTGTACGCTCCTCCTTCTTAAGTTTAAGAATCATACAATTGCAAATCAAAACACAAACACAGATGCAAATTAAAATACCAGCATCATCAAGATCAAGATTTTGATATGATTATATCTCGAGTCCATATCAGTGGTAATGCATAATTTCTATGTCTTTTTAGTTTTTTCAATTAAATATTGTGCCGATTGATTTTGATATGTGTGATTCGGTTGTTATAATATTTTTTTTCAATTTGATATGCAGGGATAATTTATATATTTGATATCAGTAAAAGAGAACAGTTGAAAGATCTTAAAGGTGTTTTCCAGGATATAAAAGGTTAGTATGTGTTATGCATTTTTTTAATGAATCGTTTTAAAAAAATTAGGGCTTCTTTATATCTGTTTATAGGGTTTTAAAAAATTAGGATTTTTTATATCTGCTTTCGAATAATTGTGTATTTGTCGTTGCATACGCTTTATTTGAAGGTCACATAGAAGATGTTCGATGGAATGTTCAAGAGAAAGGAAAATGTGGGAGGTAATCATTTGTATTTGATTTAGTATTTAATCATTTGAGCATTGTTTATGAATTATAGAATCATTGGAGTCTCCTTGGAGGCAAGTGATTAGGCTAATTTAAATTTAATATTTTAATATAATTTGATATTGTACATAAATCCAATGTGCCTCACGTGATGGACGCAATTGTGACAGAAATTAAGGTATTTTTATTTATGTGACTCGATTAATTATGGTGTTGTTGCTTTTCTATAAAAAAATAATTTTGTGAGGCATTACTTTTCTCTTAGGAAAACAAAATCGGTGTTTCAGTTCCACCATACTGGATAGTGAACGGTGCACTTATGCTATTACGACTCTACATAAATCAAGGTAAAAAATAATAATTATGTCATCGGTGTGTGTAGGCCAGGATGTAGAAGCATAACGACATGGATCATCATGGCAAGAAGGATGGTTATGTGGGTGGTGAGTCGTGATTGTGAAAGTACTTTGAAGGCTTAAGGAAGAGGAACATCAGGTACTATATATTGCCCCATATCTTTATGACTCGGTTTTGAACTTTTGATAATGTATTGAAAAGTTCTTTTAATCTATTCTGACACAGGAGATTTGTATGGGGGTTAATTGATCTGTCGTGGCATGTGTTTATAGATGATGTTTTTGTAATGATAGATATTGTAGCATCTTGGATTATTGAGTCACTTTTATGGTGTTGTTCATGGAGAATTATATGCAAGAAAGGTTAATTCTTAAATCTTTTGAATATGTTTGATCATGATTCCTAACTCTCCATATTGGTTTTTATGTGATGAGTTTGTAGGAAGTGCCTAAAAAATCAAAAGATAGCGCTCAATAGTCCATGGCAGTTTGTTGGATTGTTGTCTCTATTTGACCTGCCAAGACATGAAAGTGTCGAGACCATTCACAGAGCTTTATAAACACCCAAAAAAGTATCAACCTTGACGGTCGGATGAATAACTAAGTCCATACTTTCAAAACATTTTTGCCTTTCTTTTTTATGTATATTATTTTACTAATCGTTGTTATGTGATTTGTAGACTCGAGCTGCTTTTTGTTCAAACAAGATCAGGAGGGCCTATTGATTCGTGCTAAACCGTCAAGTCAAACAGACTTAAAACAGCTCAAACACAAATACAATTAAGATCAGAGAATACAATGAATTCCCGGGTCGTTTAGTCCCAAGGAGACTCAATGGTGTGTAAAACTGATTCAGATAATGGAATGATCACTAAGGATAGTGATCTGTAAAGGTTTTGATTAGAAATTACACTACTGATTGATTTGGAATAGAATTGGACACAGAATTGGAAAGCACAACAATCAGAAGTAAGAAACGTAAACGTAAGTTTTAAAAACTACGTATACGCACAAAATAAAAAGTGAAAACTAAGAAATAAAAGGCCTAAAAATATGAAAATAACATTTTTGGAATCCTAAAAATAAAAGAAAATTATTAGAAAAAGAAAATTATTTTTAACACTATTTAATTAATTATAATTAATTAAAAACTATTTTAACTATTTAATAAATACTCTAAAATAAAAGAAAATAGGAAATAAGGCTAGAAAAATAAACTTATGATTCTGAAAAATCTAAAATACTATAAAACTAATTTTAAAACTAAAAATATATTTTTCACTCTTTTTATTTAATTATTACTAATTAATAATTATTTAAAATACACTTAAATACTAGAAAATAGAAAATAAACTTGGAAAAATAAAATTTTAACTTTGAAAAATCTAAAATATGATAAAACTAATTTTAAAACAGAAAATATATTTTTTATGCTTTTTAATTATTTATTACTAATTAATTACTATTTTTAACTAATTAAAATTATAATAAATACTAAAAAGGTAGAGAAAAATCTGAAACTTTTTCTAAAAATCCTATATGATGACAGAAACCTAAGAAAAAGAGAAAAACAAGATTTGCTTATTAATAAGATGAAAAGAAAAATCAAAAAGCTAAAAAATCTTAAATAAACGCTATCACTATTTTTTAAATTGATGTTTTTCTGAATTTTCTTTTTGAAAACTACTTATATACTAATAATATGAAACTTTAATAAAAACAAAAAATTTACAAAACACAAATAAGCAGTTTTGATGGCTAAAAAGCTCAACAGTGCTTAAATGAGCTTATTTAGTGGAAATAAGCTCTAACAAGCTTACAACTTGAAACAAAAGCTCAAAATAGATTCAAACAAGCTTAATAAACAGAAATGAGGCTAAAATATACAAAGAAGCAAACTGATAAGCTAAAACAAGCAAATAAGCACTTGGCTTTGAAACAGAAATGGGACAAGATACAAGCTAGTAGCAGCCCTAGCTAATAAGCTCAAAAGTGAAAAACAAGACTTGATACTTCAAGATGGCCAGGTTGGCTTTCCAAAGAACCAGAGAACTCAAGATTTGAAGCACTAACAAGCTCAATGCAAGCTTATCAAAATGAGCACACTTACTGTGCACAGGACAGATTTTCCAACAGGTACCCCAAGAAAAGCTGAGAAATAAGCACTTAAAAAGCTGAGAAATCAAGAACTAGCATTTTTCTATTTTTCTTTACCAACCAAACTATAATACCTCCAGAGCTTATAATCTAAATTTCATTAATAAACCCACAGTGAAATTCCAAATTTTATTCAAAAACGACCTTATGAGATTTTGACTTTTCTTAAAAACTAGAAGAGTTGACTAAAATGAGATTTGATTCACTACTGATCACTGAATAAGTTGTTTTAAGCTATATTAAGACTTACTTGAGCAAGATTAACAAGTTTTAAACACAAAATCAAGATCTTGGATCATGAAATCTCAACAGTGACTGCACCAATTAAGATCAAATGTATTTTTGACTTTTAATGAACAAAGACTTGTTTTCTTGACTGAAATGAGTGGTTTAAACCAAGTTATGCAGATTTCCAACAAAGCCAATAATCAAAGAACCTTTGAACACAAAAAACCAAACACCCCTATAGATGACTGTATTGAAGTTTTTCAAACCAAATCACAATTAGAAACCATAAACTTAATTGCAGACTCTATATTATCACTTATTAAGACTTATGAAGCCTAAATCAACAATCAAAACAACATTAAACTGAGAATTGATGATTATGCCATTTCAACTGTCAAAACCAAATTTTTGCAAACTACAAATTGAAAAGAACAAGCTATAGATCTTAAGGCTTAAACACACTTTATTATAACTAGATATCACAAAGAAACAGAAATTAGAACTAATGAACACTTGACACAGTAAAAAGCCAAATTAGTCAAAAAAGCTTACAAATGGTTTTGAGGCACAAACTGAGAACTAGGAACTGAGAACCAATCCTAAATGCTCTCCACAGAGCTCTAAACCAAGGCCATCAAAAATATACCCTGCTCCAGCTTTTCTTCTTCATCTCCATGTGTTATTTATTTTTTAACTATTTAAATTGGATTTTTGGTGATTTTCTATTTTTGATTCTAAACTGGTTTTTAGAGTTTCTAAAAGCTTGCTTAAGCTTTCTAGGGGCTTAAGTGAGCTATTCTAGTCCATACAAACAACTGAAAACATCATTTGATTCAACATGAGATTTTGCTTAATCATGAAAATTTACATAAACTGAAATTTAACTTGACACTTGAATTAAAGGTTCACAAAAGCTTTATTATAGCATAATAACTTGAAATACAAAGTTTTTAAGCTTACAACATAAACTGAAATTGAAAATTAAACTAAAACGACATGAAAAATAAATATTACACTAGATACATAATACATTGCTTCACTCTCCACTTTATAGACTTTTCAGCAATCCTCTTGTGTCTCTGAGACTTTCCCACCACATTCTAGCCTTTGGATCACTCAAAATAATCAGAACCGTCCACCTTGCATTTTGGCGCCAAATATTCTTCAAAGCAGTTTTAATCATTTAATGAATTTGGTTTGAGCAATTAAAGGATTTGGAATTTAGAGGGGGGTGGAGGGAACATAGCATGGAGGGGGGTTGAAAATATGGTGAAAACCATCTTTGGTTTTGAATATCTGGTGGGGAAGAGATAGAGCTACAGTGCTTCTGGTATTTGAGCGCGTTTCTCTGGGTTTGACTTTCATTGACCGATCTATTAATAACACGGGGAGTTCATAATTGGTTGTGGCTGGGGTTCAAAAATGAGATGTGACCTGGGGCTCAAAGGCAAAGGGTCAAGGGTTGTATTGGATTGGGCTTGGATAATGGGCTTTTGATATATGTGGATCCGTTTGGTTTAAGAAGTAACAACAAGGACTAAAATTGTAATTCGACCAAACTTCAAGGACTGAAAGTGATATTTTTCCAATGCTCTCACAAGGACCAAACTTGACAACTTTGATAATACAAGGACCCTTTTTGCATAAATTCCATTTTAAAAAGTCCAAGGACTAATTTTGCAAAATTTCAAAGTTTAGGGACCTTTCTTGCCAATTGACCAAAGAATCATTCAAGGATCATTTTAAACAACTTAGAATACTTCAGGGACCTTGAATGATAAATTTCCACATTTTTGAATTTCCAGGGACTAGTTTTGACAACTTTTAAAACTTGGGGGACTAAAACTGCCAATTTTGCAAACTTGATACATTTTTCATCTGATTTTGATATTTTTGCAATTAAAACACATAAAACACTGATTTGTGATATTTTGATCATTTTGATGTGTTTCTGAGTGTTTTCAGATGATTTTGCAGTTTAGATTACACAAAAAATGATGAGTATTTAGACACTCATCAATCTCCCACACTGAGATATTGCTAGTCCCTAGCAATGATTTGAGAAAACATAATGGATTTTAATCTCTTTACCAAAAGCCATTACTTCTGGAGTAGCCAAATGTTTTAGTTCAAGTAAGAACCATGGTACACCGATAACCATGTGATTTTGAGCAAACCACCAGCTCTCAACGGATTTGATTTTGTCTTTACCAGAAGCCGTACCCTTCTGGACTAGCCAACTCTTAGATAAATTATCAGAATTATCTTTGGTGAGCTGATTACCAATTATGGATTTTCCACTGCCTTTACCACAAGCCACAAACTTGCGGGCTAGCCAACTCTTCACTTTTTAGGATATGGTGAGCTGAGAACCATACAATTTTGGGCAAATTGCAAGCCATATAAACGGATTTGAGAAATCTTTACCAAGAGCCGTTTGCTCCTGGATTAGCCAATCCTTTTGTCTTACAGACAAGGCGGACTGATAACCAAATGAGTAAGTGTAGAACACTTACTCCAAAAAAAAATTTTGGCCAAAAACGGGGGAATTGGGTAGATAATATATGAAATTCGTGAGAATTCCCCCCCACACTTAGAAATGAATATTGCCCTCAATATTCAAAGTACCGGCGGTTATGCCGAAACAAAGAACGTAAAAGGGAAATACTACGGCCACTTATTTAGAAGAAGATTTTTTTTTTTTTTTTTTTTTTTTTTTTTTTTTTTTTGAAAGAATGAGAATATACAACAGCGTGAGGAAACTCCCCCACACTAGAGTGGTAGAAAGGGGGTTAAGAAGACAGAATTATGGGTGAAAACCCATATGGTGCATGCTAATGTTTTTGATTACCGAGTCACTAGCTTGACTCGATCCCCGCATTCATTGGTTCATGGGGAATGTTTGTAAATCCGGGACAACCACAGGGGGAATGTCCTCTCCAAAGTAATGCTTAACTCGATGACCATTCACTTTAAAATTAGGACCATCGGGTTGAGATAACTCAATGGTACCATAAGGATAAACCTTAGCGATAGTGAATGGACCAGACCAACGGGACTTGAGCTTTCCCGAGAAAATCTTCAATCTGGAGTTGAAAAGAAGGACTCGATCACCAACGTTGAAAACGCGGTTCTTGATCTTGGAGTCATGAATCTTCTTTGTCTTTTGCTTGTAGATCAAAGAGTTCTCATAAGCTTGATCACGAAGTTCATTTAATTCATTCATTTGAACTTTTCTATGATCACCGGCTGTCTGTATATCGAAGTTTGCATGCTTTAAGGCCCAGTATGCCTTGTGTTCTAACTCAATCGGAAGATGACATGCTTTTCCGTACACTAGCTTGTATGGAGTACACCCAATAGGTGTTTTGTAAGCTGTACGGAAAGCCCAGAGTGCGTCATCAAGCTTATCCGACCAAGATGCACGATTTTTGCCTACTGTCCTTTCAAGAATCCTTTTAAGACCACGGTTTGAAACTTCCACCTGCCCACTTGTTTGGGGGTGGTATGCAGTAGAGAGACGGTGGGTAACACCATACTTTTGCATGACTCTTTCAAATTGGTCATTACAGAAATGTGTACCACGATCACTGATTATCGCTCTCGGAGTTCCAAACCTGGCAAACAGAGATTTCAAAAACTTCACAACTACTCGGGCATCATTGGTGGGTAAAGCTTTTGCTTCAACCCATTTTGACAAATAGTCAACAGCCACGAGTATGTACTTGTTACCACGAGACGAAGGAAATGGCCCCATAAAATCAATACCCCATATGTCAAATATCTCACAAACTTGAATGGCATTTTGCGGCATTTCATTCCTTTGAGATATATTACCATGACGCTGACAAGCGTCACAGGTTTTGACATAATCGTGGGCATCCTTATAGATTGTAGGCCAATAGAACCCAAAATCAAACACCTTTTTGGCGGTGTAGTTTGGACTATGATGGCCCCCGGTGGGTCCAGCATGGCAAGCTGTGAGAATGTCAATAGCTTCCTGTCCATAAACACACCGTCGGATGACTTGATCCGCACAGATTTTGAACAAGAAAGGGTCGTCCCAGAAATAATGTTTAACATCTTTGAAGAATTTGTTCTTCTGCTGGGTCGACATCCCTTTCACAATGAAGTTACCCGCATGGTAATTTGCAAAGTCAGCAAACCATGGGGTGGTAGAATTTCCACGAAAAGAAACCGCATTGAGTGTCTCGAGAGGAAATGTTTCATTTATTTCCTTTTTCTCGAAAACATCTTGGTGAGGGTTTTCTAATCTGGACAGATGATCAGCCGCTAGATTCTCAGCTCCTTTTTTATCACGTATAATGATATCAAATTCTTGGAGGAGGAGAATCCAACGAAGCAATCTCGGCTTTGCATCTTGTTTTGCAAAGAGATATTTAAGAGCCGAGTGATCCGTATACACCACGCATTTGGTCAAGATAAGATACGGCCGAAACTTCTCAAAAGCATACACCACGGCTAATAGCTCTTTTTCTGTGGTGGTGTAATGAGTTTGAGCCTCAGTCATAGTTTTGCTTGCGTAGTGAATAGGCTGAAAATGTTTATTTCTTCGTTGCCCTAGGACTGCACCGATAGCAAAATCACTTGCATCGCACATGAGCTCAAAAGGCAAGTCCCAGTCGGGAGCAACGAGAATGGGTGCTTCAGTAAGCTTTTTCTTCAATGTTTCAAAAGCTACGATGCACTCGGGTGAGAAGATAAAAGGAGCATCCTTTTCAAGAAGATGGGTCATAGGCCGGGCGATTTTGGAAAAATCTTGAATGAATCTACGATAGAAACCGGCATGACCCAAAAAACTCCTAATACCCTTGACGGTAGTAGGATGAGGTAGCTTAGCAATAACATCAACTTTTGCTCTATCTACCTCAATCCCGTTCTTAGAAATCTTATGGCCAAGGACAATGCCTTCTTTGACCATAAAGTGACTTTTCTCCCAGTTTAGACAAAGATTGGTGTCTTCACACCTTTGAAGCATTTTATCTAAATGGGAGAGACATGATTGAAAAGAATCCCCAATAACCGAGAAGTCATCCATAAACACTTCCATTGTTTCCCCGATCATGTCGTGGAATATGGCCATCATACATCGTTGGAACGTGCCAGGAGCATTACATAAGCCAAAAGGCATACGTTTGTAGGCAAAAGTTCCGTATGGGCAAGTGAATGTGGTCTTCTCTTGATCCTGCGGATCAATAGGGATCTGAAAGAAACCCGAGAAACCATCAAGGAAACAATAGTACTCATTCCCTGCTAATCTCTCAAGCATCTGGTCCATGAAGGGTAGAGGAAAATGGTCTTTACGAGTGGCGTCATTCAACTTACGATAGTCGATGCAAACACGCCATCCCGTAACCAATCGAGTTGGAATTAACTCGTTATCTTCATTTGTGATAACAGTAATGCCACCCTTTTTCGGAACACAATGAATTGGGCTGACCCAAGGACTGTCTGAGATCGGGTAAATCAATCCTGCATCAAGAAGTTTGATAACCTCCTGTTTAATAACATCATGGATTTTTGGATTCACACGTCTCTGATGTTGAACTGCGGGTTTGAAGTCATCCTCCATCAAGATTTTATGAGTACAAAACTCAGGGTTGATACCTTTGATGTCGGAGAGTTTCCAAGCAATTGCTTGCTTGTGTGACTTCAAGATTGTAATGAGAGCAGCTTTTTCATCTTTACTCAAATCTCGAGCAATAATGACGGGTAATTTATCATCACCCTCAAGGAATGCATACTCGAGATGAGGAGGTAAGTCCTTAAGCTCAACCTCAGGAAATTCTTCAGTTTTCTCAACTGAATTGACTTCCTCGTTATGAAGTTTGATGGGAGGGAGAGGAGGAGAAGTATCCAGATTTGACACTTTCTCAAGAAGAATATCTCCCTCCAGATTAATCTCATATTGATTAATCTCAACTGGGATTGAATCACTAGGATGAGGGGTTGATGATGGATCATCGTTGAGCAACTTCTCAATAAGAAGTATATCCCCTTCAATATCAATTGGAGCGTGATCAATTTCCCAAGGTACAGAATCACTAGCCAAATATGCTTCAATCTCATCTAAGATGAAGTCGCTTCCCTCAAACGGAGTGAGAGAAGGAGTAGAATTGGCTATGATAGGCTGAGAAGATGTGGTGGAATCCCCACTCACAGAATTATGAGAGTAACCAAGAACTTCTTGAGAGTACTCGTCAGAAGCAACATCAATGATATCTATTCGGTTGACCGATTCAGAATCATAGTTTGCGGAGTACCTCGAAGTTTGGTCAAGGTTGAAGGTGACAGCTTCATTACCAACACGCAATGTGATTTCCTGCTCAAATACATCTATGAGAGCACGGCCCGTTCTCAGGAATCCTCGACCAACAATGAGAGGAACCCGATGATCGGCATCAAAATCAACAACCACGAAGTCAGCTGGAAAATGGAACTTTCCTACTTTCACAAATACGTCCTCGGCAATGCCAAGAGGACGGGATATGGAACGATCAGCAAGCTCGAGAGTCATGCATGTAGGAGTGAGTTCCGGAAGAGAAAGTTTCTTCCACACTGAATATGGCATAAGATTAATGCTTGCACCAAGATCTGCTAGGGCAAAGCATTCAACCATCCCTGGGAATACACAAGGTAAGAGAAATTTCCCAGGATCTCCAAGCTTTTCAGGAAGCTTCTTCAGAATAACTGCTGAGCAGTTCTCGTTAAGAGGAGTCTTAGCCATTTCAAACAGCTTTTCCTTATTGCTTAACATGTGTTTGAGAGTTGATGCAAACTTGGGCATCAGCATGATAGCATCCGCAAAGCTTATGTCAAAGTGTAATTCTTGGAAAATTTGGAAAAATTTATCCATTTGATGACTAGCTTTCTCGCGGAGCTTTTGCTCATTCAAACGTGATGGGTAAGGAATAGAAGATTTGGATTTCTGATTCTCAACAGGAGCTACAAGAGGTTCAAAAACAACTCCTTGATTTGACTTGGGTTTCTGGACCACTTGAGGTTGGACTACCGAAGGTAGGACGTGTGTGGTACTTCGTGGGCTTGAATAATGCACTTTGTCCGTTGTATCGTTGGTAACTTGACTCATTGGCACTGGTGGAGGAGGCATTGGAGTCGTAGGTCCATTGTGTTTTGGAGGTTCACTGTCCACTACCTTAGGGAGAGAAGAAGAAGTAGAGGTAGTAGGAACAGCGGGTCCATCATATGAAACACCACTTCTGGTTGTGATCGCCTTGGCATCGCCCCTCGGGTTAGCGATCGTGTTGCTCGGTAAAGTACCTGAGCCCGAGGGTCGATCATTTAAAGACTTCTTCAGATCAGCAATCTGACTGACCAACAACCTGTTCATTTCATCTTGGGATTTCATAAACTGCTTCAGTAACTCATCAGATGATGGTACTGGAGGAGTAATGACGGGAGGAGCTGGAGGGACAATTTGAGGCCGTATGTTTTGATTATAGCCAAAATTCCCTTGATTAGGATTCACATTCCCATGAAATTGATTCCCTCGATTGAAATTGTTTTGATTAGGGTTTCCTTGATGATGGAAACCCTGATTGGGTCCAGGATAGAAATTACCTTGGTTTTGATAACCTTGGTTCATTCTTGGTTGGTTCTGATTCCGGTTTTGCATGTTATGATTTGGATTGAAACCAGGTGGTTCCTGATTAGTGTTAGCACGGTAGTGTGGTTCATTTTGAGAACGGTATTGATTACCTCCTTGCTGTGAACTACCGGCTAAAGCATTGGCCTCAAAAGGACTACCATCGGTGGCAGTACAATTGTAGTAAGCATGAGGACCACCACAAGTGACACAACTCTCAACTTTCTTCACTTCAGCATGTGTTGGTGGCTGAGTGAAGGAGACTTTCTTCTGGTTAGCAAGAACCAAAGCCTGAACAATGTCTATGAGTTTATCAATCTTAGCATCGGTGCTAGATGTACTCACTGGGGATGAAGAAGAAGAAGGTCCAACATTAGACTGATATGTCTTAGCTCTGAAAGGACGGACTTGAGATTTGTTCTCAATGATCTGCAAGGCCTCTTTGGTGGTCTTGCTCAGGAAATTACCTCCCGCGGAGGCATTCAAAGAATCTTGATTGGCCTGATTGAGACCATTGTAGAAAGTATCCATTTGCATTAACTCGGTAAAACCGTGATGCGGACACTTGCGAAGCAACTCTTTGTAACGATCCCATGCCTCCCCGAATGATTCATCAAATCTCTGAGAAAATTTCATTATCTCATTCTTAAGACTTGTGGTTCGGGATGGAGGATAGAACTCGTTAACAAACTTGGTGACAAGATCTTCCCATGTCTCTATAGAACGAGGGGGTTGTTTCTCAAGCCAATTTCGGGCTTGTCCCTCTAGAGAAAATGGGAACAGAAGAAGCTTGATAGCTTCATGTGGGACATTCTTATACTTGATGGTAGATGCAATCTTGTTAAACCATCGAATGTGTGCATGAGGATCATCCCGCTCAAAACCATAGAATTGGCTTTAGGTTACTAGATTGAGCAACCCGGTTTTGAGCTCGAAAGTGTCAGCCACGATGGCTGGGACAACAATGGCATCTCCGTAACCCTCGATGGGTGCTTGGAGAAGCTCATTCATGGGTTTGTCTTCTGCCATTTCGACAGGAGGTGGTGGTGGTAGACGTTCCTCAGTCACGGCTGAAGGAGCTGAACGTCCTCTACGTCTTCGAGGAATGTTTCCAAGTTCAGAAAGTGGACTTGTAGAACTGGAAGAACGAGTGCGCATGCACTATGTATAAAAACCAATTTTCAAAACAAATGAGGCAAAACACAAGTGAACTTAACCAATAATCACAAATGAAATGGCTTCTTTGAAAAAGGTACACCAAATCACAAGTGACACAAAGGCAAGTTTTAAATCTGATGTTCGGGAACTTATTAATGGTCGCACCCCCAGTTAGGTAGTGCACTGCCTTGATTTGCGATGGTTGATTTTTATGTATATTTTAAGTACCACTGAAAAGACGTAGGTAAGATTTGTGCAGATGGGTTTAAAAACTTTTGGACAATATTTTTGTTATCGTCCCGCTTAACCAAATCGTATCTCTTCAAGAATCACCTTAAAAGAGAATACAAAATAGAAAACGTTCCGATTGTTTTGTTGTTTTATATTTTTTTGGTGTTTTAACACTTTAGGAAAAGTGTTAATGAACTTTTTGGTTTTCTTATAACTTTACAAAAACTTTTTACAAATGATGGGTATGTGCAACAATGGATCTGAAAATGGCTAAACACACGCTAAAGCCTCCCCGGCAGCGGCGCCAAAATTTGATTCGTGCTAAACCGTCAAGTCAAACAGACTTAAAACAGCTCAAACACAAATACAATTAAGATCAGAGAATACAATGAATTCCCGGGTCGTTTAGTCCCAAGGAGACTCAATGGTGTGTAAAACTGATTCAGATAATGGAATGATCACTAAGGATAGTGATCTGTAAAGGTTTTGATTAGAAATTACACTACTGATTGATTTGGAATTGAATTGGACACAGAATTGGAAAGCACAACAATCAGAAGTAAGAAACGTAAACGTAAGTTTTAAAAACTACGTATACGCACAAAATAAAAAGTGAAAACTAAGAAATAAAAGGCCTAAAAATATGAAAATAACATTTTTGGAATCCTAAAAATAAAAGAAAATTATTAGAAAAAGAAAATTATTTTTAACACTATTTAATTAATTATAATTAATTAAAAACTATTTTAACTATTTAATAAATACTCTAAAATAAAAGAAAATAGGAAATAAGGCTAGAAAAATAAACTTATGATTCTGAAAAATCTAAAATACTATAAAACTAATTTTAAAACTAAAAATATATTTTTCACTCTTTTTATTTAATTATTACTAATTAATAATTATTTAAAATACACTTAAATACTAGAAAATAGAAAATAAACTTGGAAAAATAAAATTTTAACTTTGAAAAATCTAAAATATGATAAAACTAATTTTAAAACAGAAAATATATTTTTTATGCTTTTTAATTATTTATTACTAATTAATTACTATTTTTAACTAATTAAAATTATAATAAATACTAAAAAGGTAGAGAAAAATCTGAAACTTTTTCTAAAAATCCTATATGATGACAGAAACCTAAGAAAAAGAGAAAAACAAGATTTGCTTATTAATAAGATGAAAAGAAAAATCAAAAGCTAAAAAATCTTAAATAAACGCTATCACTATTTTTTAAATTGATGTTTTTCTGAATTTTCTTTTTGAAAACTACTTATATACTAATAATATGAAACTTTAATAAAGACAAAAAATTTACAAAACACAAATAAGCAGTTTTGATGGCTAAAAAGCTCAACAGTGCTTAAATGAGCTTATTTAGTGGAAATAAGCTCTAACAAGCTTACAACTTGAAACAAAAGCTCAAAATAGATTCAAACAAGCTTAATAAACAGAAATGAGGCTAAAATATACAAAGAAGCAAACTGATAAGCTAAAACAAGCAAATAAGCACTTGGCTTTGAAACAGAAATGGGACAAGATACAAGCTAGTAGCAGCCCTAGCTAATAAGCTCAAAAGTGAAAAACAAGACTTGATACTTCAAGATGGCCAGGTTGGCTTTCCAAAGAACCAGAGAACTCAAGATTTGAAGCACTAACAAGCTCAATGCAAGCTTATCAAAATGAGCACACTTACTGTGCACAGGACAGATTTTCCAACAGGTACCCCAAGAAAAGCTGAGAAATAAGCACTTAAAAAGCTGAGAAATCAAGAACTAGCATTTTTCTATTTTTCTTTACCAACCAAACTATAATACCTCCAGAGCTTATAATCTAAATTTCATTAATAAACCCACAGTGAAATTCCAAATTTTATTCAAAAACGACCTTATGAGATTTTGACTTTTCTTAAAAACTAGAAGAGTTGACTAAAATGAGATTTGATTCACTACTGATCACTGAATAAGTTGTTTTAAGCTATATTAAGACTTACTTGAGCAAGATTAACAAGTTTTAAACACAAAATCAAGATCTTGGATCATGAAATCTCAACAGTGACTGCACCAATTAAGATCAAATGTATTTTTGACTTTTAATGAACAAAGACTTGTTTTCTTGACTGAAATGAGTGGTTTAAACCAAGTTATGCAGATTTCCAACAAAGCCAATAATCAAAGAACCTTTGAACACAAAAAACCAAACACCCCTATAGATGACTGTATTGAAGTTTTTCAAACCAAATCACAATTAGAAACCATAAACTTAATTGCAGACTCTATATTATCACTTATTAAGACTTATGAAGCCTAAATCAACAATCAAAACAACATTAAACTGAGAATTGATGATTATGCCATTTCAACTGTCAAAACCAAATTTTTGCAAACTACAAATTGAAAAGAACAAGCTATAGATCTTAAGGCTTAAACACACTTTATTATAACTAGATATCACAAAGAAACAGAAATTAGAACTAATGAACACTTGACACAGTAAAAAGCCAAATTAGTCAAAAAAGCTTACAAATGGTTTTGAGGCACAAACTGAGAACTAGGAACTGAGAACCAATCCTAAATGCTCTCCACAGAGCTCTAAACCAAGGCCATCAAAAATATACCCTGCTCCAGCTTTTCTTCTTCATCTCCATGTGTTATTTATTTTTTAACTATTTAAATTGGATTTTTGGTGATTTTCTATTTTTGATTCTAAACTGGTTTTTAGAGTTTCTAAAAGCTTGCTTAAGCTTTCTAGGGGCTTAAGTGAGCTATTCTAGTCCATACAAACAACTGAAAACATCATTTGATTCAACATGAGATTTTGCTTAATCATGAAAATTTACATAAACTGAAATTTAACTTGACACTTGAATTAAAGGTTCACAAAAGCTTTATTATAGCATAATAACTTGAAATACAAAGTTTTTAAGCTTACAACATAAACTGAAATTGAAAATTAAACTAAAACGACATGAAAAATAAATATTACACTAGATACATAATACATTGCTTCACTCTCCACTTTATAGACTTTTCAGCAATCCTCTTGTGTCTCTGAGACTTTCCCACCACATTCTAGCCTTTGGATCACTCAAAATAATCAGAACCGTCCACCTTGCATTTTGGCGCCAAATATTCTTCAAAGCAGTTTTAATCATTTAATGAATTTGGTTTGAGCAATTAAAGGATTTGGAATTTAGAGGGGGGTGGAGGGAACATAGCATGGAGGGGGTTGAAAATATGGTGAAAACCATCTCTGGTTTTGAATATCTGGTGGGGAAGAGATAGAGCTACAGTGCTTCTGGTATTTGAGCGCGTTTCTCTGGGTTTGACTTTCATTGACCGATCTATTAATAACACGGGGAGTTCATAATTGGTTGTGGCTGGGGTTCAAAAATGAGATGTGACCTGGGGCTCAAAGGCAAAGGGTCAAGGGTTGTATTGGATTGGGCTTGGATAATGGGCTTTTGATATATGTGGATCCGTTTGGTTTAAGAAGTAACAACAAGGACTAAAATTGTAATTCGACCAAACTTCAAGGACTGAAAGTGATATTTTTCCAATGCTCTCACAAGGACCAAACTTGACAACTTTGATAATACAAGGACCCTTTTTGCATAAATTCCATTTTAAAAAGTCCAAGGACTAATTTTGCAAAATTTCAAAGTTTAGGGACCTTTCTTGCCAATTGACCAAAGAATCATTCAAGGATCATTTTAAACAACTTAGAATACTTCAGGGACCTTGAATGATAAATTTCCACATTTTTGAATTTCCAGGGACTAGTTTTGACAACTTTTAAAACTTGGGGGACTAAAACTGCCAATTTTGCAAACTTGATACATTTTTCATCTGATTTTGATATTTTTGCATTTAAAACACATAAAACACTGATTTGTGATATTTTGATCATTTTGATGTGTTTCTGAGTGTTTTCAGATGATTTTGCAGTTTAGATTACACAAAAAATGATGAGTATTTAGACACTCATCACCTATGTTAGTAGTTAGAGGCTTCCTAAGTCAACATGATCGCATACTTGCAACAACGTTTGTTTTAGATAACACTATTACGTGTCAATAACACAGAGTCTTACAATAAAAAGAGTGATTTTTAAAGTACAAACACGACAATATGAACTTCAACATATGTAACTTGCTTGGTTCAAGACCATGCAATCAGGTAACTTTTAATCGTTTCGGTATTGTCTTGGTCTTTTGGAATGGGTTTGTTCAGTGGGTTAGTTCGGTGTTTGGGTTTAAGCGTTGTGTTCAAGGACAATATGTAGATATGTTTTTGAGTGTATATATTATGCAGGAATCCACAAGTGGATCTACAAGCTCAGGATCGTGCTCATAGAATCGGGCAGAATAAAGAAGCTCAGGATCATGATCACCTTATAACCACCTTCTGCACTGAGGTTCTTATCATTTAATTGCTGCTTCAACGTTGGAAACAACTTAAATATTAAATGAATTATATGGTAACATTTTATTTTCTAATCGTCTGTAACAGTATACAATAGAGGAGAAGGTCATTGAAAGAGTATGTAGATATGCTTTTGAACAATTGCTCTTGGTTGCTGGTGTTGTGTGAGAGAGGTTAGTAATCCCAAACACACCTAAATCTGTTATTTGTTTGTTTCCCTGTTATTATTAAAATATTATATAGTATAGACAAATTCAAACTCTTCAGTTGATTATTGGATTCCGTAGACCGGGCATATCTGTTAAGCAATTGTAACTAATCAAAGTGGATGCTAAACACATAGGTGCTTATATAAGTAGGCAAGTAGCAGTGATATTTAGAACAGACCAGAACAAAATTCCATGATATAGATTTTGCTTGAAAATTGGCCCAATTAATTGTTGCAGCTGATGTGGGATGTCTCAAACTTATAATTGTTACAATTTTAAGAACTGTGTGCATTTAAACCATACCATATATGATTCGTTATTCTTTATCATAGTGATGTGAGAAAGTACTGATTCCTTTGTTATATTTAGTCCATTGACTTCTAACATAGTTTATCTCTATATCCCCAGGCAAAAGTGATTATCGATGCATCTGTGGTAAGGAGTGGAAGAAACTTGACAGTCGTGGTTATAGAGTTTGACCTTTGATGGGTTTTCTAAGTATGATGCATATGGTATTATGGTAATGTGTTCATTTGGTGCTCTAGAAAGAGCATATCGGAGGATAGTTAATTCTTTGCTGAAAAATGTCGACCGAATTAACTTATTAAACGTTTTAAGTTAATCTTGGGATGCAATGTGTAAGCACCAGAGAAAGTTGATTCTAAAGAGGCAGAGAAGAAACGCCCTGAAAAAGTCCAATTGGTAATGCAATGTATCATGATCACCTTATAACCACCATATGCAGAAAAAACATTATTGTGTGTGTATTAATATTGAAAATTGTTGATATATATCTAGATTGATCTTAGTAGGGCCAATGCTGTCGAAATCATGCTTACAAAGGTTAAAATGCCACTTTCTAATAAGACGGTAAGGGAATGATGTGATATGATATGTTTATCTTCTTCTATTTTCATATTTTTAATCAGAGCATTTGAATGATAGTGCCAACTTTTTTCTCTCATATGCAGCGCGCAATATTAGCTATGGATGGAAAAATTCTAAACGTTGATCAGCTAAAATCTATTTTAAAATGGATTCCTACGAGAGAAGAAATGGCGAAACTCAAGGTGAGTGAAGTCATTACTTATTTGATGCATCTACTTTGAGATACTGATTTTCAAATGTTTTTCTTGCTCAGAATTATATCATTGAGACAGATACACGAATGAGCAAGTTTGAAAAGGTGGGTATCAAGATCATTATATGTACATTTATTTTCATTCTAATGATCTATTCCTGAATAACTTATTAGTAATCTGGGGTGGTGTAAGATTCACACATTTTGGTGCATTCTTCTTTCTTTCCTTGGTCTTCCGTTCCGTCATATATCCATTTTATAAAGTCCAATATTTGACTATTTTGCAGTATATCGTGGAGCTAATGAAGGTGCCACGTATGGAGTCGAAAGTAATGATCTTTTTGTTCAAAGTTCAATTTAATACTCAGGTTGGTGGTTATGTTTTAAATACCTGGTAATATTTACATGTTCTGTTATTTGTTTATTTCATAATAACTGGTTTAGCTTTTTTCAGCTTGCAAAGTTTAAGAAGAATCTAAACGCCGTAAACTCTGCATGTCACGAGGTGCTCCACTATTATAAATATTCTTGTGGTTTTAATTTTGACGCTACTATAAATGGGTCGATTTGGGTTACATTTTACTATTACAAAAGTTAAAAATGAAACTGTCACTAATGGAGGCTTATTTGCAGAGTATGCAACTTAAGCAAACGACATCACATGTTTTTTAAGCAAAACTGGGAGCAGAGGGCCTTCATCCTTAGGTGAGGACATAACTTTGTAATGATTTCAGTTATGATATTTGCTTTTGGTTTACCTAATAAATTTAAACATAATTTCATTAAAGAATATGTGATGTCTGTGTACCTGTATATATGATTATCATTCTTTATTAATCAAGTGCTTATAAATTGTAGGACTATTCAACGCCATGAAGAATATACTTCTATGTTAAAACAGTTGAACATGCTTAAAATCATAGATTGGTTTATCAGGTTACTAATTTGGGTGGTTGAGTAATGAGTCAAAGCGAGTTAAGCGGGAATTAATCTCTTACAGGTGATATGGAAAAAAAATTATAACTTGGCTAAATTGGTGCCAAGATGGAAGAAAGCCACTAATATCTTTTCTTGGTAGAATAACATAACTCTGATTCGTTGTAGGATCTTGAGTCACAGACTGATGAGAACGCTACAGCTACCAATGTACTTAAAAGTACCGCTACAAGCCCCAATGAGAAGGATACAAAAAATAAACGCCATGCACACGAGGGAGAAAAGAGTGAGTGTTCAAATACTAAAATACAGCTTAATCACATTCAAGTGGTTATCAACATGTTAATCACACTCAACAACAAATAATGTGGGCCTGATGTTCCGGAAATCTGAAAAAAAGAAAAAAAAATCAATTTTAGTAGAATTATGTGCTTTTAGGTTGGAAGAAGAATCATTGAGCTTGATAAATTAGATTAAATCAATTTAAGCTTTTTTCTTTTTGCGGGCAACAAGAAGGGAATCTACTAAAAATATAAATGGTAAAAAATGCAACCACATCAGAAATAAAAGAACCATATACTTACAGTTACCAAGACCACCCCATCCTTTTGAATGATGCCTCTTTGTCTGGTCATTGCTACAGCTTGACAATTATCTCTGTCATTCTATTAGGCTCTTGAACAAGCTGGCAATGGATAACAAGACCTTTTAATCTGATGGTGATTCTTATAACACAATGGTCAGTATGGTCTTTTCACAAGTTTTATGGTTCAAACAAAAATCTACTTTAATATTATTCGCATTTGGCTAACCCTTCAATTGGTTGTAGATATTTGTTGGAGGACTTTACGCTACTGTAAGCGACGAGGATCTTGAACAACCTTTCTTCCAATATGGCGAGATAGTTTAAGTGAGATTTCCCATATGCAAAGGATGCCGATTTGTTTAATTTATCAGCATGTGCACCTTTTTTCTTTGATATTGTGTGTTCTTTAAGAGATCCTTTCAGCAACCGACCTTGTGATCATAAGGATGCTTAAAATGGTTTCATAGCATTTTTTTATCGAGCTTATCTAACATATGATTATATAGAAGAAGAGGCACTGCAAAAATTAAATGGGACCACAATTGGAAAAGAAACAGTGCGACTTGCTTGGGGATGTAATCATGCAAATAACCAGGTAATGTTATTGATCCTTTACACAGTTAAATGAGAACATACTTCTATTGAACTTAGCAGACTTTAATAATTCAGATTCCTTATATACAATAAATTGATTCAAAAACTATCAATCAAAACAATTTCGATTGATGATGGAGATTGTTTACGCTAAGTTCACCTGAAAGATTATCTAAAACCAAACGAAGGAGAGGTTTCGATAGATGTGCCGGAAGATATTCTAATAGATGATGCTGATGACCCCATAGCATCTATTATTGACTTTACTTATCCTAATATGTTGGATAACATACATGATCTGGCCTACTTCCAAGAAAAGGCGATTTTGGCACCCACAAATGAGTTAGTCGACACTATAAATGAACATTTGTTAGCCAAATTTCCAGGAGAAGAAATTGTCTACTTAAGTTGTGACAACGTGGATAAAAGTGAATGCGGTGCTGTCATAGATCAGTCTATTTTCTTGCCTGAATTTATAAATGGATTGAAAAGTCGGAGTGCCGATTATGTTGTTAAGAAACATAGACCAATCAAATGGTTTATGTAATGGTACAAGACTTCAAGTACTTAAATTAACAAGAACCTCTATTCAAGCGCAGATCATTAACGGAACCAACTTCGGAAAAAAGCTGATTATTCCAAGGTTGAGGATTACTCCGTCAGATAAGCGTTTGCCTCTTAAGATTGTCAGGAAACAATATCCGATATCAGTATCTTTTGCCATGACAATCAACAAAAGCCAAGGGCAATCGCTTTCTAAAGTTGGTTTGTACTTGCCCCGTCCTGTGTTCACACATGGACAACTGTACGTTGCCGTATCAAGAGTAAAAAGCAAGCGGGCTTTGAAGGTTGTTGTTTGTGATCAGGATGGTAATCTCTCCAAAACCACAACAAATGTCGTGTATAAAGAAGTACTTGAAGGTCTTTGAACAGGTTCATGTTGTATCATGTATGTATCATTGGTGTAATCACGTTATATTATACTATGGTTCATTATTTTTAATGTTACAAGGTTTGTTAGCAACTCAATTGATCATTAAAATCACACATCATTTTATGTTCGAGTCAATCTATTTTAGATTGGCAACGCGATGGTTGTAAATCGATTGTGACTCACACATATTTTAAATTTAACAAATTTACGTTATTACTTTTATTATCATCTCATTTATTTACTTCTTTAAAAAATAACCCGGTGTCAACGGGTCTCTAAGCTAGTCTAATATAACACACATTTTTAAGTCTTTGTCTTCATCAATTTTTTCTTAATATAACTAAGCCTAATGTTGCGACACCTGTCCCTAAAAACTGTTTTCAAGTTCTTGTGTTTAAATTTAGAACAAAATCTCAGTTGCATGCATGCGTTTGACAATAATTGATGATAACTTTATTTCGCTTTTGTATTATGGATGTATGATACATATATTTGGAAAGTTCGAAAGATTATAAAGTAAGAAACTTCTTTATCAAATCTTGATTTTATAATTATAAGTTATATTTAATCTTGCAAGTTTAATTCTTTGATCTTTCTTTTTCCTGTAAATTTTAGTTCATGTCAGTTTGTTTAGTTTTATTTGTTTAGAACATTCTTGATTTTATTTGATTATTTTTTATAGGTTCTTCTTGATACTGAATTTCATCACCAGTTTCTTTTCATCATAAAAAATTGATGGCATTGAATAAAAAGGTTTGTCTTGGTTTGATTTATAATGTATTCATTATTGATTCTTATAACTGAAAGGTTTTTTTTAATGCTATATTTATTAGTTGAGAACCAACTCTATGATGAAATGCTCACAAGAAATAAACATTGAAAGCATTTTAAATCACAAACATTTATGTGAATACTTAGAAAAATTTGCATAATCATACCACGTGCTTGATAAAATGCACCTTTACGAAACCCCCACTTTTCACGCAGTAAGATAGATTCTGTAAGATCATATTTATCACAAAGGTTCAATATATATCTATATTACTATATAAAACATTTAAGTTGTGGGCTTCACAAAAAATTAAGATAAGGAGCTTCAATGAGTGACATGTGTCACTTCTCTAACTAAAAAATAACAAAAATGGAGGAGCTCTAACAAACTAAAATAAAGAGCTCCAATAGTAGGGTGACACATGTCACTTTTTAACTAATTAATCACCTATATTTTTAAATTTAAATATCTTTTAATTCGTTTAATTTTTTTATAATCTAATTTCACCATATTTTTTAAAATTTTGTGCTCTTTAATTCAACATCCATTTTTATATATTTTTGAGTTTTTAGTTTTACATTTTTAGTAGATTTATTTTATTTTGATTCAAATTTTTATAACTTTAACCTTTATTTCAATCAATACAATCTTTATTTATCAAAATCATTTACTTTTGGGAAAGTATTTGACGGGACAGAGATTGTGAATGTCTTTTTATATGCGGGAATAATGATGTCACGAGAAAGATACGGAAAACCCAAACAAAACACATATACATTTGGAGTGTTGTGAAATGAATTCACTAAGCGGGTAGTGAATTGCGAGGAGAGTTGGGTTAGCAATTCACTTACTATATTTATTATATAACTATATTTATCGCCGCCGCTGGGCGCGGGTATCCAACTAGTATAATAAATGGATAAAGAAATGAAGATGCAAAGCTTGTGATATCAAGAATAGTGATTGTTTGTAGTCGCTTATTCATACAATGTAAGATCAAGGGCACATTAGTAAAGATTTAAATAATACAAAGAATATTTATTGAAGCATTCTATAGGTGTAATGTGCTTACTCATTTGCAAATAAGTAGAGGTTAGTGAGCTTTTGTAGCATGCCGGATTGTGTTTTTTCCTTATCCATGTTCAATAAAAAGAATGAATATTGAATCATCATTTTAGTGTAAACATTGATAATAAAGACACATTATAAAGGAATATATATGAAAAGATCAGTAAGAGATCATTCAAGGTCTGTAAAAATAATATTTAGACTTCATACGTTCAAGATAATCTATGAGATTCACAACGTTTAAATCTAAACTTGGTTCATTTATTATCAAGGCATTTGTTGGTATCTTTACTTAATAGGTGATACGGTATTATGTGTGTCGGGCAATGTTTTGAAAACCGAGTTTTTAATCGACCCGGTCGAGTCACCGGTCACCGGTTCGACAGCCGGGTCAACCCGGTTTTCCATTAAAAATAAAAATAAAAATCAGCCGGTTCGACCACAGGGTCAACCGGCTTTACCGCCGGGTCAACCCGGTTTTTATAAAATAAAAATTGAAAAAAACCAAACCCGACCGGGTTTTAAGACCAGGGTTGACCCGGGTCACTCAAACATTATAAGTTGGTTTCGATCAAAATCAAAGACATATAATTGGTATAGGACGTCAATGAATGAGGCTGTTACTTATTGGCTTACCCAATTGCTTTGATTGGTCACGACACAAAACGGATTAAAATGGGTCATTATAAATTATAGCTACTGTAATCATGTATATTTGAACTACACAGCCCATTTGACCCATTAGAAAAGGCAGTTTTGGTTTGATAGCTAGTTTGATAGCATCTTTTTTCGGTGATAGCATCTGTAGCTGGTATAATTTATAATGGGTCAAATGGGTCTTTAATAGCCTTCATAAATAGCTACTACATTTTCAGTGTGGCATTGGTGCATTTTTTGGGCTGTAGTTGCACTCCTGCTACTTCTAGGATGATGCTTTTGGGTACATGTTCAAGCCTGACCAGGATAATGCATTTGAGCGGCACAGTTGCTACTATCCTGTTTGAATCTATAATTTTGAACCATGAGCAGGCATGATAGGAAACAATGCTTTTGGTTATTTTTAACGTGTTTTAGTTTTAATAAGCTGCCGATATAGTTTTGAATTACTTGAAATGATTAAGTTACTCCTTCACAAGCTTGCTCGGACTTGTTTTGATTTTGCAACATTGAGTTCAAAAAGCTTACAGTAGCATGTGTGGCAAGATAGTTAAGTTTCTCCATTTGAACTCCAACCAAAGGTATTGTTTTCTTTGATTCACTAGATCATGCACGGATCACTTTGAGTATTAAAAAAGTTACCCTTTTTTAGTAAAATTGAGCAGCTTGGTTTAAGGAAAAAGTAATAATCGTGAAGAACTTGCAACTGTTGATGTTTTCTAAACTTACTAAGCTTATTGATCATGTTTTGTTATCATATGTTTTGTTTTGCTATTGCATTTACTTATATATATTTGTATTTGTTTTTATAGCTTTGGGAAGATACATGTCGTCTACAACAACTAGAGATCGACCAAGTGGCTCTTATGACGTTGAACGAGTTTTATAGGATTGTTGTTGCTCCTTTAGATACATCGGCCCCCAAATAGTTAGAGGTTTTATATTTTCATGTTGATGTCGTTTAAGCAATTATTATGTATAATCCTCTTGTCGAATTCAAATTGTCACTTTGGTTGGTTATATATTTATAAAATGTTTAAGTTTGTTGAATATTGTTTGTGTATGATGTGCAAATGTCACTGTTTAGGTATGCGAATCGCATTCGGTAGTGTTTGGTTACAGGTTTTGGAAAAGGAAAACAAATAGTATATGTTTTTTGTAAAGCAATAGATTTTGGTGCGGTTTATTTGTTTCATTTTTTGGTACGCTATTATCTGGTACGGTTTAAAAACCATACCAAAAAAACCGTACCAAAAGGGCCTAAAAACCATACCTAATGACTTTTTTCTGTCGTAGTGTCTTCACATAAAGAGTTCGAGATGACATACCTTCGGGCTTTTAACTTTTTTTGGGCATATCCGTTTTTCGTGACAGTACTAGGATGTTTCTCTCTCAACGAAAGCCATAATAATTGGCTAGTTTACCATGATTCTCATTAAACTCAATAAGTCAATTGGGTCAAGCCCATGACAACAAAATAAGATGGGCTAATAATATACAACTAACAGTTACTACAGTTAGATTAAATCACTTAGCATTTGTCAATCGATGAAGCCGGCATAAGGAAGGGTTTAGCTTTGGGGGGGGGGGGGGGGCTTGGAAACGTTGGGTTACCAAGATGATGAGGGAGTTGCAAGTGAGGTTTGTTTAAGGTTTCTGTTGACTTTGTGAATTAAGGTATGTTTGACTTTAACTTCTGAAGTTGCTTAGGATTATTGATTGTTCTAATGGTTTGGCTTCATCCATATTCTTTTGAGCAAATGTTATTTGCCTATTTGTTTTGCTGACAAGTTAGCCTTGGTGTGATAAACGTGTTATGACCTCACTAAATGAGGGAATGTTGCATATCAAAGCTAACATCTTTATTACATGAAAGGCCAATGACTCGCAAATTGGTCGTTGTTACATTTGCCCATCTTCTTCCTTACAATGGTAATAATTTGCCCTTGACAACATAAAAAACTACAGAAAGAACATAAGCAAAATCGCTAAGAAATCATAATCACTAAACATTAACGAATTCATACATTACAAGTAACAAATCCATAACAACAACCATGATTCGCAACCAATTCTAGTCGGTAAACATGAGTAACAACAAGTACCTAATCACTTACTAACTAGAAAATTACCGAAAATTAGACAAAAACATAACATCAAGATAACAACGACATTGTTTCTAAACAAATTAACAAGTACTGAACCCCCTAAGCGATAACTCAGCGTATTTGCGTACAATGGTAACTATTAACTAAGCGTACTTCTTTACACATTTTTTTATTTTCATAAAGCTCTATCATTTTTTTTCTTTTCCTTTCTATAAAAAACCTGATAACCCAGCGTTACTGCGTTAGGTTCTCAAATGGCACTTCACTGTATCATCATTCCAAGAAGAACCTTTTGTTTTGTTTTTTTTTTTTTTTTTTTTTTTTAATATATAATTAATGTATTTGCCAAAGAAAAAAGAAAACCTTCAGAATTTATGTGCATCAACTACCAAAGTACAAGGATTTATTTGACTTTTTAATCTACCAAAGTTTACAGGAGTTGCTGTATTTCATTCATATTCATATTTATAACCAAGACCAACCAAAGTACAAGGAGTTACTTGTATTTAATTGAGAATTCAGTATGGCAAGATGCCAGGTCTAGAAAAACTTATCTTTAATTCAAATCAATTCCCTTGTTCCACACTTTTGATCTGCCTCTACTCTAGTTTCTCCTCAACCAAATGTTTTACTTTCTAGTTCTTTGATAACTAAACCTTGTATTACGCCACTTAACATATATTCTAATTAGTCCATCGTTCTTAATTTAATACCGAACAAGAGTCTATAAATGTTTATAAAACATTAAAAAAAAAGTGATCGATGTCTATATGCATGTCCACATTGTTAGAGGGTGAAAACTGTTAGCTGTAATTTAAATGTGCTAGTAAAGAGATAAGATTGACTAGTTGGCAATTAGTTGTATATTATATATGATTAGGCTGTGATAGAGGGTGATTGCCAATTTACCTAAAATAGATGATGTATAGGCTCTATATGTACTGTGTATCCTTGCATGTTCAAATCAACATGCAAGGATACACAGTACATATAGAGCCTATACATCATCTATTTTAGGTAAATTGGCAATCACCCTCTATCACGTACTAATCATATATAATATACAACTAATTGCCAACTAGTCAATCTTATCTCTTTACTAGCACATTTAAATTACAGCTAACACTCCCCCGCAGTTTGAGCGGGAGGACACCGAACACTCAAACTGGATCGAAATTCCTCAAACAACGCGGTAGGCAAGCCTTTAGTAAAAATATCTGCATACTGATAGCGGGAAGGCACATGAAGAACCCGTACCTCACCCGCAGTTACCAAATCCCGAACAAAATGAATGTCAATCTCAATATGCTTCGTCCGTTGATGCTGAACCGGATTAGAAGACAGATAAACAGCACTGACATTGTCACAATAAACAAGAGTAGCAGATGACAAAGGAGTATGCAACTCACGCAGAAGATTCCGTCACCAACATGTCTCAGCAACTGCATTAGCAACACCCCGATACTCGGCCTCAGCAATAGAACGAGAAAGCGTCGGTTGACGCTTAGCGGACCACGAGAGCAAATTGTTGCCAAGAAACACACAATAGCCAGAAGTCGATCTCCGTGAAGTGGGGCAACCAGCCCAATCAGCATCCGAGTAAGCAACCAATGAAGAGGTAGATGAGGAAAATAACTGTAACCCATAGTCTAAAGTACCTCGAACATACCACAAAATCCGTTTGAGAGCCGATAAGTGAGGCTCCCGTGGATCATGCATATGAAGGCAAACCTGCTGCATTGCATAAGAAATATCAGGTCTAGTGAAAGTGAGATACTGAAGAGAACTCGCAAGACTCCGATATAAGGTCGGATCAGACACCGGATCACCATCATCACCCAGTTTAGACTCAGTATCAACAGGAGTCCGACTGGGTTTACAACCAACCATGTGAGCTCGCTCTAGAATCTCAGTAGCATACTTACGCTGAGATAAGAACATCCCTGAAGAGTCACGTGTAACAGATATGCCCAAAAAATAATTTAGAGATCCCAAATCTGTCATAGAAAACTCTTTATGCAAAGAAGCTATGACCCTCTGTAACAAACTCTCAGAAGAAGCTGTTAGGACAATGTCATCAACATACAATAATAAATAAGCAGTATCGGGCCCCTGTCGATAGATAAATAATGATGTGTCACAACGACTATGAGTAAATCCAACCCGAAGAACGTAAGCAGCAAAGCACTGAAACCAAGCCCGAGGAGCCTGCTTGAGACCGTAAAGGGATCTCTATAATAAACAAACATATAGAGCTCTATATGTACTGTTAGCTGTAATTTAAATGTGCTAGTAAAGAGATAAGATTGACTAGTTGGCAGTTAGTTGTATATTATATATGATTAGTACGTGATAGAGGGTGATTGCCAATTTACCTAAAATAGATGATGTATAGGCTCTATATGTACTGTGTATCCTTTCATGTTCAAATCAATCAAAAATCCTTATCACATTATTACTTTTATGGTTTCAGAGCAATATTAAACCTTCCACTGCTAAACCTCCCTACCACCTATCTTCTGTCATTCTCACCCCTACAATCTCCTCACCCCTAAAATCTCCTCACCCTCTTCTATCGTACCATCACCCCCATAACCTCATCACCTCACCTCACTTCTCTCCTCACCATGACTGTCATCGAACCTCCTCAACCCACCATCCTTCTTTCTGACAAAAATTGGCAATCACCCTCTATCACGTACTAATCATATATAATATACAACTAATTGCCAACTAGTCAAACTTATCTCTTTACTAGCACATTTAAAGGGATCTCATAAGAAGCTGTTAGGACAATTTACCTAAAATAGATGATGTATAGGCTCTATATGTACTGTGTATCCTTGCATGTTCAAATCAATCAAAAATCCTTATCACATTATTACTTTCAAAAACCCCGTAAGAGGTATTGTAATATATTGATACGTACTAGAAACCCTATTGGACCATGTTGGAAAATTTAGTGCACTTGTGGGATTAGTTCACACCTTGTAATGGGTTAGGAGGTACGGAGTGTACACCCATAAGGTCCATGAACACCCTGACTCTAATAGTGGTTTGTATTGAGGAAAGTACTGCTTGAGGAAAGTACTGCTTGTGGAAAGTACTACTTGTGGTTTCCACTGATAAGCAGTGTTTCCACTGATAGGCAGTGTTTCCACTAAAGTGGTGTATCCACTGCTAGTGCTATGAAAGTACTGATGCAATGAAAGTACTGCTAGTGGAAAGTACTGCATATGGAAAGTACTGCTAAATGGCAGTTACAACTTCATTATGACCACGTTTAATTGGTTATGTAACCACTAACGGCTATAATGGGGATAATTATGAGGCTATTAATGGGCCGATTAATACTCATAATTCCATTGGAATAGCTCAAGAGTAACCTCCTATAAATAGGAGATCTGTTTATGCATGAAGGACACACAGAAAACACTAAATACTTATAAGCGAAATGGTTATAGAATTGTGCATAATTCTCTAACTGCATTTGGTCTTATCCCAAGTAGATATTCGTGATACCCAGGCATTAGGGTCGAATAGTTTACTTTGGAAAGTGATCACACGATTCCAAGTGATATCCGGTAACCACCTAGTGGTATTTGTTACTGCTGACCATTAGTTTGTTTCTGCTGAACAGTTGAGCATTTCTGCTGAAGTTGATTATCTAACCCTGTTCTGGGAAAACACCACCAACAATCAAAGTAAACTATTTTGTGATAATCAATGGCAACTGCTGCGATGAAACACATGGCTTCAAACTTTGCTAAGCTGGATAAGTTTGAAGGGGTGGACTTTAGGAGGTGGCAGAAGAAGATGCACTTCTTGCTGTCAAGCATGAGTGTGGTATATGTGCTTACTACACCTATTCCTGATGATGGGGATGATGCTACTGTGGAGCAGATCAGAAGGAGGAGCAAATGGGAGAATGATGACTACATATGCAGAGGTCTTATTCTCAATGGTATGTCTGATGCTCTGTTTGATATTTATCAGAACTTTGAATCTTCCAAAGAACTGTAGGATTCCTTGGATGCCAAATATATGGCTGAGGATGCATCAAGTAAGAAGTTCATTGTTAGTAATTTCACAAATTACAAAATGACTGATTCAAGACCAGTTATGGAACAATACAATGAACTTCTTGGAATACTTGGAAGGTTTACACAACACAATACGCACATGGATGAGGCTATTCAAGTCTCTTGTGTTATTGATAAACTTCCTCCTTCATGGAAAGATTTCAAGCATACTTTGAAACATATGAAGGAGGAGTTAACTCTTGTTGAGTTGGGCAGTCATCTGCACATTCAGGAATCTCTCAAGGTGCAGGATAATGACAAGCCAAAGAGTAGCAATGCTGCTGGACCATCAGTTGTCAATATGGTGGAGCATAACAACTCCACCAGGTACAATGACAACAAAGGCAAACGCAAACATCATGACAACACAAGGGCAGATCCTAACAAGAAGGCAACACCTACTTGTTGGAAATGTGGCAAGACTGGTCACATTAAAAGGAACTGCAAGGGTGTTAAAGTTGGTGGTAAAACCAATGGATCAGGCACTAATGGTTCAGGGAGTGGTGGTTCAGCCAACTCACTGAAAGGTCAGAATATGTTTAATAAGTCTTTTCAGATTTATTATGTTACATATGTATCTGAATCTTTTTATGTGCAGGATGATGATGTTGCGTGGTGGGTTGACTCTGGTGCAACAGTTCATGTGTGTAAAGATAGAAGTTGGTTCAAGACTTATGAGTCACTGAATGATGGTTCTATTCTTCACATGGGAAATGAGTCAACAGCCTTGGTGCATGGTCGTGGCTGTGTAGATCTTAGGTTTAGTTCTGGAAAGATTGTAACTTTGTTTAATGTTATTCATGTTCCTGATATCAGGAAGAACTTGGTTTCAAGTAGTATTTTGAATAATCATGGATATAAACAAGTCATTGAATCTGATAAATTTGTTCTTTCTAAATGTGGTGTTTTTATTGGTTTTGGTTATTTATGTAATCAAATGTTCAGGCTTAATATTTCTACTGACAATGTTAATTCAGCTTTTGTGACCACCACTGAAACTGATTCTAGCCTTTGGCATGCTAGACTTGGCCATGTTCACTATAAAAGAATGCAAGATATGTCTAGGGATGGTTTAATCCCTGCTTTTGACATGGACACTGAAAAGTGTAAAACTTGCATGTTGACCAAGATAACCAAGAAACCCTTTCAGGGTGTTAGTCGTGAGACTAAGATCTTGGAGCTTATTCACAGTGACCTGTGTGATTTGCATGCCACTCCTTCTTTGGGAAATAAGAAGTACTTTGTGACATTTATTGATGATGCTTCTAGATTTTGTTATGTCTATCTGTTACATACCAAGGATGAAGCATTAGATAAATTCAAAGTGTTTAAAACTGAAGTTGAATTACAACTTGGGTCTTTGATCAAAATATTAAGGACTGATAGGGGAGGCGAGTACATGGATACTCAGTACTTTCAGTCTGTTGGAATAATTCATGAAACGACTGCCCCTTACACTCCTCAGCAAAATAGTATTTCTGAAAGGAAAAATAGGGTGATGAAGGAGATGGTTAATTCCATGTTGTCCTATTCAGGACTGAGTCAAGGGTTCTGGGGTGAAGCTATGTTAACAGCTTGCTATTTATTAAATAGGGTTCCCAACAAAAGGAACAAGGTTACCCCTTATGAACTCTGGACTAAAAGGAAACCCAACCTGAATTATCTCAAGGTTTGGGGTTATATGGCTGTTGTAAGACTCCCTGATCCAAAGCTAAAGACTTTGGGTGAAAGAGGCATTGACTGCATCTTTATTGGATATGCTGAGCATTCCAAGGCTTTTAGGTTCTATGTTATTGAACCTAATGAATATGTTTCAATTAACTCAATAATTGAATCAAGGGATGCAGATTTTGATGAGAATAGATTCTCATCAGTCCCTAGACCAAGTCAGAGGATTCCTAATGGAACTCATGACAATGGTGTATCAGAGGTCCCTGATGATGAACCATCAGTGGTCCCTGATGAGGTTGTGGTTCAGCAACCTGAACATATGCTCAGGAAGAGCAAAAGGGTCAGGACTCCAAAGTCATTTGGACCTGAGTTTCAACTATACTTAGTTGAAGGCACCAGGGATGAGGTCTCAGACCAATACTCCTATTGCTTCATTGTTGAGGATGATCCCAAGACATTTGAAGAAGCAATGAAGTCCCAGGATATTGTTTTCTGGAAAGAAGCAATTAATGATGAGATGGATTCCATCATGGGCAACAACACTTGGGTGTTGGTTGATCTACCACCAGGTTGCAAACCTTTGGGTTGCAAATGGATTTTCAAAAGGAAAATGAAGGTAGATGGAACTATTGAAAAGTTCAAGGCTAGACTAGTCATTCAGGGCTTTAAACAAAAGTCAGGAATAGACTATTTTGATACTTATGCCCATGTGGCTCGTATCAGTACCATAAGACTGCTGATTGCTATGGCATCTATTCACAATCTGGTTATTCATCAGATGGATGTGAAAACAGCTTTCTTGAATGGTGAGTTGGAAGAGGAGGTTTATATGAACCAACCTCTGGGCTTCATCATGCCTGGCAATGAAAACAAGGTGTGTAAACTGATTAAGTCTCTTTATGGACTGAAGCAGGCACCTAAGCAATGGCATCAAAAATTTGATGAAGTGGTTTTGTCTAGTGGTTATGTTCTTAACCAAGCTGACAAATGTGTATATAGCAAATTTGATGAATCTGGTAAAGGAGTCATCATTTGCCTATATGTTGATGACATGCTGATCTTTGGCACTGACCAAAATCAGGTTGACCTGACAAAGGAATTTTTGTCATCAAGGTTCTCCATGAAGGACATGGGGGAGGCTGATGTTATCCTTGGTATTAGGATTAAACATGAAAGTAAAAGAATTGCTATCTCTCAGTCTCATTATATTGAGAAGGTACTGAGGAAATTCAATTACTTTGATTGTACTCCAGTGAGTACACCTATGGATACTTGTGAGAAGCTGATGCCTAATCATGGCAAGGCTGTATCTCAACTTGAGTATTCTAGGGTAATTGGCTGCCTGATGTATGCCATGACTTGTACAAGGCCTGATATTGGTTTTGCAGTGGGAAAATTGAGCAGGTATACTAGTAATCCTAGTGCTCATCACTGGCAAGCAGTTCAAAGGGTACTGAAGTATTTGAAGAGAACTATGGATTATAGTCTCTCATATACTGGTTACCCATCAGTGTTGGAAGGTTACACTGATGCAAGTTGGATCAGTAACACTGAAGACAATTCGTCTACCAGTGGCTGGGTATTCCTACTTGATGGAGGTGCAATTTCTTGGGCATCCAAGAAGCAAACTTGCATCACCAGTTCAACAATGGAATCTGAATTTGTGGCTTTAGCAGCTGTTGGTAAAGAAGCTGAATGGTTGAAAAACTTGCTTCTTGAGATTCCATTGTGGCCTAAACCTATAGCACCTATTTCTATCCGGTGTGATAGTGCAGCTACATTGGCTAAGGCTTATAGCCAGATGTACAATGGTAAGTCTAGATACTTAGGTTTCAGACATAGCATGATTCGTGAGCTTATCATGAATGGGGTGGTATCTATAGAGTTTGTGAGATCTCAACAGAACTTAGCTGATCACTTGACGAAGGGATTAGCTAGAGACTTGTTTATAAAGTCTGCTAAAGGGATGGGTTTAAGTCCAACTTAGTCACTGAATGCTAGGACACCCAACTCCCTCCTGAGGAAACTTGGGAGCTGAGTTCAATGTGGAAAGCTGAACATTCAGTGGACTGGAGCACATGTTTTATTTACATCCCAAGGTTGTGCTCAGAACCTGCTGAAAGGAGGATGAAGTCTTTACTTCTTAATGGTTATTTTTCTTTGAAAAAGTGCTTGTCAGGAGCATGAATAAAGAGGAACCACCTATGTAAATGTTGAAGTTTTGCCGCTTCAGGAAGCTTTGGACTTTTAGCTTTTACAACATTTATGAATTTGGATATGGACACATGGCTTGTATAGTGTCAGGAGCTTTTAAGTGTTTGAAAACTTGTGTGTATTTTATCTTCAGGTATTCAAATGGGTTGAAGGGTTCAATTCTTAGAACATCCTGATTCTCGAATATTTGAACGTGTAATTTACGAAGATGGAAATTCAATCCTCAGGACATTTTCGTTTATGCACATGTTTTGATTGATGTTTATTTTTCATGCAAAGGAAGTGAACTAAATTTGGGGAGGATCGTTGGAAAATTTAGTGCACTTGTGGGATTAGTTCACACCTTTTAATGGGTTAGGAGGTACGGAGTGTACACCCATAAGGTCCATGAACACCCTGACTCTAATAGTGGTTTGTATTGGTGAAAGTACTGTTTGAGGAAAGTACTGCTTGTGGAAAGTACTACTTGTGGTTTCCACTGATAAGCAGTGTTTCCACTGATAGGCAGTGTTTCCACTGAAGTGGTGTATCCACTGCTAGTGCTATGAAAGTACTGATGCTATGAAAGTACTGCTAGTGAAAAGTACTACATATAGAAAGTACTGCTAAATGGCAGTTACAACTTCATTATAACCACGTTTAATTGGTCATGTAACCACTAACGGCTATAATGGGGATAATTATGAGGCTATTAATGGGCCGATTAATACTCATAATTCCATTGGAATAGCTCAAGAGTAACCTCCTATAAATAGGAGATCTGTTTATGCATGAAGGACACACAGAAAACACTAAATACTTATAAGCGAAATGGTTATAGAATTGTGCATAATTCTCTAACTGCATTTGGTCTTATCCCAAGTAGATATTCGTGATACCCAGGCATTAGGGTCGAATAGTTTACTTTGGAAAGTGATCACACGATTCCAAGTGATATCCGGTAACCACCTAGTGGTATTTGTTACTGCTGACCATTAGTTTGTTTCTGCTGAACAGTTGAGCATTTCTGCTGAAGTTGATTATCTAACCCTGTTCTGGGAAAACACCACCAACAGACCCAACCCACATTCGGGATTGGGTCGTTATATCGTCTAATACACGTTACAAAAAATATATGTGATAACAGTCACCCTCATAGATAAACCTAGCTATTTAATTTACATTTTCTCTTTATATATTACGCAATGATGCATATAAATCTGTAAGCTATACATGTATTCAATCATCTTATGCTCTCGGATGGCGGATTAATCCTCCTAGCTAGTTCCACATATGTAAACCTGTAAGTCATGCAACAAATCCTTGATGCCCGCCAGGGGTCATACTTCAAAAGTCGAGAATAACGTGACAGGCATATATCAACAAAAGTACTAGTTTCATATTCTGATAAATTTAAACATATAAATAAGGGTTGTGTACCAAGGTAGCCTAGTACGTGCTCTAGTGGTGAGGTACCCATTTGTTCTCACAAGTGGTTTTAAACCTCTAGTAGAGCCCGAGCTCAACAAGGCTTGTAGTCTCGCACTCGGCTTGTGTAGCATTGGAGTAGCTCGAGCTCAAGCTCAACTTTTTTCGAGCCTTATTTGTAAAGGTTGAGCTCGGATTTGGCTCGAAGTATACAAATTTGGATATTAGGCGTTTTTTTTTTTTTTTTTTTTTTTTTTTTTTTTTAAGCATTAGTAATAACTTAGAGCAATTTTAAAAATCTTCCACTAAACGAACTATATCTTTTTTTATTTGGAAGATTAAATAAAACAACATTAAAGATGCTCAAGCTCTCCTTCCTTCTACAACCAATTCATTCGTTTGCAGTATTGCCCTTCATTAAATAATTTCAACGCTCCTTTTTCTTGGCGCTATACCAACGGTCCTAATAAATTACACATGCTTCTTCTGGCATATAGTAAATTACTTCCGACAATCCTTATAATTATATCACTTCACTAGCTTATAGACCCGTAGAATCACGGGGTTTTTGAAGGGTTTATGCATCAAAAATTATGTACATGAATAAAGTAAGAAAGATCAGCGAACGTAAACGGTATGATATTTTCTTGTAACGGATTAATAAGTTATAAGTCAATGATAGTATAAAATACAATGCTTGTAAATATTTATGTAATAAACGTTCATTGTCTCGTGATCTCCAATTTTTTTGTCTTCAGAAGCAAATGTATGTATGTAGTGATCATTGTAACACTTCAACAAAAGGTCTATTACATGAACACCTAATAAGTAACTCAAAGGTAGATTTTCAAAAGGGGTAAAAGCCATAAAATAACAACGTACTTTCTAAAATTTACCGACTTGAAACACTTACTTTTTTATTAACATATACACCTACATACTTTCAAATTTTGTTCCGACTTTACCCATATTGTAATAAAATAATATTATTTAATATGGTATTATATTAATATAAATCGGTCATATGGGTGAAGTCCGAACAAAATTTGAAAGTACGTGGGTGTGTATGTTAATAAAAAAGTAGTCGGTACATTTTAGAAAATACGTTGTTATTTTATGGCTTTTACCCTTTCAAAAGCTCAGAAATCTTTTCATAAACGTGCCTAAAGAAAATAATAAAAGATATATACATTGACTACACTTTATAAACGCATGATTTATACTCAAAAGAGTAGGCATGTTAGCAAAACATCAATAGCTTAAAATACTTGTAGAACAAAAGATAAAAGTTTAAGCATCAGTGTGGCACACGACATTTAAAATAACACAAATTTTAAACATCATTTACTTGTTCCAAATAAATATCACCATAATCTAGTTATCGTTTTCTAATTCAATGAGTCCCTTGTTTCTTGACATTGAATATAAATCTTTCAAACATCAAACAACACTCTCACTGCCTAAGCTAAATTCATGAATTCAATTGCAATGATCTTTGTGGTATGTAACAAAATCTTACAAAGAGTTCCAAAGTAAGCATCTTTAAGTTTCTATAATGCTATCAGTGACTTTTTCAAATATGTATCCCATGTAAACCATCTTCAGACCTGCACAAATGGTAATGGTGTGACCAAACCTGCAAAGCGGCAAAATTTTAAAGAACATGTAAGCGAAAGTCAAATACTTTTATTGTGTAAGCATTTATGGTGATGTCTCTCCATATACTCCGATTTAAGAGAGATCTGTCAATTTTTTTCTCAAACTTCACGGCCAATTTTTTCACCATAAGTAATCTTTATTAATACCAACCAATGAATCAAAAGACACTTAAGGGGAATTTCCTCATACAATTTTTTTTCATTGTTAGTTGCATTAAAGGCTGCAGATTTCCCCCTCTGCACAATTTTAAGGAAAACTGTTTCAAACTCGGTTAATATGAATATTTGAGAATGACTTTAGTGGTGTTAAGAATATTATCTTTCAATGATGCTAATGAAAAGAGCGCTCATTTCCGTTTAAGGCACAAAAAAATAGTAGAGATAGCAATCAACGTCTCGTTATTTGAAGCTAAAAATAGCATCACATTTCAAGTTACTTGTCTAAAATAGAAGAAAAATGAGGTGTATTCATTCAGGCGTAATTAACAAACATAAGCACTAAAACCTACTTTGAAATTTCAACAATAAAATTAAACAATTGTTAGCATATCATATGTATCTAGACAATGAAACCAACTCCTCCACTAACGAATAATCTCATGTTGGCTTACAATAATTCCTTTGTGAAACTAATATCTTGTGAAACCAAATCTTATAGCAACAATTAAATCTATACCTGAAAAACTTTGCTTTGTGTAAAGGAACCCAAAACCCAAGATGACTGTACAAAAAGGCCAACCGCGACAATCGGTAAATAAGGTTTGTTGGGTATGGAAGATAATGTCATGAAATATATTTACAATAATAATATCATTAAAGTTATAATCTAAAATCCAAAAATATAATCGCGTAAGTAATTTGTTTGCACTCCGTTCGACCCATTTGACCAGTTCCCACTATTAGCTAACTTTGTTGATTTGGTCTGTTTGAAATAAAGGACACAACCCATAACGACTACATCATCTATAGAAGACTCGAAACCGGCTTATATAAAAACAACCATATACCTTAAATTTGTGCCTTACCTGTAATTCTTGATAATCTGCCGCCAATGGTTTGTCCAAGGATCCACCAAACAAAGACTCCACCTCCTTTGAATGAGATAAAACCTCATCCTGGTAACACCTTCACTTAATGTTCTAACTCATGAGATGCATCCATATGAGCATCCATAGTTTCAGGAGGACCAGAATCTGCAGCGGAACTTGTTGGCTGATGTTGGTCCTCAGTGTGTTGAACACTTTCATCTCTGTGCAGATGATCTTCCCCCACATGTATTTTCTCTTGTAAATCATTCAAAATTGACAAAGATGAAAGATTCCTTGAAATAGGTCGAGGACTTGAATCATATACGGGTTCCCTTGGATGACTCTCTTCCACCAATAAACTTGATAGGACTACCTGAACATTTTACCAGAAATTACTATAAGAAACACCTAACAGCAAAAAAAGGTCGTGTCTTTTTAACTATTAGATCACTTCTAGCAATGATTCTACTAAAAACTGACCCACACGCAAAACATAACAAATAACAGTAAAAACAAAAAACCCATTAACAAAATTTAATCTTTTTAAGGTTTTGCTATCATTTTTCACTTTATCATACGTACTAATATGGAACACAGTCCCACACTATTAAATTAACAAAGATAAAATAAACCAATATGCCTAATAGTGAATCAAGTTCCTATCTTTTTAACTACATAATAGCGAATCAAGTTCATATACGTTAATTTATTCACACACCTAATTCTCGAATGAATAAACCTTCAAATGTGAGAGATGAAATTTAGAAATGTATCAAAGAAAGGATATATGCATGGTATCACATGAATTAAATGCTTATATAGGGTATGCAAGAACACATACTAAGCAAATTAGGATAGATCATTGTAGCACAATTTGTGGCCAGACTATTAACTTTTAAGCAATAGCTTAAACAAATAATCCAAAATCCAAATGTATCTTTTTTCTTCAGAAGATGAATAAGCATCTTTTTCCTTCAAAAACCATTCAAAATTTTGTACAATCCCTTAAACTCAATACAATGAAAAAGAAGATAAGTGAAGTAACCTGTAAAGGATGTTAATCCAATTGTCAATCACGAAGAAGACCTGTATTATATTGAGATGGAGAGAAATAAGTAAAAGATGTATAAAATCAAAATGAAAACTTTATATAGAATTTTAGAAACAAAATATAACACAACAAAAATCTATATCAGTTGACCTATTCCGAGTTCACGGTCTCTTTGTGTATGTAGCTACAGAAAGACACAACATAAGTTTCCTTCCAAGATCAAGTAAAAGAATCTGCACTATAAAAAAGTTAGCATTAGTAAAAAAATAAGAAAATTAATGTCTCTGACCATAAAAAAAATCCAAACTCCTAGTGTATAAAATGATGAATGCTCGTTTGAAAAAGTGTATGCTTAAACAATCGATTCGGAAAAGTCAATACCATTAAAGATATATCCGCATAACACATGAATGTGAATTCCCCTAATTTTACAAATAAAAATTAAAAAAATTACTAAAAACTCAATCCAAGCACAATTAAATTTAAAATGAATCCGCTAAACACGCAAATTATATAGATTAATTCATGAATGTGATTTCCCCCATATTTTTTCTAGGGTTTTGGAAAACACAAATGAATTGAACTTAATCAAAGCAAGACCCTCTAATAAATAGAATCAAAACACAATCAGATTGATTATTCAAAAAAAAAACAACGCATCAAAATAGGTGTACTCTTGGGATTTAAATAAAAAAACAAAAAAATAACTTGAATAATGCGATACTTACCAATTTTACGGTGTGGATAGCATAGAACTCACTGGAAAATTAAGAAAAATTGTAGAACAAATTGAATATTGATTAAGGATTTAGAGTGGGAGCGTATACAATTCATTACACAAGAAGCTTTTAGTTTGTGATATCGGAGCATGTATTTTTAGATGATTTGAATTAGAGGAATTAATTGTGTGTGTTTTTTGAATTAGAGAGGATGATATGCATTTGAAAGGAATTAATTGTGTGTGTTTTTGCTATTCGGTTACAAAGAGATGCCAAAATTAATAATTTAATGACCTAACAAAAATAAGAGCATTGAATCTCACATACGGAATGAAGGTAAAGGAGAATGGAAAAAATGGGTTGTACTCAATAAATCATTGACCAATAGGAGAAGAGACACATCAGCGCATTGATTGCATATGCTGCTTCATAGAGTTGTAACATGTAGCTGTTTATTATATAGTATAGATAGATAGATTGCCAACACTTGTTCACAAACCAAACATTTCAATTCCTCATTTCATATTTAATTTATCGATCTCATATGCGCTTCCAATAGCTGCTTGTTTCATCTTCTCATTTCGTATCCTTTCCCCGGCCTGCTCGTACAACTCCATGTTGGTTAATGATTTGTCATGTTTTTTCTTTAAGGTTACGTGTTATACAACAGACCACGACAATATCCCCTCTTTGGCCCATTGTTGAGCCACTGTAACCTACACTAATAACCTACCCACTGTAACCTACATGAATCTTGCATGAGAAAATGTAAACGTGCACAGAAAACTAAAACAATTATTTTGACTAGGTCATTCAGTCACCCACGATAACATTGTGCACATTCAGATACATATCATTTTAACAACAGCACATTAACAATAAGCATTAAGATGGCACATTTTCCACTACGTTTTCGGCTAGATGATTATTCAAGTGCAGGTTCACTGGCCATTTGGTCTCATAATCAAACCATCAAGTAGGTGGTGGGCAGATAACGTAATACTAAATGGCAAACAATGTTACTTGAAAACCTACAACCTGCTTGTACTTTTAGTTTGGTATGTTTGTGACTAATTAGTATCCTCTAAATCAGATCACAAACATCTGAAACATCTGAAAGATAAGTAAGATATACTAAAAGTCAAGTATATGTTACAATTTTTATTTATTTATTTTTTAGAACGGCAATTTTTTTCACACATATACAACTTATCTCACAAATGCCTCCAGCGAGGCTTAAACCCACAACCTCTAGGTTGGTGGGCAACTCACATACGAATAGACCAAAGGCGTTGGGTTTACAAAAGCAAATTAACACTATCATAAAACATTAGTACTCATATCCCATTGCCACCATTGTATTTATACAATAACCTTTATAGTATGAAAACTAAGAAAATGTGTGTTGCCATACCAACATCATACTTCAAAAACAGCTCAAGAATTTTAACACATGAAATGAAAAATGCCACAAAAAATCCAAAAGTACAGACGTACAGTTGTCACTTGAATCTACGGTTCTTAAAGCACTAGGTGTGATGAAGAGCCAAAGTTACTCATTCGGGGCCCACGGAGTGCTACATCACTATAACAAACCTCCATAACTACCCCCCCCCCCCCACTCACAACTAACCTCAACTTATTCATTTGGGGCCCACCACTTATAAAAACATTACATATTCACACACACACACACAAAAAAAAAAAAAAAAAAAAGTCCCACCTCCACTGCACCCCAAACTCCTCCTATACCTGCATAACAAATTGTTTTAGAGCAAGAAAATTATAGAGTAAGACATTTTGCAAAAATTGATTACGTAAGAAAACATATGAAATATCGTACCTTTCATTATCTAACGTCATTTCCCGATAAATACATATCTTCTTTTGTTTCGCGCTAAGATCATGTGCTCCCCTGCATCAGCAATTGCATTGAACCACTTGACTTTTCTTGTTGACAACATGAAATATCCCATCACCAATCCGAATAATGTTCCACATCCATATCCCAACATCACCACTTTCCACGTAAATCCACTCTCCTCCTCGTCATCATATTCTCCATCATCTTCAACTTGTGAGGAACTTTGATGTTCACGTTTGGGCAATGGAGACCCATAGAGACCTGAATTCCCTCCAAAAGAAGTGCTAAATGTGCTGAACTGTGGTCCTTCTGGAATGCGTCCCACAAGATGGTTTTGCGAGAGATTTAACACTTCAAGGGTGGTGATGCGTGCAAGACTTTCTGGAATCTCTCCTGAGAGTTGGTTCCAAGATAGGTCTAATGATTCAATTTCACAAAGATTTCCAAGAGAATATGGGATTCGACCATTGAGGTTGTTGTGGGATAAGTTGAGCACTTTCAAAGAACTCAGATCTCCGATGATATTTGGTATCTCCCTATCGAAATGATTGTTTGATAGATCAATAATTGTTAGGCTAACGATAAGTTTGGGAATATATCGATTCACCCCTTTCATCGCAACAACGAAGGAGTAAAATGAGTTAGGAAATACAGTCATGATCAAATATTCTGGTTGTGTGCTGTTTTTCACCACATTCTTCATGGAATTGAAATTTTGAAAATATTTTGCAGGGAGTTGCCCTACAAACCCATTATAAGATAAGTCAAGAACTTGAATATTTGGAAACAGGAATTCTACATCAGAAGAGGGTTGAATGTGGCCCTGAAATTTGTTTGATTTGAGGACAAGAACCCTCAAATATGGAAGCTCACCTAACCATCCAGGGAATGTACCATTCAAATGGTTGTTTCCGAAATCAACTACTTTCAAGGATTGACATCTGGACAAGGAAATCGGCACCTCACCTTCTAATTGATTTCCTTTTAAAACAAGCCCCTGTAACTCTTTACAGACATCATATAAACTAGGAATCATTCCTTGAAAGTTATTGTTCCCCATATCTATCAATTGAAGAAATGAGCTGATATTTCCAAAGCATTGTGGAATCGATCCACCAAAGCGATTATTGGACATATCCAAATACCATAGATTTCTCATGTTGCAAATTGATTGGGGGAATGGCCCCTCAATCAAGTTGGACTGCAGATATAGTTGTCGTAGTCCATACCATTGAAATTGTTGCAAGTCTGTTATGAAGTTATGTGAGAGGTCCAAAAAATATAACCTATCTTTACCTCCTATCTCCCCTGCCCAATGAGGAATTTGGCCATGGATTTCGTTGCTAGAGAGATCTAAGTGATAAAGTTGTTTCATGGCTCGAAATGAATTCGGAAACACCTTTAGATGGCAAGAGGCCAATCCTAAGTAACTAAAACCAGGGTTGACATAATGATTGGCATTCTTTGTGGTAACAGCGAAACCGCTGTACGAGAGATCAAGAGATTCAAGGTTTGTGAGGCTTAATAACAATGTATCCAACTCCCATTCACCACTAAAATTATTATGAGAAAGGTCTAGAACAGTGAGGTTGGTGAGTTGTCGAAATGTTTGGACATCAAATTGGCCAGCTAACTGATTGTAACCGAGGTATAACTTTTTTAATGATGGAAGAGCAAATGATTCGAAAGGTACATTTCCACTGAACATGTTATCATATAGACATAGATATTCTAAAGAGGGGGAAGTAAACAACCAAGATGGCAATGTCCCATTAAGCGTGTTAAACGATAAATCCAGATAAGTAAGGTGCGTTAGGTTGAAGAGTGAGCTGCCAGGATGAATTTTACCTTGTAGCATTCCACAATTGAGATCGAGACCGATGACGTCACCGGTGGAGTCGTCGCAGCTAACTCCATCCCAGTTACAACAATCTGTACTTTTGTTCCAGCTCATCATTTTTGGATGATAATCAGAACCATCGTTATAACAGTAATCATTTGGGTAATTGATGGATGAAAGGTTATGTTTAAAAAGAAGCAAAGCTTCACTCTGATTTTCAGGGCATTTTTTAATCCTATTGAAGGAAGCAGGAGAAGCAAAGAGGGTGAAAAAATAGATAAAGATAATAAACAATTTTGAATTACTCATTGTGTTTCACAAGTCTATGAAAATGTGCTTGGTCTTAGTTTCATTTATAGACGTATCATTGGGTATGTCAAAATTGATAGGCTCTAACTAAACTTTAAATGTTGTTGTCTACTTGAGTAGACTTTCACAGTAAATTCCTTTTGGTCTACAAGTCTTTTGTCAGTCCTTTCCTTCATCTGGTGGCCCTTTTAATGTTTTGGTCATGTATATGCAAATATGCAAATGCCATGTAACATAAACTATTGGTTCATAAATAAAATTCACAAGTATATCTCTGAAAATTTCCAAAAGTATAACCAAAGACCCACATCTCATCTTTTGAGGATACGAGGCACAAAACTACACTTGTCATCATACATACTCTGTCCAGGAAGAATAAAAAATCTGACATTATAATTCCGAGACTATTATGGGTTAGGAACAAGGGACTTAATGCCAAATAATGCACTACTGTTAAATCAAAAACCAACAAAGATTGAGCACCCAATGATCTCTTTTGGTATGATTAATGTCTTCTATGTGTATTTTTTTAAATTGGCCAAGTGTTCACAGAGCCAAAGCTGTACGGAACTGCAGCATCCACAAGGCTACTTGCATTATGAAAAACCGGGCTTGAAGTGAAACCTCCTCCAACCAAACATGTAGCAAGCGAAAGCGAGACTTTGCATGTGATAACTTTTCCTCAATCAGAAGAAACTCTTCCTATAATAATGAAAGACTCCACAGAGGGTCTTTTTATCTGTCGATAAGTAATACCCAAACATCAAATTCTAACAATTATAGATATTCTGTGGATCCTGACAATTATAAAATTAGATTGGCTAAAGACATACCAATGCGTTATTGACTGAACGCAAGCAATCATTAGTCTTTAACATTAAAAGGATGACACGTGGCAGTTTGTACAGAAGTTCTGTGATTTGAGGAAAATATAGGGAAGCATACATCTGCAAAACAAGAGAAAGGTTCTATTAGTCAATAGAGCCATAACACTTGGGTATTAAGATGCAGATGCTAAATTTTCATAGACGAGAGACAATAACAACTAAACCGCATAAAAACTTCCCACCCAAGCTTAAATATATTACCCTAAATATTTGTAGGTACCCAAAAACAGAAGTGTGGCACTTCTTACGACATAGAGCAGTTTGTATGGTAAATTTTCACGTGGATGATTATTAAATCGAAAGACATAGAGATATCAGTAGGGAGTCAAAATACGAGATACACCAAAACATTAAAAATGGGAAGATGATTAACAGCAGGGTCACTGGCATTACATTGTATAGCCTTATATAATGTAAGCTAACCTGAAGTTCTGAGTGGTCATTGGCATTGCCTTGAATGGCAAGATGATCAATGGCAGGATCAATAACCCTATTCCAAGGCCTCATTGTAAGAATCGCTGCAAACAATGCATACAAATTCTCACCAGCACCCAATTTCAAGCAATTTTCCTTTATTCCATTTGCATCCGCGAGTACTGAGCAAGTCATACAGTGGAGAGATTAATGATGCTCTAAAGCGGTAATATGCAAAAATGGATGTGAAGAAAAGGTAATAATAGATGACATAAAAAGTCATTAATATTCAAGAAATTGCATGGTGCGCCTTCCAAATTGCAGCATAGTTGGTCCTAATAGAATTGTCAAGTACAGAAGTACTTTGTATAGACCATGATCCAGCAGGGCCAGTAAACAACAAAACAGCATCAATAAGGAAAACATTACTAGCAGCATTTAGTCCAGCAAGCAGGATTACATTCTAGTCTTATGGTCTTATTGGTTCTGGTATATCATTACTTCGCTCTAACTAATTATTTTACCAACATGACCAATGAGCAGTTTTTTTTTATTGATAGACTGGTTGGTGAATTAATTTATAAGTCACCCCTGCAAGTTATTTGCATTTGTTGTTGTATGCAGCTGTTTATGCAAGTGTATTAATCTTCATCTATTTATTGTTGTATGGCAAGCATTGGGCTGTTGGGCACGTCCTTGGTTTGCCTAGTTTTGATCTTGTTAAATAAGTTTAAAGAGTCTTGTGGATCAAATCAGTGATACTACTAATCTATAGTTCTAAAATGTAACAAATATTTACTAACCAAGAAACCAAACAACAACAACAAACCAGCAGCATCTCCACTGCCAAACACCAGAGAAAAAAAAATACAAAGGCAACCAGCTGAGCTAAACAAACTAAAATATCCGACGCGGGGACTTGAGTGGATTGAAAAACTTTTTTGTTACGAGCTTTCCAAAGAAGATATGATGAAATCCACGTAACAGCTTGCCACACTGATGTTAGACCACGTGGCGCCAAACCAGAAGGAGACAAGATTTCACCTATCGAAGAACCCGAGAAGCTGCCAGAATTCCACCACTTGAAAATGAAAGACCAGACAGATGAAGCAAACTTGCAGCGACCCAAACAATGGTCATATTTCTAGATAGGCCTCTAAAATAGTGTCATTATATTTTCGGCTTTGTGTTATAGGTTTCCCTATTTTAACTGGGTTTGTAAAGTCGACTTCTTGTGCAAATGATATAAAAAAATAGTTAACAAAGTTCATGCCCTCATTTTATTATGTTTTGGAGCCTTCTTGGAGTGTAAAAGCTGATCTTTCAAACATTTTAGTTATGTTTTGCAAATAAACTGCATTTTGAGGATAAATGTAAAATAACCAAACTATTTTTTTGTTTGGTTATCAGCTGCAGTTTTCTCAGGTATATTACCGATCAGTGGAGTGTTTCGACTTGAGATTTGAATGTGGTTGTATGTATTTTTAAGGTTTGTTCTTTTATTAGGATACGGATTTTAAGCATTTAGGAACAAAGGTCCGGGATGCTTCATTTCTATAGCTATTACAACATTGTTACTATGCTGTGAAAGAATGTATGCTTACGAACGAATGCTGATGACCGTATTTTGTAGAAGAAAATGTTGGTTTTATGGATATAAATTAGTAGACGTGAGTTAGGATCGAACTCGAGACTATGGGATTGCACACTTTACGTATGAGAATTTAAAGTTAATAATTAAATATAAATGTTATATTTATTTATTTATTAAACGAAATAACTAACGGACGTTAAGTAATTAATGTAATGGACTAACGGGCGTTAAAGGTATTTGGAAAAGGACTGAATTGCAAAGTTTGGAAGATTCCGGAACCCCTTGTGGAGGCTTAGAACCGATCGGCTAGGGGTGAAAGGAAACAAGCCAAAACTTGTTCACCAAGTTTGCTTGGGTATATAAACAAGGCTAGGGGTCTTGTTTTTGCACCTCTTGTATTCACAAGCTAAACCCTAAATTGTTTGTGTGTGTTTTTGCTCTCCAAAACCGGTCGACACCCTATAGGGTCGATCCAAAGCTTTTCCACAAAACCAAGTTATTTGTTTTGATAAAAACTAGCATTACTTTAATTCGGTTTAGTACGTGTGTACAAGAACATAGTAATAACACACTATTGTTATTATCTTGGATTGAATTACAAAACGGTAAGGGGTAATTCATATAATCCTAACTAAATCAAATTAGGGTTCATCCGTTGCTAGTTTGTGGATTTGATTCTTGTTCGGCTAGAATCAACAAAGGTACGCATATTCTTTATGTTAATTAATTATTCGTTAATACATCCTTAAACGCTTCCGCAATATTACTTTGATGTTTTGTGATTATTTATTTGAATGTCTTGATATTTAATTCCAACAGTGGCATCACGAGTCATTGGTTTTAATGAGTTATTAATTACATAAACGCGTAATAAAACAAATACTTGTATGTTGTTTGCTATGTTTATCTAGGGTTTATGTTTAATTTATGTTTTGGTCGAATTTTTTTTATAAATTGGGGCGTACCATTTTTTTTAAAATCGACATACACATAAATTTTTTAGGGTTTTAAAAATTGTTTGCTAACCTTATTAAAACCTAGAATTAATATTGATTACGTGATTAATTCATGAATAATTTGTTATGTGTCATGGAATTTTTATATGCGATCTTGTGACTTCTTTGTATAAATTGTTATGATATCCATGATTATACATGCATGTTAGTCATGGATAAGTTGCTTTGATAATTGTTTAATTGTTATGACATATTTATTTACGATAAATCTTGAATTGGGGAAGACTCCAATTAATATATTAATGAATCAATTATGTGCAATTTGGTATAAATTAATTAAGGGTTTACGCAATCGATTCATCGATGTATGTGGCTCACTTTCTATTGCTGGAGTGAAAACCCTAAATTAATATATACATTAATTTAACCTAGATATTGATTATTAATAGGATTTTATCGAATAAGTTGCATGTGGCTACTTGTTTACACGTATAAATTGTTTATTATGTGCGCATTGTTTTTTAGTAGTTTATTTTTTATTTATTACTTGTTTGTTTATTATGTTAGACAGTTTTAAGCAAAGGATAATTTTGAATAGAAAAATAATACGGACTAAACAATGGCGAAATTTAATTGTTTTGGAAGAGTTAAGTTGTCAAAATAGTTTAATTGATTGGTGATTTTGGTACAATGACTGAACGGCTCACCCATTCGAATGAACTAATAAAAGAGGTTTAAAGAAGTGCGCATAGTCACACTGAATGGATGTCTTAGGTTGTGCTTTAGCGCGTACCTGGTCCTCTGCCCCCTGTAAGTTCGAGTGGAGCTACTTAGTAAGCCATATAAATGTGCAAGCTCATCTTAAGGGCGAATTAGTTTTAATTCCATGCGCCACTTCGGTGGTAATTATCCGAAACACTAAGTGTTTACACTTATGCAAAAGTACGGTATAATGGATGATAATTAATACTAAATTCCTTGATTGGTGAACCCAATACCTCAATCAAAACTTTGATAATTTGATCTTTATGAATTGGTAATAAAAAGTTTTTTATTAAATTTATGCTACAAGATGAATGCATGACATCTTTGTACATATTTGATTTGACCACATAAAATCAAAACTAGTACCCTTTTAAATTAAGAATATGCCATCTAATTAAAAGGAACACTTGAAGTTGCAATTTATGTCATGAGAGTACTTGGCTAGATTGTGATGGAGAGGTAAATCTCTATGTAAAGTGAGACCTTACATGGACATATTTGCAGTTCTTTAAGTTATACACTTAAGTTGAGTAGGAAGTGAGACTTGGACTCAATGGCATAAGATGGGATGAAACATGTTTATATTTGCAATAGCGTTGGAAAATATAAATCCCATAATGATCTAGGAGTTGGAAATTGTTTGCCAATTAATGTTCGACAGATTACCTTATTATATGCGTTTGTTGCTAGCAGATCAACTGATGTAATGAACCTATGATAATTTGGATCCTAGTTTTTCGAGAAAATTATATGGTTATATGTTTATATTACCGTTGGGTGTATTTATTTTCTTGAAAAGTGTATTATCGAAAATACTAATACTTGAACTTTTTTCTGTAGAAATGGCTCAAAACACCGATAACACTAACACTGCTCTAAATTCTGCGTTCAAAAGCTTTTTTGATCGAGAAAAGTTGACTGGCTCTAAGAATTTCAATGATTGGCACCGCTCTTTAAGAATTGTCTGTAGAGTTGCTGACCGTATGAAATATCTTTATGAACCTTGCCCTGCTGAACCAACTGGTCCTGAAGCTACTCAAGCTCAAAAGGACGAGTGGAAACTGGAGTATAAGCGTCATAATGATGTGGCTTGTCTTATGTTGGGAACAATGGAATCTGCTCTTCAAAAGCAGTTTGAACATTATTTCCCATATAATATGCTCAATGAACTTCGAACTATGTTTGAGAAACCAGCTGCCGTCGAGATTTATGACTTGACCGACGCGTTACACAGCTGTAGGCAGGGAGAGGGTAAACCCGTAAGTGCTCATGTGCTGGAAATGAAAGGTTACATGGACCAGCTAAAAGCACTTGGCAAAACTTATGAAGATGACATGGCTGTGAATCTGATTAATCGATCCCTTAACAAGGATTTTAATGGTTTTGTCAGAAATTTCAATATGCACTGCGTGGGGAAGACAGTTACTGACCTACACGCATTGCTCATTGATTATGAGAAAGGGTTGCCTCAAAAGGTTCCTACCGCCCAGGTACTTGCTATTCAGGGTGGAAGAATTAATAAGCCAAAACCGCAGCGTGTGAACAACAAGAAGGGGAAGGGTAAGGGAAAGGTTGACAAAGGCAAACAGGTGATGGCCTATCAACCTCAACCCAAGAAGAACCCTACTCCTAGGAAGGATAATCCTAAAAAGGATCAAGCATGCCACCATTGCAAGACAGTTGGGCATTGGAAGAGAAACTGTGCTCTCTATCTTGATGAATTGCGGACAAATAAGATGAACGCCGGGTCCTCGGGCGCCGGTACTTCAGGTAATTTATTTGTCATTGAATTATTTACTCTAAATCATAATAATTCCTGGGTATATGATACGGGCTGTGGTATTCACATTTGTAATACACTGCAGGGGTTTAGAGTGGAAAGGAAGCTTGCCTATGGGGAGCAATATCTGCACGTGGGAAATGGTGCACATGCAGCTGTTGAAGCCATAGGAACGTTTAGTTTAGTATTGCCTTCGGGCTTAGTACTGTTATTGAACAATTGTCATTACGCACCTTCTATAATTAGAGGTGTTGTTTCCTTTTCAGTTTTGTTGGATGATGGTTTTACTCATACTATTTCACATAATGGAATTGATGTTTCTTTAAATGGTGTATTTTATTTTAAAGCAATTACTGTGAATGGTGTGTTTGAAATTGATATGATTGGAAATGTATCTAACAATAATAATAATTCAATGTTTAGCATTAACAAGAAGATAAAGTTAGACTTGAATTCTTCTTATCTTTGGCATTGTAGACTTGCTCATATAGGCAAGGCTCGCATGCATAAGCTGCAACAAGAAGGGCTTTTGCAAAATATCAATGATGAATCATTTGATAAATGTGAGTCATGCATATCTGGGAAGATGACTAAGAAACCTTTTCATAGCAATATGGAGAGGGCTTCTGATCTACTTGGTCTTATTCATACTGATGTGTGTGGACCACTTAGACATGTGTCAAAGAGAGGTGCTAGCTACTTCTTAACCTTTACTGATGATTTCAGCCGTTATGGTTATGTTTATTTACTTAAGCATAAACATGAGGTGTTTGAAACATTTAAGGTTTTCAAAGCTGAAGTAGAACTGCAATTGGGAAAGAAGATTAAAGCTCTTCGATCCGATAGAGGAGGCGAGTATCTAAGCCAAGAGTTTAAAGATTACTTAGCTGAGAATGGAATTGTCCAGAATCTCACTTCTCCATATACTCCACAACAAAATGGTGTATCTGAGAGAAGAAATCGTACATTGTTGGACATGATACGATCTATGTTTAATCTTACCACTCTACCTTTATCCTTTTGGGATTATGCTTTAGAATCTGCTGTTCGTATTCTAAATATGGTTCCCACAAAGAAGGTTGATAAGACACCATATGAAATATGGCATGGTAAAGCTCCTAACCTGTCTTATTTAAAGGTCTGGGGTTGCGAGGCGTATGTTAAACGTGACTCAGCAGATAAACTCCAACAAAGATCTGTAAAGTGTATCTTCGTAGGATACCCTAAGGAAACTATGGGTTACTACTTTTACTATCCAACTGAAAATAAAGTAATTGTTGCTAGGTATGGAGATTTTCTTGAAAGAGATCTCGTATCTCAAGAATTCAGTGGGAGAGTATATGATCTGGAAGATGATCATGAAGATGCATTACCTTCTGAAAACACTAACGTACTTCCGGTAGAACCTGATAGTCTGGGTCCTCCACCAGAAGTTGAAGTGATTCCCGTTTGTAGATCCGTAAGGAATATACGTGCACCTGAACGTCTATGTCTTAACGTAGAGGTTGAGGAAACTATGTTAGGAGATCTTGGAGAGCCTACTAGTTATAAAGCTGCCATGGCAAGTCCTGACAAGGCTAAATGGCAGGTTGCAATGAATGGGGAAATGCAATCCATGAGAGAAAATGAAGTCTGGGTAGAGGTTGACTTACCTCCAAACGCCTCGGTGGTTGGGAGTAAGTGGCTCTATAAGATTAAGACTGACATGGATGGCAATGTACACGTCTATAAAGCTCGTCTAGTTGAGCAAGGTTTTACTCAAACTTATGGCATTGATTATGAGGAGACCTTTTCTCCTGTAGCAGACATTAGAGCTATTAGAATTCTCATAGCTATAGCAGCTTACTATGACTATGAGATATGGCAAATGGATGTCAAAACCGCCTTCTTAAATGGTCGCTTAGATGAAGACATCTATATGAAGCAACCTGAGGGGTTCGTGAATCCACAATTTCCAAACCGTGTATGCAAACTTCAAAGGTCCATTTATGGATTGAAGCAAGCATCAAGGCAATGGAATAAAAGATTTGATGAAGAAATCAAAAGGTATGGATTTGTTCAAAATCTTGATGAGCCATGTGTATATCACAAAGTTAGTGGAAGTGATGTAATTTTCCTAATTCTTTATGTCGATGACATATTAATTATGGGAAAAGACATTCCAAGCATGCAAAATGTTAAGGCATATCTTGGGAAGTGTTTTTCCATGAAAGATTTAGGAGAAGCTGCATACATTCTGGGAATTAAGATCTACCGAGATAGGTCAAATCGGTTAATTGGTTTAAGTCAAAGCGCTTACATTGATAAAATATTGAAGAGATTCAATATGCAAAATTCCAAGAAAGGATATTTGCCGATGGAAGTAAAGCATGGCTTATGTAGCGATATATGTGCTTCAACACCTGCTGAGGTGGCACGCATGCAGAACGTTCCTTATGCTTCGGCTGTAGGATCTATTATGTATGCTGTAAGATGCACAAGGCCAGATGTGGCGTTCGCTCAAAACATGACCAGTCGATATCAACAGAATCCGGGTGAACTTCACTGGATTGCTGTTAAGCATATTCTGAAGTATCTCAGAAATACTAAAGATATGTTTTTGGTGTATGGTGGAAATCCAGACACAGAGCTTGGTGTTACAGGTTACTGTGATGCGTCCTGGCAATGTGATAAAGATGATACGAAGTCTCAGACGGGTTATGTCTTTGTCATCAATGGAGGAGCAGTTGACTGGAAGAGCAAGAAGCAGAGTACGATTGCGATGTCTGCGACAGAAGCCGAATACATAGCTGCTTCGGAAGCTGCAATGGAGGCTGTTTGGATTAGGAAATTCATTTCAGGGCTTGGTGTTATGCCTTCAATTGAATCGCCTATTGATATGTATTGTGACAATTCTGCTGCAATCATATTTGCCAATGAACCTGGAGTCATGAAGGGCACCAGACATTTTCTACGGAAGTATCACTATGTTCGGGAACAAGTCCAGGAAGGTGAAATAAATCTATTGAAAGTTCACACAGATGATAACTTAGCTGATCCGTTCACTAAGGCTTTAGCTAAAGACAAGCTTGTAGGACTTGCCAATGGAATTGGACTTCGTTTAGCTAATAGTTTTATGCATAACTGTGATTAGTATTTGGATAAAGGATATTGTAAAACATTTATTATTTTCAATGAAATAAAGTTTGGATTATGTTTATTTTCATTTATAATATTGTTGTCCTATATTTGCATGTTTAATCCGTAAATAACTAAGTTATTTTAAATGTCCGTTGTCGATTAATGATATGGGAGTATCATTAAACTAAGACAAATCTGAGAGATGTGGTAGAATATACTTGAAAGTATATTGATGAGAATGCATACCAATTTCAGATGATATTCAATGAATTGAATATAGGACTTATCCCAACTACATAATTTACTTTGTGGATATTGTTATAAGTAAATTATGAATAGTTATCCTCAGACTTGAGATACTCGATAAGTGTCATGAATGTAGTGCATTTCTGTAAAGCAACTTAACGCTATACGTAACTGGTAGTCATAAGGGTTGTTTTCAGAAATGTTACAAAGTTTGTGGGTTATTCTTGTAGTCAAAATAGAATTTGTTCCTTCAAATTTATTTGGAGTTTAATACTGCTGGGCCCCTCGTAGGGTTGACAAGATGTTTGTGCGGCCGCACCCAAATCTCCCCTAAATATGTTTAGATGATTCGGTAATCTTGGTCAATCACTTACAAACGAGAAACAGAATAGTTATATAAAGAATGACTTAATTCCATATCTTTATTTAACGTGGTATTAGAAACAAAAGGATAATAATAATGAGAAATCATTAAAAGGTTTTCCAGGAGCCTTGCTCGAGTTGTACTAGAGGCATCGAAGTGTTGCTAGACGCTAACCGAATGTGATCACTCTATTAAGATATATCCAAGTGGGAGCTGTTGGTTTTATGGATATAAATTAGTAGACGTGAGTTAGGATCGAACTCGAGACTATGGGATTGCACACTTTACGTATGAGAATTTAAAGTTAATAATTAAATATAAATGTTATATTTATTTATTTATTAAACGAAATAACTAACGGACGTTAAGTAATTAATGTAATGGACTAACGGGCGTTAAAGGTATTTGGAAAAGGACTGAATTGCAAAGTTTGGAAGATTCCGGAACCCCTTGTGGAGGCTTAGAACCGATCGGCTAGGGGTGAAAGGAAACAAGCCAAAACTTGTTCACCAAGTTTGCTTGGGTATATAAACAAGGCTAGGGGTCTTGTTTTTGCACCTCTTGTATTCACAAGCTAAACCCTAAATTGTTTGTGTGTGTTTTTGCTCTCCAAAACCGGTCGACACCCTATAGGGTCGATCCAAAGCTTTTCCACAAAACCAAGTTATTTGTTTTGATAAAAACTAGCATTACTTTAATTCGGTTTAGTACGTGTGTACAAGAACATAGTAATAACACACTATTGTTATTATCTTGGATTGAATTACAAAACGGTAAGGGGTAATTCATATAATCCTAACTAAATCAAATTAGGGTTCATCCGTTGCTAGTTTGTGGATTTGATTCTTGTTCGGCTAGAATCAACAAAGGTACGCATATTCTTTATGTTAATTAATTATTCGTTAATACATCCTTAAACGCTTCCGCAATATTACTTTGATGTTTTGTGATTATTTATTTGAATGTCTTAATTATTCGTTAGAACATCAAAGAGAGTTAGATCATTATTGACCTTTAAATCACCAACTTTTGTAATTAAAGCCTGAGTACCATTGGGATGTCCAACAGTTAGACCAAGATTTGAAATGTCAACAACATTAATTAGAAATTTGGCAGATACAGTCATGTGCTGATTTGCACCAGAGTCAACAATCCAACCAAGACTGATGTTTCCAGATAAGATTTTTGTGTTGTTGTTGTTAAAAAATTTGTTGAAGTTTATGTTGAACTTGACACTGCCATTAAAGAATGTTCCTGAGAAATTTTTACGTGTCACGTTGGCATTGGCAGAAGACACATTTTTTTTATTAAGAAGACTCATAAGTCTGGAGAACTGTTTATTAGACAAAAAAAACAGGAGAGTTGCTAGCTCTATTATCAGTGATATGATTGGTATCAGTGGAAACATTGTTACTGCTGAAGAAAACATGGTTACTGCTGAAGGGTTTAACGTTAAAAATCTTTTTAACATATCCAGCAGGATAGCCAATAAGATCATAGCATCTATCAATAGTGTGACCAGGTTTTTTGCAGTTAAGACATTTGAGATTCATGTTTGGTCCTCTGTTATCAGAAAATTTTCTATTATCAAAATTTTTGGCAGAAAAAGCAGTGACATTGGGTTTAGCAGAGCTATTCCCAGATGACACATTTCTGTGAGACTCATCTCCAGAGACAATAGAGAAAGTCATAATGTAAACAATAAGGCAGACGAGACAGACAGACAAATAACACAAACAGAGATAACAATAAGACAGACAGATATAATAAGACAGACAAAGAATCACAGACAGAGATAATAATAAGAGCAAATAGACAAAATAAAAGAGACTTTGTAATTAAGAAACAACAAGCACCAAGCCTGTGGACTAGGGTAAACCAGAGCAGGTTTCCGTACCACTCAAAGGTGGCAGATCAAGATGTTAGTCTACCCGTTGGCACCCACAAAGACTTAAGTACTGTATGTTTGAAGAAGAGATAAGACTTAGACTTACAGAGAAATATGCAGCGGAAGAACAAATCATAATTACCCTAGATTCACTTAGTCTAGGGCTAATTGTAAGTATAAGATAACCAGTGATTACGCCAATAGCAATAACCCCAAACCACCAATATGTTGCCGAAGAGAATCAATGAGCCTGAAGCTCTGATACCATGTACGAAAGTATAGGCAACACAAGATGAACAATAGAACCTTTATTCAGATCTAAGCTGCAATAGTCAGCTTAGATTAAGTTTACAATAGTAACCAAATGTTACAAGATTAGATTAATGTCAATGAGACAATAATCATGTAAATGTAAAGACAAGACAAGATCAGTTGAATGATCAGAAAGAAGAGAAGAGAGTGATACAAAAGACTGCACACTCAAGTGTGTTTAACCCTAGAATAAGGGACTTATTAAATAGGGGATTAAGTTACACTAAGACCCCTCTAACGGCTATAAAATGCACATCAGCAGAAACAGAAGAAGGCTTCAGCAGAAATGATAATCTTGGAACTTTAAACCACTAATGCTTTGTCCATGTTTAACCCCTGTAATAAGCCTGCAATGATCATAACTTGAAAGCCATTAGCAATTGATAGAGTGACATGTTTGCCACAGATTATTACCCCAAATTTTAACATTCCCCCTTAATCTGATGAGCAAACATATCAAACAATATCAATTTTTCACACAAAAATTTATGCTGATAAACAGGGAGATTTTTAGTGAGAATGTCTGCAGTTTGGTTTGAAGAGGCAATCTTTTTAGCACTTATAACACCTTTTGCTATTTTCTCCCTGATGAAGTGAACATCAATTTCAAAGTGTTTTGATCTTTCATGGAAAACAGGGTTGACAGCAAGTTGTAAGGCAGATTTGTTGTCACAGAAAAGATTAACAGGGAGATTAATATCAACTTTTAGATCTTTTAATATTTTTTGAATCCAGATGATTTCACAAGCAGCAGTAGACATAGATCTATACTCTGCTTCTGTGGAAGATTTTGAAAGAGTGTTTTGTTTTTTACTTTTCCATGAGATCAAACAGTCATTAAAGAAGACACAATAACCTGTGACAGATTTTCTGGTTTTCTTGCATTTGGCCCAATCAGCATCACTATATCCTTCAAGATGATTTTCAGAGTTGCTGAAATTGTACCTTAGACCTTTTCCTGGAGCTCCTTTTAGATATCTCAGAACATTGAGGGCACATTCCAGATGAGATTTCAAGGGAGAATGCATGTATTGTGCCAGACAATGAACTGAGTATGTGATGTCAGGTCTTGTATGGGTGAGATAGATAAGTTTCCCAAGTAACTTCTGATAGCCAGTGATGTTTTCAAGTAGAGGGTCATAAGTAGTGGGAATGTATGGAAGGACAGAATTGGGTTCCATAGGAGTAGACACAGGTTTGCACCCAAGAAGACCAAATTCTTTGAGAAGTTCAAGACAGTATTTTCTTTGGGAGAGACAAATGTCATTCCCAGTTTTTAAAACCTCAATGCCAAGAAAATATTTTAGATTTCCCAAGTCTTTGATATGAAATTTGGATTTTAGAAATTCTTTAAAAAGATTTATCTCATCATTACAGTTACCAGTAAGAACAATGTCATCCACATAAACAAGCAGAGCAATAGACTTGTTATTCTCTGTTTTGGTGAACAAAGAGTGATCATTGACAGATTGGACAAAGTTATTTTCCTTTAAAACACTGACAAGTTTTTCATTCCATTTTCTGGGAGCTTGTTTTAGGCCATATAGAGATTTGACAAGTTTACAAACTTTATTTTTATTGTTCTCATTACAGAACCCCTTGGGGATGGTCATATAGATATCCTCATCAAGATCTCCATACAAGAAAGCATTGTTAACATCAAGTTGAAAAAGAGGCCATTTGTTTTTTTACAGCTAAGGCAATAAGGCATCTAACAGTAGACATTTTCACAACAGGAGAAAAGGTTTCATCATAGTCTATTCCTTCCCTTTGGTTATAGCCTTTAACAACTAGTCTAGCCTTGTATCTATCAACTTCACCATTGGCTTTATATTTAATTTTAAAGATCCATTTGTAACCAATGGGAGTTCTATTAGGTGGGAGATCAGTTATATCCCAAGCATGATTTTCATTTAAGGCCTCAATTTCAGAGTTCATAGCGTCAACCCAATTACTATCAAGGATAGCTTCTTCATAACAGGTAGGTTCAATACTTTTATTTAGACTAGAGGCAAAGCAGTAATTATCTTTGTGAAGATTAGAATAATTAACAACCTTTTCAACGCCATATTTAACTTTCCCTTCAATAATAAATTCATTAAGGTTATTGGGCAATTTGGAAACTCTGGTTGACCTTCTAGCAGTAGTGGCTGGCAAGCCTTTTTCTTGAATAGAATTTTGAGGTGAATCAGAAGATGTATCAGCAGAATCAGAAGATGCATCAGCAGGATGTGATTCATGTGATACAGTGCCCTCAGGGTGTATATTTTCATCTATGGAAGTTGCAACAGGTTCATCATCCCTAGTGGGATGATACAACACTGTGCTATCATCATAGGAGTCAAAAAAAAATTTGTGATTTAAATCTTTAGGCACAAAGGTTTCAACAAATGGTTTTGACACAGTATTTTTCATTTTGAATGGAAAGACAGTTTCATAAAATTTGACATCTCTGGAGTAAAAGATATTTTTTGTTTCTAGGCTCAAGAGTTTATAGCCTTTTTTCTCATTTGAGTAACCAATAAGAACACTTTTTTCAAACCTACTACCAAATTTATCAGAGATGTTGAGAATGGTGGCATAGCATAGGCAGCCAAAGACTCTAAGGAGAGAGAGTTAAGGGTCATGCCCATACACAAAGAAGAAGGGAGACTTGCCAGATAACACTGAAGATGGTAACCTGTTTATGATATAAGCAACAGTTAGAACACATTCAGACCAAAGATATAGAGGTAATTCCCCCTGAAACATAAGGGATCTGGCCACATTAAGGAGATGCCTATGTTTCCTTTCTGCAATACCATTTTGTTGAGGTGTATAGACATAAGAGGTTTGATGTAAAATTCCTTTTTCATGAAAGAAGAGTTGAAGTTTGTTATTGACAAATTCTGTCCCATTATCACTTCTGAATATCTTAACATTGTGTTCAAATTGATTAGATAGCAAATGAGTGAAGTTAACAATGGAAACATAAACATCATCCTTCCCTTTAAGCATATGCACCCAGACAGCCCTAGAATAGTCATCAACAATGGTTAAAAAATATTTGTAACCCTCTCTGCTAGTGACTTTGTATGGTCCCCATACATCAAGATGAACAAGTTGACCAAGTTTAGTAGATTTATGTTCACTTAGAGGGAATGGTTCGCTGGTTTGTTTGGCTTTATTGCAAGTGTCACAAAGATGGTCAGATTCAGATGTGCTATCAAGTTTAAGAGTGGTTTTAAGTATATACAGGACTTGGTCAGACGGATGACCAAGTCTTTGATGCCAGAGATTTCTAGAAACATAACAAGCAGATATGCAGTTATTAGAAGTAATCTTATATGTAGATTCAATGTCAAACATATATAACCCATTGGATTGTTTACCAACCCCCACAATCCTTTTTTGATGTAAATCATGTATATAGCAATTAGACTCATTAAACCCAACAAACATCTTATTGTCTTTGGCAATCTTATGAACAGACAGCAGACTAACATTGTACTCAGGAACAACCAGAACATCAAAGAGAGTTAGATCATTATTGACCTTTAAATCACCAACTTTTGTAATTAAAGCCTGAGTACCATTGGGATGTCCAACAGTTAGACCAAGATTTGAAATGTCAACAACATTAATTAGAAATTTGGCAGATACAGTCATGTGCTGATTTGCACCAGAGTCAACAATCCAACCAAGACTGATGTTTCCAGATAAGATTTTTGTGTTGTTGTTGTTAAAAAATTTGTTGAAGTTTATGTTGAACTTGACACTGCCATTAAAGAATGTTCCTGAGAAATTTTTACGTGTCACGTTGGCATTGGCAGAAGACACATTTTTTTTATTAAGAAGACTCATAAGTCTGGAGAACTGTTTATTAGACAAAAAAAAACAGGAGAGTTGCTAGCTCTATTATCAGTGATATGATTGGTATCAGTGGAAACATTGTTACTGCTGAAGAAAACATGGTTACTGCTGAAGGGTTTAACGTTAAAAATCTTTTTAACATATCCAGCAGGATAGCCAATAAGATCATAGCATCTATCAATAGTGTGACCAGGTTTTTTGCAGTTAAGACATTTGAGATTCATGTTTGGTCCTCTGTTATCAGAAAATTTTCTATTATCAAAATTTTTGGCAGAAAAAGCAGTGACATTGGGTTTAGCAGAGCTATTCCCAGATGACACATTTCTGTGAGACTCATCTCCAGAGACAATAGAGAAAGTCATAATGTAAACAATAAGGCAGACGAGACAGACAGACAAATAACACAAACAGAGATAACAATAAGACAGACAGATATAATAAGACAGACAAAGAATCACAGACAGAGATAATAATAAGAGCAAATAGACAAAATAAAAGAGACTTTGTAATTAAGAAACAACAAGCACCAAGCCTGTGGACTAGGGTAAACCAGAGCAGGTTTCCGTACCACTCAAAGGTGGCAGATCAAGATGTTAGTCTACCCGTTGGCACCCACAAAGACTTAAGTACTGTATGTTTGAAGAAGAGATAAGACTTAGACTTACAGAGAAATATGCAGCGGAAGAACAAATCACAATTACCCTAGATTCACTTAGTCTAGGGCTAATTGTAAGTATAAGATAACCAGTGATTACGCCAATAGCAATAACCCCAAACCACCAATATGTTGCCGAAGAGAATCAATGAGCCTGAAGCTCTGATACCATGTACGAAAGTATAGGCAACACAAGATGAACAATAGAACCTTTATTCAGATCTAAGCTGCAATAGTCAGCTTAGATTAAGTTTACAATAGTAACCAAATGTTACAAGATTAGATTAATGTCAATGAGACAATAATCATGTAAATGTAAAGACAAGACAAGATCAGTTGAATGATCAGAAAGAAGAGAAGAGAGTGATACAAAAGACTGCACACTCAAGTGTGTTTAACCCTAGAATAAGGGACTTATTAAATAGGGGATTAAGTTACACTAAGACCCCTCTAACGGCTATAAAATGCACATCAGCAGAAACAGAAGAAGGCTTCAGCAGAAATGATAATCTTGGAACTTTAAACCACTAATGCTTTGTCCATGTTTAACCCCTGTAATAAGCCTGCAATGATCATAACTTGAAAGCCATTAGCAATTGATAGAGTGACATGTTTGCCACAGATTATTACCCCAAATTTTAACAGTTTTGTTCATTCCATATTCACTTTGGGTGACTTTTGAACCAATCGACCCGTTACGTTATAGCTTATGTTGTTTTTACCCATTGGAGATAAATTAGGACCCTGGGATCTAGCTGCCAATACTTGAGCTAACTACGAGATGTTGTATTTATCAGATTCAATTGGATCCATTTCTGCTGCGGAGCTCAGATGCGATAACTTCGATCATATTAGGGCATTTGAACCAACTTTTGACTTCATTATCGGCACTGACGTTGTATGCTCACCTAAACTAGAGCCGGTTTATGTGCATATGTTTAACCATTTCATTTTCCTAACATTAGAGTTACGTAGCATTTGTTCCAATCTTTGTACAAGCTCTATGCCTGTACATTATCCGGACCTAAAACTACAATATTCAGTTACATTTACATTAAATCACTTAGCATTCGCCAATAGATGAAGCCTGCATAGAAAGGGTTTAGCTTGTATACATGGGGGCTTGGAAAAGTTGGTTTACAAAGATGACAACGTAGTATATGGTTCTGTTGACTTTGTGAGAAAAGGAATGTTTGACTTTGACTCCTGAAGTTGCTTAGGATTGTTGATTGTTCTAATGGTTTGGCTTAATCCATATTCTTTTATGCAAATGTTATTTGCCTATTTGTTTTGCTGACGAGTTAGCCAGCTCGGTGTAATAAACGTGGTATGATCTTATCAAATGAGGGAATGTTGCATATCAAAGCTAAAACCTTTATTACATGAAAGGCCAATGAGGCGCAAATTGGTCGTTTTTGTATTTGCCTATCTTTTTCCCTTCAATGGTAATTAAGTGCTACCATGACAATATAAAATCTTGAAAGAGTGCAACAGTGTTACATAACAGACTAACTTCGTATGTGGGTCAGTTTGGGATTATGCGTGAGACTCGTGTAATTCACCTTTGACAACATAAATATCGACAGAATGAACATAAGTAAAATCACTAAGAAATCATAATCACTAAACATTAACGAATTCATACATCATGAGTAACAACAAGTACCTAATCACTTACTAACTAGAAAATTACTGAAAATTTGACAAAAACATAACGTCAAGCTAACAACGACACTGATTCCAAACTAACTAATAAGTAATGAACCCCTAAGCGAAAATGAAAATACTAAGAACTATGCTACTAGCTGATAATAAAGCACCCCCAAAATCTCCGTGTTTGGTCAATACATCAAGATAACTTCTTCTCGGCCCTGCTTGCCTGAAAGTTCTGGAAGACACGAAAACACGCAATTGAAAATATCACAATAACAATGATTGCTAGCGAAATGATTTGGTGAATCGAATGTTTATTTTTTTAAGGAAGACAAAAGACAACTTTGAATAAATGATTTGGTGAATGAATGTTTGGATGATCTGACGGCTGCTGTTTAGATAGACGCTCCCAAATTCCCAGCTGTCTCCCAGCTGGTAACGTTCAAAAAAAGGACACATGGCAGAGTGTGATTCGTGTGCCGTTATTCCATTGTTTCCTAGTATGCAACATTTTGGGCAACATAAACTATAACAAAAGTTATTTTATATTTTTATATACTTTATTAGGGTGGTGGCATCACCATTCGGTTTCGTTCGGTATGGATTCAAACCGCACGGGCACACCATTGCCACCTATGCGGTATGAATCGGTGTTCATGGCATTCGGTGTGTGATGCCGATTTGGTATGGGAAGTGATAGCAAGGTTAACGTTGGGCAACGGTAAGAAATATAATTGTTGGCTATTATTTTATTTTTTTTTATTTTTTTTTTTTTTAAAAAAAATCCCTTATAAATATACACTTTAAATCACCATTTCAAATCACATTATTCTCATCTTCTTCTTCCAACTATTATTTTTTTAAAAAGATGGATGTTATGAAAGCAAAAAATGTTTCAACCTCATCCAAAGGTCGTGGATGAGGTTCTTGATCACAACCCGTTCGTCCGCAAGTTCAATAACAACCACCTCCCTACTATCCCCAAATGAGTCCTCAAGCCGGTCACTATTATCCTCAACCTCCACCGATGAACCTACCATCACATCAACACCAATATTATCCCCAACCACCTCCGTACATGATGTCGATGACTAGTGATTTCGACCCGTTCAATGACTACCGTGAAGGTCCTTCGCGGCGTAAACCAAGTGTCGAACGAGCACTACCGCTATATGATTACGAGGATGATGACGTTGAGTATGTTCCCGAAACGCAACAAGAAAATCCAATCGGTATACTTTTTTTTTTTTTTTTTTTTTTTTGTTATTCGTTATAATTTATTTTCTTATACTATATATTAGGCGATTCTCAAAATGATGAAGATGTTCAAGAAGTCCGGAAAAAAAAACATCGACTAAAGCGGAGAAAATAAATTGGACGACAAACAAAGAGGTTGTTTTGGCAAAAGCGTGAGTTCATATTTCCACATGTCGAAAAGTCGGTAATGAACAAACTAGAGATGGTTTTTGGAAAAGAGTTCTTGAGCATTTCAAGGAAAATGTGATCGATACTACTCGAAGTCACCATAGCTTGCACACAAAGTGGGGAAATATGAATTACGCCATGGGTGTCTTTAACGGGCTATACATCCAATCAGTATAATTTTTAAACTCTATATACTTGTATTAATTTATATACTTGTATTAACTTATATACTTATGTTAATTTATATACTTGTGTTAATTTATATACTTGTATTAACTTATATACTTGTATTAACTTATATACTTATGTTAATTGTAGAAACGTCTTCGTGAGAGTGGGTGTAGCGATCTTGACATCATGAAAAATGTCTTGGCCGATTATGAAAATAAAACAAAGGGCAAGGATTTTACTCATATTGAAGCATGAGAGATTGTTAGGCGTGAAGACAAATGGTTGGAACAACCATGTGTGGGTCAAGAAGCTTCGGCTAATTCCGACAAATGAAGAAAGTCGTCGGAATCTGGCTACTACGAGACGGGAAGCAATGACAATGTTGAGACTGTTATTCCGGATTTGAATGACGACACAACTCCTACACGGAAAAGAAAAGGCAAGAAGGCCGATACCGACTCGAAAAAAGAAAGTATTGCTGCGAGCTTCGACAACTACGCGGTAAGGAAAACACAAATATTGGAAACGATAATGGAGAAAAAGCTTGCAAAGGATGACCTGGCCGAAAAGTTGTTGTCGGCACAAATCCGTAATGTTGAAGAAAAGGCTTTTCATCGGGCAATTAAGTTCTATAACCAACCGCACGATCACATAACTGATCCGAGAATGCGAGAGTTAATGATTGCCAAAAAACGTGAGTACGCGGAGAAATATTGATAGCCGACGGATTTTTAGATACGTAATTTTTTTTAAGTATTATGTAATTTTTTTTTAAGTATTATGTAATTTGTTTTTTATTATTAATAAAATATTATGTTTTTATTTAATTGTTTAACATAATTATGAATTTATCAAAAAAAAATTGAGTGAGGTATGGAATCATTGTTGCCACTAAAAAACTATGGTAAGGTATGAGATTAGGTGGAATGATATTATTGGTGAGTTGTGAGGTATGGTGTAGTATGAATGCCACCACCCTTATTCTTCACATTTTAAAAATTATACTAGCTTTTTTCTTGATTATTTGCACTAAAATATATGTAGATTTTTGTTACGCAATAATATAAGCGTGAACAAAAATTTTACAATATATGTGCTTTAAAAAAATGTTCGGACCAATAAGTGTGGAGAAGTTTAAAATTTGTTCTAACACTTTAAAAACTTTTAAAAATTAATTTGTCACGCTTACTTTCTCACACATGAGTGGAAAAACTTAAGAGTTAAGTGTAAACCTTTTTTTTTTTTGCATTTAAAATGTTGCATAAGAAAGTAATAAGTGTAAACACATAATTAAATGCAACATTTTTTTTAAAGAAAAGATGTGAACAGAAGGCTGAATTGACGATAAAATAGAATCATGAGTTGCAAACAAGAAATTTTAAAAAGAAGCTTCCTTCGCAGTGGTTGTAACGTTATAAAATGGACATGTGGTGAAATGTGAATCGCTTACCGTTATTCCATTGTTTCCTAGTATGTAACATTCATGAAACCCTGATTTCTTCAAGGGGCCGACTACCGAATATAACTTCTAATCGGGCCTTTTGTCATCCCTATACCTACATTCACTTAGAATATTAAATTTATCGTTGAAGTTGGTCTTTTAGACTAATTTATGGAATTTAAACATACCGTTACACATAATCAAACCACGCAAAATCCCATCTTTTCAAACGCTTTGGTGATTTTGTTGAATTAGGCTGTCAGGCTGATTAGGCATCGTTGAGTGTCGTAGCTTATGATCCTTGGTTATGATTGTATGCATCATGACTACGATGCTATGCATCCTTTTTTAGCTATGGTTGTAATATACGGTCCGGTTTTTAGTCGGTACCAATACGATTCTTCGTTTTTTTACACCTCTACATAAGCGGGTTGAGTGTTACGTTTACATAATATGACTACATGACTAAAAATTCTCGTTCTTGATATCTAAAAATATACCTGCTTAATGTCGCCCATATATGTATTTTGAGATTTTCTATCATATGCCATAGTTGCATGGGTTAAACCTCAATTAATGCTAACAATATTCCTCTTCAAAATATTACTACTCAATATCCTTTTACAAACAACTTGGCTAACACCAAGCTTTTACAAAAAAAGGGTGATACATACACCACTTATTTTGATGCATACACAATAATTTTTGCATTATAGTGTTGTACGATATCTATACTACTTTATAATAGATTTGGGACTTGCTAAAAGAGGTAGTCTTAAAATTGTAAGACCAAAAACATTTTCATTATAAGAAATATTTGTCTTACTTTTATTATGAAAAATCAATACATGCACATTTAATTAAAAGCCTAGAAAGTCTTGTAACTGCCCTTAAAAGCTTTTAATGGCCCATAATTTTCTTAAATTCTAACATTGATACATACTTGTAAGTTATAACAGTCAATTAAAGGCTTGTAATAGACCATTAAAACCGAGCCTTGTCCCAACCTGTCTATAATAAAAACCCATACACGGGTACCCGCCGCCGCAACGCGCGGGTACCCGGCTAGTGTTATATAGCTTGTACAAAATGATGGATTTATTAAATAAAACTAGCAGCGTACCCGCGCGTTGCAGCGGCGGGGGCCATACAATTAAAATATTCAGCGAAATTTTTTTTTAGTTTTATATTTTACAATACAATAGATATACGGACGACGACAATTTTAGTTTTGAATACTGTTATGCAATAACAAAACTTTTCATATAAAAATTGTAGATCATCCACGTGATGTGGTGACAATAATGAGTTGGTAGTAGGTATATTGTAAAGGTATGAGGTAAATTAGTTGACAATAGCCCGTAGTCATAAGTTATCATTAAATAATAACACCATAGCGAATTTTAAAAATCACTTACATTATACTAAGAAAATTTAGTTCTCAAAAATAATGTTTGTTAAATTTGTCCCACATAGATGGATGATCATACAAGTAAAATATTACTTATAAACATAAAGTAAAAATATATATTCAATAAATCATGTAGGTTACTTTAAAGAGTATAATTATTAATATTCATATATAAATATATAATATATATAATTAGCACTTAGCACTTAGCAATTAGCACTTCTTAGCACTTATCACTTTTGCATCATTTGCTTGAAAAAAATCGTCCGATTTTTATAAAACAAAGTTTTTAGTTTTTACGGTAAATTTTCTTAAAAAAAATCCAAAAGGCGCATATGTTGATTCTCGAGGCACTCTTGCGATTTAATAATATTTTTTGAACATTGTATTTAGTATGCATTTCTAAACTCTATTGATTTAACAATATTGTTTTCGGACGACTTTTATGGGCTAGCCGAACCGGTTGTGACTCCGGTTCCCGGTTGAACCCGTTGGCCCGGTCCGTTTTTTAAAACCATATGTACCATCAACTTGTTTACATATAAATTGCATGAAGATTTGTGTGTTTTATTAGTTTGTACAATATGTATAATAACAAATATTTTTCATATTAGGGGTGTTTTAAAAATAACATTTATTAGGTATTTATTGTTATGGACGTTTTTTTTTTTCTTATATTAAATTACTTTGTATTTTTTTTAAAAACATATATAAAAAAAGTGCTTTAAAGTGTTGCAATAAATGTTATTATAGATGTACTTATTAAAATTTGTCACGATTAACAAGTGTTGAATCTTAGATTTTTTAAGTTTTCTTTTTTAGGAATATATCTTAAATGCTTTATAATGTAGTATAGACAGTGTTTGTATCAATTCCTTTACAAAAACCTATTAATTATTAATAAGTTGTGCATTAAAGGCATTCAATGCAACTATGTTAAAAAATGTATGCATTAAATGCAAAAAGCTATTAAAAACTTTTTGAAATGTGGATTCTTTACTTTTTCATTTATTTTCTTTTTCTATTTTTTTTCCCCCTTTTCCTATGTTTTAAAACTTGAGACTTGGTTAAAGAAAATAAGAAAAATGGCCCATTTTTAAGTCTTATAGTCAACTAACTATTAATTGTGTGTGAAATTGGTTAAAGAAAATAAGAGAAATGACACATTTATAATTTTTATTCGGGTTAGACTCGATCCACAATTCCACATAGCTAATATGTCGCCCAACAAAGGATTGTTGTAAGTGTTGGGATTTTAGAACAAGTTAACTAATTAACCTCTACGAGTACGCAGCGAAATTAGGATCTAGTTTATGCAATTAGGTTAACCACGTAATTAATAAACAATTAATTAATACAATAATTAATTAATAAAAGGGATAAAAGAAAACCTAACCTTTCGTGGCTATTTGAACGCAAGTGTAATGGACAATAAAACCCATACGAAACTAAGCACCTAAAATAGATGCTTCAATGAGTATCACACACAACACGAAAACCGTATACGTTCGATAAAGAAGCTAGTCGAGAACGTATTAAAACCAATCAACAATTGACCCACTTGAATGTATCACGAAATAGAAAATACCCAAGACCAGCTTGCTTTCTTGCCCGAGATCACAAAACAGCCACAAAGTTGTTATCATTATTTTACCCGATATCGGATGAAACATATCCGATATCCTTCTTAGTTGTGTCCGAGAAGTGTACCACAACCAAGAACCAAAGAACACCTCTTCTTGCTGTTTTGCTGCTGTCGGTCAGGAGGAACAAAACCAAGGAGCACCAATGAAACTTCTAAACTCTTGGATTGAGATGCAATGCAAGTTTAGAACACAATTAAACCAAACAAACCCCATTAACTTTTAACAAGTCAATGTTGAATATTAGCAGAATGTGGTAATCGATTTCTAGGATATATAGGATATATTATTATATGTACCATGTGAGGTGAGAATGTTTGTTTTTATAGTCAAACCAAACCGACCCTAACATGGGTCTTGTCTTGGTTGACAATTAAACAAGCCCAAGCAATTCACCCCACACTTGCCCGATCGGATGGAGGAGTCTATGGCCCAAGCCACATCCAAAACCGACCCAACTTAGAGCTCAAGCAAGCCCATGGGTCGTCCAAGATAGTCGGGTCAAGTTACATGTATATCGGGTAATATAATTCAAGTGTCGGATACGTTCGACACGTATACTCGTGTTTATCGTGTGTGCCCCCATCGGCTCACACACTTCTAGTCGTTTTGTCGTGTTTATAACTCCCACAAACCAACAGCTCCCACTTGGGAGTTGGTGTGTCGAATGGCACACAAAACTAACGACGGAAACGCCTAGCAAACGCTCTCACTCGCTTTTTAACTAAAAGTGTCTGAGAGAATAGTTTCGTAAAAGTTTCTCAGTAGCATGGTCATTCAATGTCTTGCTCTAATCATCCTTTGTTATAGATATCGTTAAACCATGGATTATGGATTTTAAATCATTCCATATAGTTTAACCATTTATAATCTCGTTATAGATTTGAATTCAGATATACCAAATGTAATCAAGAATCATCTTGCATTACCCTTTGGGTTTGGCCAAACAATTATCTGATTAACTCTAAAGAGGCGCCATGGTATCTTTCTGCACATATCAAGTGGAGTAACAAATCCTTTATTGACTACAAGTGTTGTGGATGCTGCTTCCATCACTCCGAAATATAGCTTTTATAACTACCTTGTTCAGATAGAGTTTTGCGTATACTTACAAAAAATGATATCCACACATAAGAGAACTTACTTGCATCTCAAGTCTAAGGACGAAGATAATAAACCATTTTCAATATTTTACTTATGACAAGGATCCAAAAATAAATGTTTGAAAGTTGGGGAATCCAATATGCATCTCTAGTGAATACATATGAGTTTTGCGGGAATAATCCACATTCTCATTAGAATATAACCAACACTCACATTTGCCTTATCATAACAATATTCCCATATTGTTAACCGACAATGGACATGTTTAGAACAATAAAATCATTCAAGTATTAAACATGCAAATATAGGATAACAATTATTATATGAATGAATAACAAATACCAAGTATCCTTATTCATCATAAAGTAAAAATTGTCTTTCAATCCCAATTATCCAAATACTAAAACAAATATGCATGAAACTCATTTAGTAAGTTGAACCCTAATGTTTCCAACATTCTCAACATTTCTTTAAAAGAAAAACTAAATAGTTATCTGAGTAAAATTTCCGAATACTTGTTTCAAATTTCACATATAGTGAGTGATTAGAAATATAAGACGAGTGTCTTATCTCATATGCTCATACTAATGCAAGAGTTATAGTATGGAGATGTCGTCTTACCTTGCATGAGGTATTAGAAATCAACGACATACTGACAGTCATCTTTACAGTTTCTAAAAGTGTAAAGTATTCTCATTCCTTAATGTGTAATGCAACAATGCTCTATGTTGAGCAAAACTAGTTAACAGATTCATCATAAAAGATGAAATCCTACTACGACTAGTATTAATAATCCTCTAGCATCATTTGTACTTATACAACACTATACTTTATAATTCGTAAACATTTATAATAACAATAATCTAAACTCTCTCAATTAGATATTGTTGTTGTCAGCTCATTTTGTTCTTATACAAAAGCAACAACTAGTCTTATACACAATATAATATATATACATGATGAATCCTTAGTTAAAACAACATAAGGTTTTAATCCATGTAATAAATTATTCCAAGTGAAATACATCATTTTAAGACTTGCTTAAATGATATATTGCATTTGTGTCAGACTTAATTTTCCGCATTTGTTTATTCCAGATAAACATTTATTCCAATGTTGTTTGTTTTTTTTCCCTAAATTCCAAGTGAAGTTTCATTCCAAGCTTCAGGATCAATATCTAGCTTAATTGGAATGATATCTTCATCATACAAATTTTGAGGGAAAACACATTACTCCCACTCAAAGTCAGATATACTCAAGAGTTATCTTAATTCAATTAGAATTATATTGTAATTAAATTCAAGATCTCAGCTCTTAGATGCATGATTTAATCCAAAACTTGGATTGCATAAATCTTGTATACTACATAAAGATTATATATATTCATAACCCTTTTGATTACACACCGTCCTCGCAAAAGGTAATCATAAAGAAAGAGTTATAAAATCTAATTGCCATATTCCTTATACAGGGAAACATGTATGACAATTAATTATCTTTGTATCATTAATGCGTGTATATATAAGAAAATTTAATCACAGTCAATTGCTTAAGTATGATTAAAAACTTCTTATAAAATATCATGCATTAATATGTATACAATTTCGTCCTTGTGAGTCTTTCTTCAAAAGAAACTCATTCCAACCTCATAGGTTAACTATTAGGCGAAATAACAATCAAGCTCAAAACTCGATTTGCCTTTTAAGGACTGCATCTTATCATTCATAGTTCTTAAATATTTATCAGATTCAAGATGTGATAATGTATTTTAGTAGTTAACTGATTTACAATAATCTTATAACTTATATCCCTCAGCAATGATATAAAATATCACTCAAGTGATGAGGAATCATTATACTTCGGTCAACATTTTCATGTTTAACCTTAGTACGACGTTAATAAGTAGATTTTAGAAGGTTAAGTATTTTGTTCTCAATACTTTGAGATATGTATATACTCCCACTTACTTTTGTAAGTAGAGAGAATTCTCTAAATACTAAAAGTTCTCATCTCAAGATTTGTTAATAAAATGCTTCATAAGATTTTAACAAATTCAGAACTTAAATCAAGACATAATTGAATTCCTTCCAACAACTCAAATTAGGGTTTATAGAAAAATTGTAATTTAGTATCACTCTACAACCAAAAGTTCTAGCTGCAGTTTTGTGTTTCGTCAAGCTAGTAAGAACATCAAAACTACAATCTTCAAGCTAGGAAGAATAGATTAATCAAAAATCCAAAAGGATTTAGGATTCTATTAGTTTGAGTGGTAAAACCTCAAATCCCTAATGAATTAGGGTTTTCAGTTATGGGTTTGTCTTGAATACCTTCTAGGTTTGAACTATATTGAGTGTATCCATGACACACGCAATTTCTAACCTTGATATGTTTTAGAGGTAGAGCAATTAAAGTTATCATGAACCAAACAATAAGAATAAGGTTTGATCCAACACATTAGACATACCATAATAAAGTGGTATCCTATGAGTTATTAGAATTGTGAAACTATATCAGAATACTATAGATAACTTCATTCTCTTTGGACCAAATACTTGTCAATTGGGTCGGGCCAAATTGCATATAAAGTATTTACGAACCAAGTGCATGCAATAATGTATATTCATTGAACAATACAAGAACCTTATATTCACGTGTTCACAAGAAGACAGAACTGTTCAAGGATTATATGTTCATGTGTTAACAAGAAAACAGAACATTTCAATAATATATTATCAATCTTTGAATAATTCAAAGCCTCATGTTTATGTGTTAACGAGAAGACATAATACATTTACTATATATATTTTATGTTATAAGCCATTGATTAATTCAAGGACTTTATAATTATGTCTTAACATGTAAGCATAATTAACAAAAGTAATCATGAACGCAAACTATTGAGTTCTATAGTAATTTCAAGTTAATTTATACTTCAAAATTATGATCAATATCATATAACCATAATTATGTTGACTAAAACATGTAGTTAAATGTTGAAGTATCTTATCACTATATCATGACATTTGAATGTAGTAGGGCAACAAACATCTAGCGTGTTCAAGTCCTAGTAGAATCATTATTAGAATGTAATAGGGCAAGAAACATCTTATGTGTTTAAGTCCTAGTAGAATTCTTATTTACACGTAGTAGGGCATTAAACTTCTAACGTGTTTAAGTCCTAGTAGAATTATTAGTTTCCTTTACCTTGCGGTCAAGAGATACCAATAATACTGTTGTTCCTTGCACACACTTTGAGATTTCTCCCACTTGTGAAAGGTACAACATCATATTATAAAGACAAACAACACGTGATTGATCGTTCAAACGCTATGATAATGTCATAGATATCATAAGTAGTTTTAGAACCATAACCTTTAATAAGGAATTGTGGATTATTATTCTATAGATAACATTTCAGGAAGCGACAGCAGGAAGGCAACTTGTTATCTTATAAAATAAAATACAATTTTCCTTTAAGCAATGGTTGTTCATATTCGGAAAGTAATGAATTATTTCAAAGCAAGTTTGAAATGATATGGGTGACTAACAAGGAAAAATAATCCGGTAGCTCCCACTGAAATTGAAAACATTGCATGAATGATATTTCAGTAATAAAATGCAATTGCTCCCACTGGATTTGTCAACATTACAAGTGTTACATTTCCAGTAGAAAAACATATAGCAGTTTTTATATACGTTCCTATTCTCTTCAAATACCTATGAGTAGCATGTACTTAGGTATTGAACAGAGTATATGAAGTTCTACTTATGCAGACAATGGACTAGCCATTTTTTTATTCAATTAACTTGAATCTTTAGCATGCAATTCCTCCTTTATTGTCTACATAGCCCTAAGGGTAATTAGCACTTTAGGAATAATAAGAGTCCAAGAAGATTACCTAGCAAATATGCTAGTAATTCTTTTACTCTTTGCGGTTTAAACTCATACATCGTGACTATTGCAGGATGTTATTTATTTTGGTAGCTCTAAACACAATGTTTCCAGTTACACAAAATATTCTATCTTTCAATTAACTCTAGACCACAAAAGGGTAATGAAAGATTATAAATGAGTTCATTGATTTGTAATCCTATCTTAGCTTGTCAAGTAAGGAGAAAAGATAGGTATAAGTCTCACTCTTCTTACTAGGAAAAGAGACTAAGTTTGTCTTTCAAAGAAAAACAACTTTGTTTACGAATTATGTTGCAATAACACAATTAATCAGAACATAAAAAGTTCAATTCTAGTATTTTCGATAATTATATTCTTAAAAGAATTAACTACCCAATTAATTACTAATAAGACAAAGATCCATCTTGCAACCCCATTTAATTACCATAGGTCAGACCAGTGTATAAAAAAAATAGGACAAGAGGTAAGCGACGAGCGTTAATTGCAAAATGCAACTCTTAGATTTATGAGACTGTTTAAGGCATTAGTATCAAGTAATGATGTCAAAAGCATGTTTAGTTCTCATCTTATGCCTCGGGTTCAAGGTCTGACCAAGCTAACTGGAGATAAGTCGACCAAGTATGAACGTGTAAAAATAACCAGAGGTCTGACCAGTGAGAAATAATTACCATGGGTTGGAAAGGCCCTTAGGTCTGACCAGAGAAGTCAATCCAAGTGACCGTGTTCATAGTTGGATGGCATAGACTTAAAATTAACAAATAGGTATGCACATATAAATGTGATAAAAGTCGTGTACAAAGAAGCATGCAAAACAACTTTGTGACACTTATTTTAAATTTTTTTGGTAATGACACTGTAGTGATCATCATGGTTCACGGTAGCTCCAATCGAACGCACAGGGAGGCAGAGGACCAGGTAAGCGCTGAAGCATAACCTTAGACATCCTTTCGGTGCGACTGTGCGCACCTCTTTGAACCCCCTTTTGAGTTTGTTCTAGTGGGTGAGCCGTACATCCCAAGTGTTCATAGCGTCTAGTTTTTAAATTATTGAAAACATGTTTCATTAAATTAGGTCACTTTATTTTACAAAAACGATTTTCCACGAATCAAATAGCAGGTCACAGTTGAGCATGTTATTTAGGCGTGTAAATAAAGACCCATATTAATGTTATGGTTACGATATGTATTATTCCATATTGCATACAATTAGGTGTCAAAGCAAGTAACAATAATGCACATAATGAAATCACAAACATATAAACATAAACATCAATATATAACCACATATTGTTCCGAGTTCTCTCGCGAGTATTCCCCAAAAGGAGAACCATAAGACCGTCACTAGGTGTAATACCTAGATCGCCCCATACAGCGCTAAAGCAATTGAGTGGGTCTTGTGGCCGGAAAACACATAAAAACGCATGGCAATCTCAATTAACAAGCAATTACGCAATTTTATGTATTTAATAAACAATATGTAATTCTAATTAAATTTAATTCTAATTAGCAAGTAATTCTAATTAACATGTAATTCTAATTAACAAGTTAATTCCAATTAGCAAAGTAATTCTAATTAACATGTAATTTAAATTAACAAATTAATTATAATTATCAATATAATTTAATTTGTGTGTGACTAGTTATTTTTTATTAAAAATTGACAAGTATTGCACATAGTTGTCAAAACAAAATAAAACGAATAACTAAATTAGGTTTCATGCAGCCTTTTAAACATGTTTATTAATAAGAAACGTGTAATGGACAATAAAACCCATACGAAACTAAGCACCTAAAATAGATGCCTCAATGAGTATCACACACAACACGAAAACCGTATACGTTCGATAAAGAAGCTATTCGAGAACGTATTAAAACCAATCAACAATTGACCCACTTGAATGTATCACGAAATATAAAATACCCAAGACCAGCTTGCTTTCTTGCCCGAGATCACAAAACAGCCACAAAGCTGTTATCATTATTTTACCCGATATCGGATTAAACATATCCGATATCCTTCTTAGTTGTGTCCGAGAAGTGTACCACAACCAAGAACCAAAGAACACCTCTTCTTGCTATTTTGTTGGTGTCAGTCAGGAGGAACAAAACCAAGGAACACCAATGAAACTTCTAAACTCTTGGATTGAGATGCAATGCAAGTTTAGAACACAATTAAACAAAACAAACCCCATTAACTTTGAACAAGTCAATGTTGAATATTAGCAGAATGTGGTAATCGGTTTTTAGGATATATAGGATATATTATTATATGTACCATGTGAGGTGAGAATGTTTGTTTTTATAGTCAAACCAAACCGACCCTAACATGGGTCTTGTCTTGGTTGACAATTAAACAAGCCCCATCAATTCACCCCACACTTGCCCGATCGGATGGAGGAGTCTATGGCCCAAGCCACATCCAAAACCGACCCAACTTAGAGCTCAAGCAAGCCCATGGGTCGTCCAAGATAGTCGGGTCAAGTTACATGTATATCGGGTAATATAATTCAAGTGTCAAATACGTTCGACACGTATACTCGTGTGTGCCCCCATCGGCTCACACACTTCTAGTCGTTTTGTCGTGTTTATAACTCCCACAAACCAACAGTAAGCATTAATGCAAACATAACAATGGCTTAATTCATTCCGGCAGACAAGGGGTATGTGAATAGCGGCACGTGAATCACATTCTACCGATGGTTACTTTATTATAGTCATGTAAAAAAAATTAAAATATCCGGACGAAGATGGAAGAATATAAGATCAAGTCACATACACACAGGGACAGAACCAGAAGATAAACTCACCAGATGCATTTATAAGAAATCAAACAAGATTACATGCACAACTTTTTGTGACCGAGTGCAATTATAAAAAATAGAGGTTTTTTTTTTAACAAAATTAACACTATGAGACAAAAATTCATGGGTGTCCCGGGCAACCTGGACACCCGTATTCCGTCCGTGCATATACGTATATAGTGTTAAATGTCATTCATGAACGAAAGTACCTTTTTTTTATCACAATACAAACACACCAAAAACTTTGCTATATTAAACCCTCGCTGCATAATCTTGCGTGTAATCCACAACGCATATGTTATCCAACTTCCTGCATCAAGAACTTGGAACATGTACGCTGCAACTGGGGCTATTAAGGAGATGTTGTGATCATTTCAAAAGCTAAGATGAGGAAGGAGAAATGTGAATGTCACATGCCAACAAGTTAATGAACTATACCTAGCTATTATGAGGTCGATTGAATAAGTCTATTAATCATTACTCTTTCCCGTATGCTAATTCTACATAACTAAAATTAACTAAGGCATTTACATATATCCCCACATACACACCTATATTTACATATTTCCTCAAACAGTTCTTTAACAGGCTTGTACATCATGCATAAAAAACTTGTGTTTGGAGAAATATGTAAATATGAGTGTGTATGTGGAGATATATGCAAATCCCCCTAACTAGAAAATCAAAATATTATATGAACCAAAAGTTTAAGCTGGTTACGCATAATAGGTTTTACACCGTCACCGATACAGACTTGCGAAAAAGTACATAAAACATAAATGAACTATACCCGATTTTCAATTATATCTATATCTATATCTATACTACATATAATAGAAAAACGGTCAAACCTTGAAAAGTGAAAAGTTGAAAGTCAAAAGTGAGAGAAATATATTGTGTAATTAATACTCTTATTAAAACACCCCATTACTTAAAAGTACAATAATTTATTCACATTGTACAACCAATTAAAAACATATCTACCAAATTAAAAACAACCAATTAAAACATCCATTACTAAAAAGTACAATAAAATTTTCACAATATACAATTTAAACAAGCTACAACTTAATCCTAAATATAAAATAATTAAACACACTAATTATTGTTATTTTTAAAAACACCATAAAATGAAAAGTACATGTTAGTATACACATTATACAAATTAATAAAACACACAAAGCTTCATACAAGCTAACAAGTTGATGGTACATATAGTTTTGAAAATCGGACCGGACCAACGGGTTCAACCGGAAACCGGTGTTGCCACCGGTTCGGCTAACCAATAACAGCCATCCAAAAACGAACTAGAGAGGACCCGTTGAAACCGATACAAACTGGTGAATCAGGTCTCATCGAGATCTATTTCTCCGGTTAATCGTCACAGGTACCCTGTCGCCGCAACGCTCGGTATGGGTGAGCATGGGGCGGGGTGGGGCGGTTTTATGGTAAAACTACAAACTGAACCGTATATTTCGGTTTTTGGAAACTACAAACTGTTTGGTTTTAGTTTTTTCGGTTTCGGTTTTTCGGTTATTGACATTCAATCAGTTCGGTTTCGGTTTTTATTCGGTTTTTCTTACTTGAAAACAAGGAAGTTTTAATCTTTTATGGAGTTTACAATTCCAAGTTTTCAGGCAAAAATATTTAAACAAATATCAATAATAGCATATTATCTAGCAATAGCTTCGAAAAAACGTACAAAACAACCAAACATCAATCTAAAATATAAAATGCACGTCTTTGCGGCTTTGCACTTTTCGTTCGCTTACGACAATTGTAGGGGAAATTTTCAAAGAACACTATTGTTCGAAAACAAAGATATAATATCTATAAATAAAACAAATTTTAATGTATAGATAATAAACAACGCAATTTCTTTTAATAGATAAAGTTGTATACTTAAATCTTTAATATTAAATAGCAAATCTTTTATATAGATTAAATTATATAAAAGCATATATAGGTTTTCTCGGTTCGGTTTTTCTTATGAAACCAAAAACCGCCCCAAACATTCGGTTTTTATAAAATTCAAAACCACCACCATCGGTTTGTCAAATGGGGCGTTTTTTTGGTTCGGCTTTTTCGGTTATTTCGGTTTCGATTCGGTTTTTGTGCTCACCCTTAACGCACGGGTACCCGGCTATACTATATAAAAAGGAAAAACCAAGGTTTAAAAAGTGAAAAGTTGAAACTATTAATACATATCGAAAATCGGGTTGACCCGGGACCTTCAAACCCGGTGGGTTGACCCTGTTTAATTTGACCCGTTTTGACCCAACCTGTCGGATTGGCTCGGTTTAAATCGACCCTTTTTTTTATGGGAACGGTTCAACCGGTTGAACCACCCGGGTCGAACCGGGTTTCAAAACATTATGTTTAATCCCCAAATCTTCAAACTTTTATTATTTTTCGTTTAGAACCATAAACTTTTTTTTAACACAAAACGATCCGTTGCTATATAAATATATTATATATATATATATATATATATATATATATATATATATATATATATATATATATATATATATATATATAAGTTTTTCTTCAAAAACGATTATAATGTTTTACAATTAAGAGAAAATATGTGCCCGTTAATGCACATTTAACTTTTCAATAGGCTTAATACGCCCATTTTTTTTAAAAAAATGATGGGGCTAAATGTGCCCAAATCTTTTATAAAATAGCCAAAATTAGCCTATTTTTTTATTTTGGGCTAATCATATTCATGCTAATTTTGGTACTTGCGTTCTTCTTAACAACGACACCATTAATCCCATCCTTGTTAGTTTTTATGCGACAAGTAACGTGTGTTGTTAGTTTTTATCTCATAACTGATGTTATGTTTACTTTCATTTTCATTAAATGTTTTTATATGTTGTTTGATAGATGTTAAGAATTTTGTCTAGACTTTAGTTATCGTATAGTACAACCCTTTGCAGTTGCATTTTCATCGGTTCACGTTCTATTATAAACGCTACACAAAACACTCACCACAATATCACACATCATTAATTATCTCACGCTAGAAACCGCTGCCGCTAGGCGCGGGTACTCGCCTAGTTACTTATAATAGAGGAAGACACTTCCCTCCTATTAATTTTTTAAGACTTCCTAAAATAGATTTTTAAGCAAATACAAATAAAAAAGCATCATTTACAAGTACTTAAAGCACAACTAAAACTAAAAAACAACACTATTCAACACATACATTAATACACACTTTAATTCACCCTTACACCAAAATATACAATCATATAACCACAATGTACAATCTAACCAAGCTTCAAAATATAAAATGCATATTGTACAACTAAATATAACACTTGATTTTTAACAAAATCATAAAATCAACACTAAATTAAATGCATTTGAATGTATTGACAATTTTAATAGCACACGATACGGCAACACAAGACAAGAACACTCACTTTTTCTTGTGAATCTAACTATATAAGACCATGTTTACTGGTGAAATGATCCGATCGATCGGAGTCTTTAAGACAAAAAAATACTTTATATTATATTAAAAGAATACAAAACAAAGAAACCACAACATCATGCTCTAAATCTCCCAGCAAAACCGTGCCATGTATCACGCTCTAAATCTCCCAGCAAAAACATTACATTTGTGTTTGTTCTTCGGTTACAACATAAAGAAACCAATAAATTGTGTTCATATTTCGAATTGAAAGAAAGAAAGTAACTAATGAAATGATGGGGTTTTGTGTATAAGATTCAAGTTGGGATGTGAGTGTGGCTGTGGTGTATAAGATTCAAGGGAGAAATAAAGGGGCGGACGTTTTTTGTGTGTGTTATGTTGTTAGGGTTTGTGAAAATGATAGTATAATTAGGGTAAGCAGTTTTTATAACCCCTGAAAATTACGGTGGACATCATTTGGGCCAATATTTGTTGCTATCCGAATTTTTATGAATGGCATGTATAACTGAAAATGTAAGTTGGGCTCCAAGGTGATATCAAGACTATTATAAGAGTAGATCAAAATTAATCATCTTTGGTTAGTAATGTTGATTAATGGTAATATAAATGATTAATGGAGGAATTAGAAAATATATCATTTATGGTTTTCATTTTATTTGTGGCTATTAATTCAGTATTAAATTAAATAGAGAAACTTTTTTTTTTCTTCTTTTTATGTGAAGTGATTAAATCGGTAATATTCTCAAATACTTATAAATGGTGTAAGACTCTCTTTTATTAATTGTTTTAAGACTATCATAAATAGAATTTTAAACAAATATAAGTCATCAAACATAATTTACAAGTATGTAAAGCACAAATCATTTTTATCTTAAAACACTATATCTTACATATAATTAATACACCCTTTACCAATAAATACAATTCTTTAAGCAAAATGTACACAGGCTTGTAGCACACCAAAACAAAATAACATTTGTTCGTCAGAAAATTTAGTCACAGGGTACACGCCACCGCATTGCGGGGTACCCTGCTAGTATGCATTAACACACACATTAACATGCGTGAATATAAAATATTTCAAACACCATGCAAAGAACAATTTCATAAGTTTTTCAAGACCTGCCATAACTCACGAACAATTATACTCACTACAATCAAGCATCTATGTTTGTCTAGAAATATCATGCATCATTCAAACTTATAGGGCAATCACAATCATTCCATACAATATGGATTTACATAAGAAAGCGTATCATATATATCTCTCATTATCACCACACCAACAAGTCAATCATACCTACTGATGATTTTACTTACTTTTAACAATCATTTTAATATGTTCCAACGTACCCTTGAATTCCAAACTCATCCGGCCAACCTTAAATGCCAACAACATAGGGTCTTCTAAGGATCTTCAACTTTGATCACACGAACCAAAAAGCTGGAATGAATGAGAATACATCCATGCCAGGCAGAATACGAGCAAACATAAGAAACAATTGTTGGGCCAAGGGGATCAACAACAATATAACACAAACTACCAGCATAGATTTTATAGAGGATAACAGTTCCGTCCTTCCGCGCTTTTCCTTGGAAGGTAGGTACTCAAAATCCTCCAATCTAAAAGGTGATTTGATGATTGATGAAGAAATGGCCGACGAAGTGGCTGCTGTGAGGCTGATTCTGAAACCCCAGAAAATAAACCATATTTTCGTTTTTATGAAGTTGTTGATATCATTTTCATACATAGACTTAATGGACGCTGCAAAAATTATCACAGAAATTAACAAACCAACAACTATGAGTACTTTTGCTTCCCGTATCATCAGCTTTTCAGCATGTTTTCTTAATTCCTCGTGTTCTCGTGCAAACACCATCATGGGGGTCTCCCCGTTTTTATTCTTTGCTTCAGTGTACAGAGGATGCAACAAACTTTCAACTTTCTGCAATATAAACACATGTTATATGCTAAGAAAGTATGAATGGCAAGAAAATACTCCCTCGATCGGTCCCTCTATCCTAATATTATTGTCCACCTTACTGTTATAATATGTCCCGATATTACAGTCCACTTCTAACAAAATGTAAAATTGGTTGAATTTCACAACCCCTAACTAAAAAATTTATACGTTCAATGTTTGATGAAAGGGTATGATTTTCATTATGCAAACTAAATTTTAAGTATCCCATAAGGTTATGGTACAGAAAAGTTACTAAAGTTTTTCAAAAATTTGTCCTAAGTTACTATAGTTTCATTTTGTTCACTTAGGTTACTGAACTTTCGGGAGCATACACTTCGATAAATTCAGTGTTAGTCCGAGTAACCTTAACGTATATTTTTTGATAAGTTCAGTAACCTGAGTAAACAGATTTTCATAGTTTAGTAACCTGAATGTATACTTTTAAAAGTTCAGTAACCTGAGTGAATAAATTTTCAAAGTTCAGTAACCTGGATGAACAAAATGAAACTATAGTAACTTAGGACAAATTTTTGGAAAACTTTAGTAACTTTTCTGTACCATAACCCTATCCCATATTACCCCTAATAAAAACTTCTGTCACAAACTCACAACTAATAAACAAAACATTCAGAATTTTAAAGTGTAAAACTGTTATTTAATTTGCCAATAAAATCTATAATACGCATTGTTTCCTAGTGGACAATTATGATAGGAAATAAGAAAAAAATTGAGCAGAAACTTTAGAATAGGAAAATAATGTTCACCTTAAACCACATAACCTCTTTATGCAACCGTAAAGCTGCATTAGACTTTTCATCAGCTTCTTCTGAAGGTGCTAACATTGCCGCCAGATGCAATACGTTATTATCATCACAGTCACTTGGTAGACCGAGAAGATGAAACATGTTACCGGAGTTTTTATTTGCCCAATAGTTCACAACTTTCTTGGAGCGATATGATACTGCTGCTTCAATAAGGTGGTGGCCCTCGTGCTTGATCTTATCAGGTAAATGTAATATAAGTTCTTGTAATGCCTCTATTACATCAAGCCTTACTGACAGAACGGCAGCTTCCATAAAAATGTTACGCGCGTTAAAAAGTGTATACTTTTGACGCAGTTGGTTGCAGAGAGTTCTAAGAAGGAGAAGAGGTTTATGGTCTTTAACTTCACTTTCAGGGAAGTCTTGCACTTCATCCAATAACAGTTCTGCAGTTAATTTTATAAGTCCTTATACTCATACAAGCATATATACCCACACAAAATATGTAAAATATCTCTAGTGCAAAATTCTCTACCATCTGTGAGTTGTGATAAATTGATAATCATGACATACAAAAAGTAATTCTTAGCTTACAAGTTCTTAATGAAAGAAGAAAACATGAACATGGATTAAAACTGAAAATCACTCTTTTTGTGAATTGATGAGATTTTCCAGATAAATGTTTAAAAAAAAACAACACACACACACTAACAGGGCTTTTGGCCTAGTGTTTTGTGAGTGACCCATCAACCAAGAGATTGTGGGTTCAAGTCTCACTTGAGAAATGTGAGGAATAGGTGTCTCAGTTGACAAACATGCATGGCCTAACATGAATGTCAACACAAATTAAGCTTTTGGAAACAACAATTCTTTTTTTGGTAAACCGTCTTTGTTATTAGATCAGTAAGAGTGTTATAACTCAAAACAAAATACCATATTCGAAGAGGCTTGAGAGCTCTCCTTGGTCCACTGTATCCCCTAGCTCAAATTTAAGTTTTTTGGCCAGACCTTCAAGACAAGAAATCAATTCACATGAGATATATAAAAGGAAAAAAACAGAGGTAAAGATTTTCGATATATGAAAATACATACTTTGATCGAAAATCCTAGATTCTTCAGGTTGACGATAATACAAGTAGAAGTTTTCTACAGTCCTCGTCAATGCATGCTTGACATTATCATACTTTGTTGTACCCATACCATCCTTGGTCTTGATCAACGCATATGCTACTTCTGAAAAATGAAAATGTAAGATAATCAATAAAAGAGATGTCACTATCTATATTTACAAGATTATAATTAAAAGTAAGTCGTAAAGATTTAAGATCAGACCAATAAGCCCTGCATCAATCACACAGTTGAGAAGCACGGCACCATGTTTGCCCTCAAAGGGACTGTGATTTTCCTTCAGTTTGCTTTTGTCGATATGATCTTGTGAGGCTTTAAGCAAAAATTCAAAAGTTTCGAAGTGACGGGTAAAAAGAGCCAAATGAATAGGCAAATAGTTTTCATTAGAGACACAGAATAGCAAAAGCGGGTTTTCTTCTACCAACTTCTCGGCCAGACTCGTGTTGCCAACCATTGCAGCATGGTGCATTGCGGTGAATCCGTGAGGAAGGAATTGTGACATTCTCTGCATGCAGTTAAAGTTAATAATATTTAAATCACAATGAAAGTTTATCTAGTTATTGTGGCCATACTGGCCTTGTTTATGCAGATTATTACATGCTTATACATAAAAATATGCTAAGTTCATTAAAAAGGAAAGAAGAAAAAAAAAAAAAAAAAAAAAGACAAGGAAAAACTACAGTTCTAGCTTTTTGATGCATTGCACTTTCAGGTTCAAATATAAAATTAAATATATAACCTTATAATCCTTACCATTATACTACAAGTAATTTATATATCTTATTAAAAGTTTTTGTGAAGATGACTTCAAAGAAATTGTCTAATCATTCAGCTCCTAGTTGGTTCTAATAAATCATTCAGCTAGTGGTATATACATCCTCTAGCACATAAGACGTATACGAGGGTGTGCAAGGTGTGTTATCGCACATGGCCTCAAATTAGAGGCCTCAAATGTACATCACCTTATATATTCGAGGCTTCAAAATTTACTTTCAACAAACAATGTTAATTTAATATAATTTATGCTGTAAATATTTGTTAAATTTGAAGCTAGATCGTCAAAATATATACTATGATTTTTGTTTCAATGGCTAGTATAATAAATCTATGATCTTCGTGTTTAGTGATCACATAAGACTTTGCACAGGGCTCCGTTAGCTTAGCTACGTCACTGCTCTAGCACAAGTGCCATCTAATCTTTTAACGATCCCTCATAAACAATTTTAGCGATACTTAGTTTGTTATCATACAATCCACAACATTAACACAATTTTACTCACAGAAGAACAATCAACCATAATATGATCTTGTTTTGGAATAAGTATAGTATATATATCTATAAGAATTTAATATTAAAAGTTACTTTGAATCATACTTACTAGAAAGCTGGTCTCTCGTGGGCCGTGGCTGTGCTACTTTGAATTCGTTATATGTCTCTGGGTTTTTTTTGTTGGTTTTTATGCATGGTGATAAAATCGAATTGCATTCTTCAGTTTATATAAGGTGAGGGGTAACCCAATCCTAGTTTATCAAGTAGTTATAGGTTGTATCTATCTATAACTAATAAAACTTCTGAATAAAATTTTAGTTTTTAAGATTAAGTAAATTATCTTAAATATTTTAGGTTTTTTCTTTTCTCTAGTTTTTATGCGTAAATGATGCAAAGTAAAAAAAAATGTCGTCCCTCAAATGACGTGACTAGGATGATGTTTGGATAAAATGACGGCCGATGGTTAGGCCAATGTTAATGACAACCACAAATATTGTGATCAACCTCTGTCACATCAGCGTTACATCAGCTTTCTATCTCCAAGACTACACCCAACTATAACTTGCTAGTAGTGACTATAATGGCGACCGTAACCTCCTTTTTTTCTTTTTCTTTTTTTTTTCATTCAATTAACTAATCCAAATTAAATGAAATAAAAGGAAAACAAATAAATGAATGAAATCTTCTAGTATTGTCTTTTGATGAAGGGTATTCACACTTATTTCATGATGATAATATGATTTTGTTTAAGGGGTGTTTGGGATTACTTATTCAAAATAGATTACACTTTTTGAAAACGAAAATTGAGATATAGTTTTTATCATGATTCATCACTTTTAACAATTATTATAAATATACTAAATTACAAGTCTACCATATAATACATCCTTGTCAACTTCTTTTCTCATTTACTCACCTTCTTTTTTCTAGATTTTTCTCCACTAGTTTCACTCTATCTTCACTGGCACATTTATTTCATCAACCCTCATCTGCATTCATTAGTACCTTCATTCTTCAACGTCGCTAACCATCTCCTTTGATCACAAGTCCAGTATGTGATAAACATACATACACATGTAAGAATATTTTTTAACTAATTAATTATAAACTCATTTCAAGATCCATATATCTATTAGTGTTATTGGATCAAAATTGTTTTCATGAAAAAAATCAAAAAATCACTGCCTTAGCCGCGTCTTGTGCCTTTTCCTTCACCTGTTCTCCAGCCTGCATAAAAGTTCATTTCAATAAAAATGATGCAACGGTCAAAAAATCAAAAGGAGATGTGTTAATTTAATCGGTTGCCAGGCAAACCGAAACATTGCAAAGGTTGGGTATTTGATTGGTTGCATTCGGTTGGGCTAGTGGGCATAACTCGGTTGCCTATTCGGTTGAGGGGCAACCAATCGAAGAATCACCCTTCCATTAGCATTGGCCTTATATAGACGCTCCCACAATTCTCAGTTGGTGGTAACGGTGAAAGGAATATAGGTGGCTGCATGTAATTGGTTCCTGCTATCCTAATGTTTCTTAGTACGCAAAATTTTTGTAAACCCTAATTTCGTCAACGGACCGACTAATAATAATATAACTAGGTATTCATCTGTTCGGTTTTCGACTTTGGTTCAAGTTGTTCAATTCTTTTAGAGAAAATTAAAAATCGAACTGAATTGTATTCAAATGGTATCAAACCACAAAACCGAATTGAATTCAGTTCAGTTTTCTGGTTGACCGAAATTACATAGTTTATAACTTTTTTTTTCTTTTAATTATATAGATTTTTAGCACTAAGAACAAGAGTACTATACGCCTCAATCGTTTATTTGCATGATCGGATGTTCAAATCTATACAAACAAAGAACAAGATGACGTACTTCACACAAAGAACAAGAGTACACAGCGAAGCGCGGTTCCTGATAGATATCGTGTTTCATTGAGTCTCATTCTAAAAACCGGGACATACAAATACTAACAAAACCCTAGGAGATCATGGTCTTTAGCCCGATCATAGGGAAGCGGGCCTACATATACATAATACTAACACACCCTCACAGTTGGAGCGGGAGGACGCCGAACACTCAAACTGGAGCGAAATTCTTCAAATAAAGCTAAAGGCAATCCCTTAGTGAAGATATCCGCAAACTGGTAGCACTGACTTGACCTGCAGCCACCAAATCCCGAACAAAATGAATGTCAATCTCGATATGCTTGGTCCATTGATGTTGAACCGGATTCGAGGACATGTAAACAGCACTAACATTATCGCATTATACAAGTGTTGCTGAAGATACGGAGTATGTAGCTCTCGAAGAAGATTTCGCAACCAACACGTTTCAGCAACTGCATTGGCAACCCCACGATATTCTGCCTCAGAAATAGAACGATACAGTGTCGGTTGGCGCTTAGAAGACCATGAGAGTAAGTTATTGCCAAAAAATACACAATAACCAGAAGTGGACCTCCGAGTAGTTGGGCAACCAGCCCAATTAACATCAGAATATGCAACCAATGAGGTAGTAGAAGAAGAATACAACTGTGACCCGTAATCCAAAGTACCTCTAATGTAGCGCAAAATCCATTTGAGAGCAGAGAAATGAGGCTCTCGTGGATCATGCATATGAAGACACACTTGCTGTACAACATAAGAGATATTAGGGCGAGTGAATGTGAGGTACTGAAGTGACCCTGCAAGACTCCGATATAATGTGGGATCAGATACCAAAATGCCATCATCTCCCAGTTTAGACTCAATGTCAACCGGAGTCCGACTGGAATTACAATCAACCATGTGAGCACGCTCAAGGATCTCTGTAGCATACTTGCTGATAACGCTCAAATTGTACATGTTTTCAGTAGCGTTATGTGTGCTATTGTATATGTTATTTGGTTATATTTATATGATTTTAGTGCTTAATCGCATTAAAAGACGTTTGTCTAGTATTTATAACCAAGTGTAGGGAAACGGAAGCAAAAGTTAAAGAATGTTCAATAAAAGGAAAGATTTTCGTTTCAGTGAAGTATGTCAAGCACAAATCAGCATTTCAAGTATCATAGAAGACCAAGATGATTGAAGAACCAAGCTCTACAATTCAGAATCAAGAAAAAGGTCGATTTTCCATCACTCCGGAAGACCAGCCGAATCGGTCGCACCCGCAACCGGATCGGTTGGAAAATGGTCAAAAAGTGCCCATGAAGACGGACCAGCCGATCGGTTGCCACCCGCAACCGATTCGGCTGGGTTAATGCAAGAAGACCAACCGGATCGGCTGGACAAGCGACCGATCCTGTTGGAAGACATGTTTCTGCTATTTCTTCATCATTAAGCTTCCCCATTGCATCCAAACAATTCTAGGTCCTTCTCTTGGTGTATTCTAGTCCCTTCCTAACTCCTTGGAGGCCAAGTTCAGCAATTAATACCCTAGGCCTTGGAACTAGTATAAATAGAGACCTCTTGTGAGTATTTGAGACACACACTTCAATACAACTCTCTATTCATTAAACACAAAGCTCTTAGCTCTCAAATTCATCCTTAGAAGTCCAGGAAAGTTTGGAGTTCCATAAGTCCAACATTTGGAGGTCAAATCCCCAAGGAGTCTACCCCAATACTTTGGGAATCATTACTTCACCATTTGTAATCTTATTCCAAGCATTGTAAGACTCTTAATAATGTTTTCTAATGTTCAAAGTTCTGAGTTTATGTTTATGTTTGCTATGAGTGGCTAGTTTCTTTATACACTTGCTTAAATGATGTTGATTATCATGTGATTAGTTTATGATTGTGTTAACATGTTTTAATTCAATTTCAAGTTGATTCTAAGATCCAATTGTGCTAAAGTTTCATAGTGGCATTTGTTAATCAAGTTTGACTAGTTGATAGTAATCGTAGAGGTTGAAAGAACTTATTGTTATTCAACTAGTTATAATCATTTTTTTCTATGGATGATTGTTTTTACCCATTATTCTTGATTAAACAAAGAAACTAAAGTGTGGTTGTAATAAGAATGCTTTTTGATTATCAAGTTGGATTGATTGGAAACATCTAAAAGGTCGTAAGATTAGTTGTTTACAATCAATTGTAACCTTTTGTCTATAATCGGTTACCTTTTGTATTGACAATTTCTTAAGCAAATTTGATAAAGCAAATGGATGTTTTTGTGTTTAAGTTTGTGAAAGTAAACTTATGAAACTTGAATTGATTGGTTAAACTTAATGCTTGTTTTTATGAACTAAAATCTTGACGAAGGTTTAACTTGTAAGAACAATAGATTAGTACACCAACTAATTATCATAACCAACATGTTAAGAGGTTAACACAATCATACTAATCAAGAATAAGAAACTAGTTTAAGCAAGTGTAGTTTTTAATCATCTGAATTTTATTATATCTATTTTCGTGTTATATGCTTTTGGATTGCCTTAGTTGATTTAGACTTGTTAATCAGATTCACTCAAATCTCTGCGAACGATCCCGACTTACCTTCAAAATCTTGCTATAACGGACGAGTGCACTTGCTCGTATGTGTTATTGGTAAAATTGGTAAATCGTCTTTTATAAATTTAAAACTTGTACACACGTAGCACATCACTTGCACTGAAACAAAAATATACCAGAAGAGTCACGTGTAACATATATACCCAAAAAATAATTTAGTGATCCCAAATCTGTCATAGAGAACTCCTTATGTAAAGATGCAATAATACGTTGTAGTAATCCATCAGAAGAACCAGTCAGTACAATCTCATCAACATATAATAAAAGATAAGTAGTGTCAGTCCCCTGATGATAGATAAACAAGGAGGAGTTACAGCGACTATGTGTAAACCCAATCCCAAGAACATATGTAATAAAGCACTGAAACCAAGCCCGAGGAGCTTGTTTCAACCCATACAGTGATCTGCGTAACAAACATACATAATCCAGATGCTCAGTAACACGAAAACCAGGGGACTGGTGCATGTAAACAGTCTCAGATAAATCCCCGTGCAAAAAAGCATTCTTAACATCAAGCTAGTGAACCGGTCAATGTCTAGAAGCAGCAAAATAGAGAAATGTGCGTATAGTGCCACGTTTAACGACCGGGCTAAAAGTATCATCAACATCAACCCCCTCTATCTGAGTGCTGCCATTTGCGACAAGGCGAGCCTTGTAGTGACTGAGGGTACCATCCGCCAAGTACTTGTGACGAAATAACCACATACAACGAACAATATTGGTGTCCGTAGGACGGGGTACAAGAATCCAAGTGTTATTTTTAATAAGAGCATTAAATTCATCATACATAGCATTTAACCAATTCAGATCGTGGAAAGCAGCATTATAGGATCAGGGTAAAGGGGAAACCAAAGACACATGACAAGCGTAACGAGGATTGGGACGGGTAGTCCCAACACGGGAACGTGTAACCATGGGATGAACTAACGTCGTGGTCGGGGTAGGGTTAGCAATAGGGAGAGTTTGGGAAACGAAAATGAGGATCAGATGCTGTACAGGAGGTTTGGTGAGTTGTGGGGAGGGAAGTATGTTTGGGGATGCCACAGTGGGAGAAGGTGGAGAGTCGAGTACGGGTGAAATGGGGGAAGTAGGTGGGGGTGGTGGTTCAAGAACAGATGGGTGTAAGGATGGAGTTGGTGTTGGGGTGAGTTTTATGATGTTGGAAATGATATTAGGTGAGTCATCCAAGAAGTCGTAAGATGGTTTCACAGTGGGTGTGGTGGAACCAAAGGGAAAAACTGTCTCATTAAAGGTGACATGGCGAGATATAAGAATTTTGTTAGTGTTGAGGTCTAAGCAACGGTAGCCACAATGATTAGTGACATGCCCCAAAAATATGGATGGTGTGGCTCGTGGCCCGAGTTTGTGGTTGGCATCAATGTGAGGGTAACAAAGACACCCAAAAACACGTAAAATACGGTAGTCAGGTGGGGTGCCAAACATGCGTGTAAAGGGGATTTCATTATCAATAGCACGGGAGGGTAGGATATTTAGGAGGTAAACAGCCATGTTGAGGGCTTCGACCCAGTAGTTTGGGGCTAGGTAGGCTTGAAAAAGTAAGGTGCGGATAAGGTTGTTAATGGTGCGAATCATCAGTTCAGATTTACCATTTTGTTGGGAGGTGCGGGGATAGGAGAAACGAAATTATATCCCATTGTTATTAAATAATGTATGAAAAGCATGATTATCAAATTCACCACCATGGTCACACTGAAAGAACTTGATTTCATGGTTAAATTGAGTTTTGGCAAAGGTGCGAAATAATGTAAATTTGGACAAAACATCAGATTTGTTAACCAACGGATAAACCCATACAAACTGAGAATAATGATCTAGAAAAATAACATAATATTTGAAACCAGACATACTCGGGATTGGGGAAGCTTATAAATCCGAGTGAACAATATCGAAACAACTTTGAACTAAAGTAGATGAACTAACAAATGGAAGTCGCACGTGTTTGCTAAGCTGACAAGCATGACAAAGCACGGGAGATTTCTCTTTATTAAATGAAATAGAATTATTAGAAATAACACGACGCAACACTTCACTTCCTGGATGACCAAGACGTTGATGCCACGTATACTGACTTATGAGGTAGGCTTGAGGAATAGGAGAAGGCTTGGTGACAGGGTAGAGGTCGCCAGTGCTATCACAGCGGAGCAGCACTTGACGGATTTGAAAGTCCTTAACAGATAAACCAAAAGGATCAAATTCAATAGTGCAATAATTTTCACATACAAACTGACGCACATAAATTAAGTTTTTAACAATATGAGGGGTGATTAGAACATTATGTTATGATTTAGAAAATCCATGTTGAAGAGTCGGTCACCCCAACTCTAGTCTAGCATATATTAGCTCGTAGACATATCGTTATTTAGTTATTAGTTTAGCTTAGTGCAACACCGTGGAGGAAGGACGGGTCTTTACCCACTGTATGCCTGATCCACAGTCCGAAGGAGGACGTGTAGTATGTAACTATAAATACCCTCTACCTCCCAAGGTAGAAGGTTGGACCTTTCATTCTAATATAACATTTTCTCTTTTGTTTACTTTCTCTCTCTAGAAAGGCTCTCACATTCTACTTTCTCTCTCTAAACTCATCATAGTGTACGCCCCATATTATTGATTGTTTGTGTGTTTATGAAATCCAATATCTAACAATTGGTATCAAGAGCCATGGTTTGATCACTCATCTTTCATGTTCTTGGATTTCTAGTGGATTTCATAAGGTTTTTGGGTTTGAATGAGTTTAGAGTGGTTAGCATCATTTGGATCATTTCTTGTGTTAAAGTTTGGATTTTGATAGTACTTTTGTGTTTAGAATCATTATATGTGTTTAGGTTTTGATTTGGAAGGCTTGAATCAGCGTGGTTGGGTTGTTTTTGGATTGAAAAGAGGCGTTTTGGAAAGCTTCCCGGAAGCGATTTGTGTCTAGTACCTTTGCTTCTTCTAAGAGATTTGTCCCATAATTCTAGCGACGTGTCTCTCTTGAGATTGCTTATTGAAGCGATTTGTCTGTTTATGTGAAGCGATTTGTCTTTTGAGACAAAGCGACAAAAAGGACAAAAAGGACAAGGTAGTGGACGTACTCTTTTGTTTAAGCGATTTGTCACTTTAAGCGACTTGTCACTTTAAGCGATTTGTCACTTTAAGCGATTTGCCAACTTAAGCGATTTGTCACTTTAAGCGATTTGTCATTTTAAGCGATTTGTCACTTTAAGCGATTTGTCACTTAAGCATAACACAAACTCAACCATAACACCATATTTATTTTCACCACCTTATCATCTTCTAGTTCCTTTACTACATTCTACTTCTCACTTTCTTACGATTTGGTCTTGATTTTAGTAAAATCCCGTGAAAGATTTTATTTCTCGGTTTAAATCACAGACTTGTAAAATCCCATGTACACATCAACATCATGTCTTACACCCTGATTCAGTAATTTCAGAAGTACTCAAACTGTATGATGTTGTTGACAACCATGAGAATATTAGCTACACTGAATGGTTACAGATGATGGAATCAATCAATGGTAATTTGAGTTCTTCATGCTCTGAGTCTAATGAGAAAGATTTGCCTCTGCTCACGCTACAGAATGCCATACAAAAGGAATGCTGCATTGTGCCCTTTCAGCAACTTCACTCACACCTCATGTTACTCACATCTATAACAATGGAACGAACATGCAATGCCCTTTTCCGTCAAGATTTATCTACATTAACGGGAACACTTCTATTGAACTTAGAACAATTAGAACAACATCTTGATAAAGAAAATGTTCAAAAGGATACTGCCAGTGCTGCACTTCAAGTGATCCACAACCAATTTCAGTCATTCATCAGTGGGGAATTTACATCAGATTATGATCAAGACTTCACTGAAATATCTTTCAAGAGACACACTGGAATGGAAATTAGCATGTTCATAGAGACACTTATTCATCTCATGGATAATGTGGAGAAGTATATTGAGGAAGTTACTCAGAAAGATGAAAATGTGGATGAGTGTCTGGTGCAGTTAAGAGATAGTTGTGATGATTTGGCTAATGTATCAGTTGAAAGATCTGATGTTGCTGAATGCAGAATAACAGAGACAACAAAGAATGATGTAACAAATTGTTTAGTAACTCATGTCAAACAAGATGTGGATACAAAAATCAGTAAGGTGAATGAATGTCAAGTGCAATCAAGAGATTGTAGTGTTGAGATGGGTAATGCACTAGATGATGGATCAATTGGTAATGAATACAAGGGCTCAGAGGCAAATAAGCTTGAAACAACCAGTAGTTCAGTGACTCTTGTTACACATGATGTGGATGCAGATATCAGACCGATAATTGAACAGGTGTCATGTAATGAGGTACCCTTAACTGTTCAACATAGTGCATCTGCTAATATACCTAAACAAACTGATCTAAATGCTGAACATGGTTTTGATAAATGTTCATTGGTTGAGGCTGAGACTGATAATTTCAAAACAGATGTTATGGTTGATAAAAAGGCTTTTGATGAACTTTCGAACAAATTCTCAAATATTGAAAAACATTGCATTTCACTTGAATTTGCAATACAAAGAAATGAGGAAAGTTTTGAAACTAAGAAACCATGTAAAAATCCGGAATTTCCTGAATTTCATGAATTTTTTGAAATAAATGATTTAAAAGCTCAGCTTCAAGCCAAAAACTCAACTATCAACAACTTGAAGAAACATATTTCTGATATGCATGTGAAAAGTAATTTTGTTACATGTAATTCTGATGTTAATGCTATTGATGATATTCAAATGAGAAATGATGAATTAGCGGTTTGTGTGGCTAAATTACTAAAGGAAAATGAGTCTTTGAGAAAGCATCACATAGAACTAAGTGACTCTGTCAAAGAAGCTAGAACTAAGTCAATGGAACAAACAAACTCTTTGATAGCAAAAATTGATGAACTCAAAGCTCAACTTCAAGATAAGAGTTTCGCTATTGTTGCCTTAAAGAATGAGCTTAGAAAAACCGTAGGGAAAAGTGTGAACACTAAGTTTATAAAACCATCAAACTTGGGGAAGCCAGTTTCTCATCCCACTAGAGACCGGTCCGTTGTTAGGCAGCCTACTGCATTTATATCTGAAAGAACAAAATCTTTAAAGACAATGCTTGCCTCCCAAGTTGATGCGATAAAAGTTTTGTCAAAACCAGTCACTTCACCTGAGTTACCTAAGAATGATGCTTTTAGCTCCGTTAACCCTCAACAAGTAGCTACTTCTACTCCCAGCAACTCTAAGAATAGTTCGAAAACAGTGTCAAAATCAAGCATTAAAACCCAGAATTCCTATGATATGAATGACTTGTGGAAGAACTATTATCTAGAAGAAGCTAGGAAAAAGGCACAGATTCGAAAAGACAGAATTTTAGGTGCAAGACCTAGGGTGATGCATTCCACGAGATTTCAAGGCACTGCTTGTAGTTGTAAACCATTACCTAGGAACACTCAAATGACTAGGGGTTGGCTTGCATCTAAGAGTAATTATGTGAAGAAGAATGCTAAGCATGTTGAAAACGAAACTAGAAACTCTGAGTCTTTTCCTAATAAGAAACATTTTCCTAATTCACATGCTAAGGTACAATCCACTAAGACTACCAACATGGCTAAGGGTCAATATGTCATGAAGCAAAACAAACCTAAAACTCCACCTAGATGGATCCCAACTGCTAAATCTTTGGAGTCTAGGAATACCAATAAGTCTTTCACTGTGCATAAGAATATCAACAATCCTAGACCTTGCCATAAGTGGATGCCGTCTGGTAGAATGTTTAAGGATGTTGGACTTAGGTGGATTCCTACCGGAAAACTGTTTACCGATGGCAAAATCAAGGTTGACCGTGAAACCCCAAAGGGTTCGGATACTAATGTCACTAACCAATATATATGCAATCAAGCTTGTAATGTTAGTGCAGGTATTCCCTACTCAGTTGCAGATACTTCGATCCTTCACTACATGGACTGGATTAAAGTATGGATAACAAATGGATTGATATCTCATAACTCAGGGGTTCAAGTAACTCAACCTTGATACTCTATCTGCTATGACGTCTGTTCACATCAGTTTAGGCCTCGTACTTCATCATAATGGCGTCTGTAGATATCACTTCAGGCCCCGTTCCTCAAAGAAAAAAAAGGTGTACGCTTCAGTGCGTTGTTTCTTCAAAAGAAGAGAAATCTTCATGTTTATGACCATTCTCATCGACATTCTTCGTCAACAAGCTTCATGTTTTTCCCACGCTCTTTCTACTCTCAAGTGGATCTACGTTCATTGGTGTATATTCTTATTCACTTGTTCAAATAAAAAATGGCAACTTCGGATGTAATTTTTGAGGGGGAGAAGAGTGCATATACTACATGTTGATGGATGCTTGAATTATGGTCATATGACTCTCCTTCAACGCCTAATGCTTCATTTACTAAGGATAATTAGGATTCATTGTTTGGGATCCATTGTTTTTCAAAGATATGTTTGATGAGTACTTCCAATCTCCAACGAATGTTGATCATCTAGTTTCTGAAGCTCATGCTCCGGTTCCTACTGACTCAACAGGTTCACCATCTAAGAAGTACTTCTCAGAATTCTCAAGAAACCTTATCTCCAGTTACTTCACAAGGCGTTGATAATGACTATCATGATGTTGTAGTTGCACAAGTGAATAATGATCCTCTCTTTGGTATTCCTTTGCCAAATCTTCACGGATTATTGTTCCTCTCATTGTGCACGCTATAAATCAACCACATGAACATTAAGGAAAATGACTACCTCATCTGCTTGAAAACATTATTGGTGAATCTTCCAGATCAGTCTCTACATGTATACCTTAGGAAGAATGCATTGATGTTGAGGAATCATTTGTTCCGGTTCATTCAGTGGGTCAATGTACATCCGATTGTATGTTTATTCACGTGTTGGACATTTGACACAAGTTGATTACTTCGAAGTTACTCATTTATCACTTATTTGAGATTGAAGTTGACGTTCACAAAGGCGTGTTCTTATTTGATAACTTGATCGGGCTTAAGAATTTGAGGTGAAGACTTGGGTTATCTAGTTACCAGAAGTCGAGGTGGATGGTTGAAGACCTGGTTAACTATCACTATTAGGAGTTACTTTGTTTTACTCAGTGTCACACGCATATGACGGTGTGGATAATCGCAAGAGGTGTTAATGTCTCATACTTTGCTTGAGTAGTGAGTACTTAGAAATTTGCTTGAAGCATAAATTCTTGACACCGTTCTTCCATTATTAAGTGCAAGCTTAAGATACAAATGTGGGGTATTTGACTTCAGTTTCAAGTTTGGTATATCGGGTTTTCTTCATCTGTGGTCACTTCAAATTGTCTACATAGGGGTTGATAAAGATAGTCAGAGAGAGTTTCTGTAGCAGTTGATTCTCACAGGATTCATTTAAGCTAATTGTTGTTCTTCTCTATTTCAAGAATATTTGGTATGTATAATGTGTTGCTGTTTCTGAGGTATCAAAACCAGCAAGGGGGAAGGAGACATACATCTAAACACACAACGAGTACACGTGATGAAACTAATACTTCTTCTCTATTGAAGTAATCCCGGGAAAGACAAATGTCATAACCGTAGAGAAACTCAGTGTTTACTCATAGCCTTTGGTGTGTTATTCCAACTATTTGGGGGAAGGATATATTATTTCAACCATTTGGGAGGAAGTGGTCTCTAGATACTTTTGGTATGTGTTAACTCAGCCTTCAGTAGAAAAAAATATGAGAAGAATATTTGGAACGTGAGATGATATTGCTTATCGACATCTTCTATATGACTTATGATAAAGTGCATCCGGTTAGTGTTTCATGTACACTATGTAATGATGATTCCGATGATAAAGTTACCGTGATGTCGTTGTTTCTACTCTGGTTGGGTACTTGTGTACATAATGGGCTGATTGGTTATATGGAAGATAACTGGAATGCACTTGGTAAAATGAAGATGTTGATATATGGTTCCCCTGAATAGACAACTGCTCAATCTCGAAGAGTAATGTGTACATCGGGGATGCACAACAAGTTCATGGGATCTCGAACTTAATCATTTATTCCGGGTTTGATAACCGCAGCGATGATCCATGTTTCAACTTGTTACTTCGGTGTTTTCGTCTTCTTCCGGGTGTTGAGCTTCATTCAATGAGACCGCTTTGTCTTCAACTCTACTTCTTAGGGAAATGGTCTTTCTTCGATATTTGTCGGTCTGGGGGAAGCTACCAAAGATTCAAATTGAGAAGGCTCATTTTCAGACGATTTTCTTAGAAGCCTCGAATGCTTTGGTGGTGAAAGTTTAAGAGATGTTGATTTCTTTCTTCTACAAAGTGCTGAACGATTTCCTTATCTCGGTACTTGTATCATCATCTTCTTAAACTATTACTCTATCTGTACATATTTTTTCGAAAAACAAAATACAAAAATATAAAACCATCAAAAAGAAAATAGAAAATTATAAAACCATCAAAAACCCATAAGATTCAGAAAATTTAAAAATTCCAAAAATATGTTTTCTCAAGACATGTCTTCTGGTATCGATAACATCTGCAGTCTTAGAAATGTCATTTAACAATGGCACGGGACCATAGATGAAGTTCGAGCAGAAGGTGTAAATATTTCTTTTCAAAACATGTCACAAATCAAATGGCTTACAGTTATTTCAGACTGTAACCCGCCCTTCAAAAATGATGGCTTACAGTTACTTCAGACTGTAACCCGTGCTTAAACCATGGTTTGCTATTATTTCAGATAGCAACCCGTTCTTCAAAGTAGGAAATTGCTACACTTAAACAATTTTCAAAAAATTTCGTGCACTTATCCTAAAACATATTGAGGAAAGTATGTCGAAGGACTGCTGTTCCTACACAAATGTTTTTCCGTCTAAAATTCTTCAGAAAAATATTTGCTGTATTTCAAAATGGTGGAAAATGAGTTGCTTGACAGATCAATCAGTTTCAGAGTTTTTATAAAAATTGAAAACTCAATTAATGACTTCAGCGCTTTCAAACTTTTCAGAAAATAAGTCATTAATTAAGGGGGAGAATGTTTTCAAATTTATATCTTCTAAACGAGCTTATCTAATTATCCTATATGCTTAACTAAAAAATGATGTTAACCTACGTTGAAGGACTAGGTGCCTAAGATATGATTGTTAGGATTAGATGATTAGAGTTTGATGAACACATAAATCCCATGCCTTATATGAACTGATTGATATGTTGAAAATTGACTTTTATTAGTCGATTGCTGTTTGGGTGTTGTCGACCACCATATATATGTTTGTATGTCTACTAACGAATGCAGATATCATGGATTATAAGAATGTTCCCGATCCGGATCCCAAAATTCATGATTGGATGCCGAAAGGAAATGGCAACTATATATTGGGTCGACAAATGAAGAAACGGAGCTTAATTTGACTTCTATGGAAAGTTGGCATGAAATGCAACGTAAGAGGTCTCACTGCATCAGCAGATGGTTTTCTTCATCATAAAATGAAGAAACGGAGCTTAATTGGACCTCTATGAAGAGTTGGCATGACAAATGCAACGTCAGAGGTCTTACTGCATCAGCAGACGGTTTTCTTCCAGCCCTACAGCAACAATAGAAGCTTCTGAACCACCTAACGTATCTTGTGCAGGAAAAGTAGTGAATGATACCATTTTTAAACAATTTTGATAATATTGTTTTGAAAATGGAAAATATTGTTTTGAAAATAAACTAAACTCATATTTTGGAAATCACCGGACTTCATTTTATCAAAACTTAAGTCACTCAATCAACGACTACGGGTCATCGATTGAGGGGGAGAGTGATTTATAATAAAATATTTTCAAACGATATTTCTTCATAAAAGTCCGGTTTGTATAATAATAAGTGGTGATCTAAATATTTAATGTTATGTCATGGTATGATTTTCTTTAATACTCAAAGATCTTACAAAATGAAATTTTTTCTGTTCTTGTTTGATTGTGAAATTGTTTTATTTTACTTAAAGATCTCTTAAAAACTATCATACCTGACACTAACAATCTTTAATGTCGAAAAAATGTTCCTTATCCATCATTTTTCAAAATTAAATCTTGCCACGTCTTTCCCCCAAAAATTTTCTAAATGATTTAAATCAGTTGGGATCACAAATCTCAAAAGGTTTGAAATTTTTGATCGGGGGAGATATTGTGATTTAAATCTCAAATCTGTTTTAGTCCACAAAGGCACTCCTGCCTCCATGTGCCAAACGATTTCAATATATGATGCACATGATTGAGGAGGAGTATTTATCCAAAAACAAGATGAGTATTTAAACTATGCCACATATTCTCCCATGTTTTCTAAACCTTATTAAATCACTTGGGATCCAAAATCTCAAAGGGTTTGATATTTTTGATCCGGGGAGAATTTGTGATTTAATATGAAATCTGATAAAAGGTGGCCGTTTGATTCAATTGTGCATGCAACTCTCCCATATGTGCTAAACGCTTTCGAATCTCGAAGCACATATTGAGGGGGAGCATTTCTAATGAAAATAAACTATCAAGGTACAAAGGTTTCAATGTTTTATCATAAGTACCTTTATTGAGTTTTAAAGGTTTTCTCTATGGCATTCGTGATCATGGAAGTACTTTAAAGATCTTCTGCCTCTATGTGATAAAATGATTTCAAATATCCAAAGCACATATTGAGGGGGATAATTTACCAAGAAAATCAAATGGCCTTTTCTATGGAAATTGTGATCAAGAAATCATTTCAAAGAACTCTTGCCTCCATGTGCTAAACAATTTCAAAATCTTATGCACATGTTGAGGGGGAGCATTTCTAAATGATCAAAACAATTAAGGTACAAAATGATTTTCAAATGATTTTTCAATTGGTTTCACGGAAGAATGAATTGTACCAAAAGACCGACCATTTTACTTTATGTATGGAGTTATAAGGTTGGTGAGGTTAGGTATTAGTTCCCACGATCCCGCCAGGGCCGGAGGGATCTACCCAGGGACAATCCACTAGATATTATAGAGTCCTTAGGTATGATGAAAAAGGGAGAAAAGTGAGAAATGGGAAGAGTGCGGACTGAGACAGAGCTAGTACTGGAATAAACCCAACAAGGTTCTAGTTATGAAGTCTCGGTAAGCACTGAAGGGGTTGAAGAATGAAAAAGAAATGAATGTGAAAGGGTGAAAAGAAATAGCCCTCCAATAATTCAACCTTAGGGCAGAAACCGGGTTCAATACATATGCTACTGGTTGTTACCAAGGTAACACTGGTATTGAAGACAAGACGTCATGGACCCAGTGACGCACTGCACTAAACTTCCCAAGCTACTCAAGTTCCTCTTAAAAGGGCTTGTTTCATTCTCACGGGGGAACCTACATAATCTATCGACTGTCTCTTAAAGATTGTTGATATTGAAGAAGGAGACCCTCTCCCTAGTCTCCGGCATAGGAAACCAAAATGCACTATTGAGTCTAGAGCCAAGAGATCATCCACAATATCTCATTAGAACACAAAATTTATGAAGACTTGCTGTTTCACACAATGTGGAAAGTAAGTATATATTAAGAGTCCTACGCATTATCCTTGTGGTATTGCCAGAACATCCGAGTGATATGTAAAGTATTCACAATGAAAATGGAAATCCTTCTAGAGCCAACATCAAACAAGCTCTTGGTGGGTGACATGTGAGATCTTTTCTAAAGATCAAACTTGTGACAACTGGATAGAAACAATGGGGCGATTCACTCTTGAATCAACCTTGGTCCAGGATTGGAATTGACGGATACTTTTGGAAAAACCGTTCGATGTGCAAACATTCTTTTCTCTAGCACGTCGAATGTGTACTCATGTTTTCAAACACAAAAAGTGTCTCTGATTGGAAAAATGCTTTTGGAAAAACCGTTCGATGTGCGAATCTCTTTTTTTCACTAGCACATCGAATGTGTATTCTTCTTCAAATACAAAAAGTATTTTTGATTGAAAATTGATATTTCTTATAAAACCTTCGTCGTATTGCAAAACTCTTTCTTCAAGAAATACACGATTGTTTTTCAAATCAATTTTTTATCAATCAGTGAATCTCAATTCGCTGGTTCACTCACTCCGTGTTGTCTTCTTTGAGACGTTCCGGTTTGAGAACAGCTAGAACAGTTGCGAAACCCTATCAAGGAGATTCTTCGGAACTCTACCTGATCACATGCAGTACTTGTACTGATCAACGGGGAACCATGGGCCGTGTACCTCAATTCAACAAAAGTGATCAAAGACACTTTCGTATGTTTATTGCTAACTGTTGTTTGCAGGTACATTTGGACGGTTGCAGCTGATCAGAATTGAGAAGTCAATCCAAAGCCGCATGCTCACAGCATCTACACTTAATTAAAGAAATCATGACAAGTGCTTATCTACATAACCTGGCTCTGATAGCTGTAAATATCATGAACCAGTAAAGCTTCCGCTACTCTGATGAAAAGATGTCATGATCCAGAAAGTATGAGCATGTCGGTCCTAAAGTCACAACATCACATGAAGGCAACACAACAACAAAGGGTGATCCAGAGATTTACTGTGGCTGATGATCTCAATGAAAGCTCGAAAATCATCAAGATGTGGATCAGTTCAAAGACCTCCACTTAAAGTACAAAGTAGTCGAACTTTGAAGAATCACTGCTAAAGCACAAAGATTGCGGATGTGAAGAATTAAAGTCTACGAGCTCAAGACTGAAGATAAAGATAGAATTCTAGGATACAAAATGTATTTCATGGGTTGACCTCCCTTAGGGGGAGATTGTTAGGATTTAGAAAATCCATGTTGAAGAGTCGGTCACCCCAACTCTAGTCTAGCATATATTAGCTCGTAGACATATCGTTATTTAGTTATTAGTTTAGCTTAGTGCAACACCGTGGAGGAAGGACGGGTCTTTACCCACTGTATGCCTGATCCACAGTTCGAAGGAGGACGTGTAGTATGTAACTATAAATAACCTCTACCTCCCAAGGTAGAGGGTCCTTTCATTCTAATCTAACATTTTCTCTTTTGTTTACTTTCTCTCTCTAGAAAGGCTCCCACATTCTACTTTCTCTCTCTAAACTCATCATAGTGTACGCCCCATATTATTGATTGTTTGTGTGTTTATGAAATCCAATATCTAACACATTATTTAGATGAAGAGGTCAAAAAGGGGCCGGTAAAATGCTATGGCCAGAGTTGGTGACGGGAATAGGGTGCCCGTCACCAACCGCAACAGATGAATAAATACTCGAATTAAATACATCACTAAGATGATTGACCGAGTCATTTAGATGAGAAGACGCACCTGTATCCATATTCCAATTTCCGGGAGCGGGTTCATGAAGGGTGGGAGTGGCAAATTCATGTGGTAGAATAGTCTCGTGACCCGCAACAGCCCCTAAAGAACCTCCCATAGCGTGCTGAACTGTCGGAGTAAACTGACCTGTCACCCCAATTTGAGCTGGTGCGGGTCCAAGGATTCTGGCTTGAGTATGAACCGGAGTTGGGAAATGAACATGAACTGGTGGCTGACCCGGGTAAAGGGACTGTTGAACTGCTGTTGTGGTCTGCTGAACCGTCGGGTAAGTGGACTGTTGAATCAGCTGATGTTGCACGAACTGAACCGCTGGATTGGACTGGCCAGAATAGTGATAAACCAAAGGGTGGCATGTCATCCCATAGGATGAGGGGTTCACGACCTGCTGAGGTGAAGGGCCAGAAGCAGCAGATGATAGGCCAAAACCAGGTGGACTGGTGAAATAGGCAACAGGGGTCGTTGGCTTAGAGGGAGTAGTTTGACCCGCGAAAAGAGTACCACTGTTGGGACCATTGCATCCCAATTTAGCTAAAAGGTGTTGTAGTGTTTGCAAATCATTAGGTGATAAATGATTGGTTGATGATTGAGATTGAGGGGGACCACTACCATGCATACCATTGTGCACAAACTTGCACGATGCACCGAATCTGCATGAACCTTTGCTCCAATTTAATCATGGCTTGTGGACTTTGTCCAAGGAGGAAGATGAACGGCGTGGGTTGGAACTGTTATTGGCTAATAACACCGAGGATGATGTTGAATCAGACAAAGGGTCTTGAACATGAGCCTTTAACAGCATCTCCTCCATCGTGAGCATTGACCTAACGATTTTGAGATCGGGAAAGGGATCCCGATGAGCAATGATGGTGGCCACATTATCATACCGTGCGGGAAACCCTTACAATGCAAATGTTACCACGTCGTCATCATCCAAACGTGAGCCAAGACTATTTAGGATCGTCGCAATGGATTCAATTTTTAGAAAATATGCATCAATGCCCATATCACCGAGTTTCAATGATCGTAACTCCGCTTTCAAAGCAATGGAGCGGGTCCTTTTGTTGTTGGAAAAGATCGCGGCTAGAGCATCCCATGCCTCTTGAGCCGTTTTAGGGTTTGCAACAACTAACCGTTGTTGAAGTGTTTTAGAGACCGTAACAAATATCCATCCGGAGGCGAAGAGGTACTTGGTGCATCTTGGCCACTCTTGGTTTCAAGGTGATCCAACAGTAGGTTTCCGCGACAAAAATGGGTGAAGAAATACACCCATGATGAATATTTCATCTCATCCACGTCGAGTTGAACGGGAATGATGTTGTTGAGATTGGTGATTGCCAGTAATTTATCGGAGAGGAGAATGGTAGGTTGTGAGGGGGGATCGATGACAGTCATGGCGTAAGCAAGGAGAGAGTTGTATCGAATTAGAGGAGCAGTAAGGGGAGAGGGAAGTTTCGACAGAGGTGAGAAGGGAGAGGGATAGTAGCAGCGGAATGATTAGGGTTTTTAGGAGAAGCGTTTGACTACTGATACCGTGATAGATATCGCGTTTCATTGAGTCTCATTCTCAAAACCGGAACATACAAATACTAACAAAACCCTAGGAGATCATGGCTTTAGCCCGATCATAGGGAAGCGGGCCTACATATACATAATACAAATACATAATAGTAACAGTTCCAACTCTCATTTACAACAATGAGAAAAATTGTGGGTAAAAAGTTCAAACACCGAATAATGGTGTTAAACAATTACTTTTTTCACGTACTCCTATTTTTGGGCATTGCTAAATTTATTAAGTTCATACTTTGTTTTTAAAAAATTACAGTTGCTCATTAAGTCAATGATCTCATTGACTTCCTTTGTTGCAGTTTTAGTTAACAAAAACTGAAATTATATTACTCGTTGGTGATACTTTGGCCATGGTGTCGTGTACAACTTTATAGGCTTGTATGGTACATATTGTAGTTACGTGGCATGGAGACTTTGAACGCCCAAATCGAGTCGAGCACTACGACCACATTTAATTAAAGAGCATTGATTGACATACATGTACCGAATTATATAACTAATCTTAGTAGCATCATTCTATTGATGATAATATATGGACCCATTTCATTGCAAATCAGTAAGACACCTACACATCACTTTAAACATAAAATTAGACATATATTTAGGCCCCCAATCATTTTCGTTAATTAAATTAGCTCTTCCTTTTAGCAATATAAGTTTCGGGGAGTGATACTTACATCACATAAATTAATGCACACACCACAATTATGCACATATCATGTTATAGCATATGCATTAGTGATATAATATTTGTGGTTTTTGCATCAATTTTTGTAATGTGAGTATCAATTCTCATAAGTTCCATGATCTTAAACCGAAACTCCCAACTATGGCTGTGCCCTAGCTAGTAGTTGGTACCTAGCTAGTTGGTATGATAAGATATGGCAGAAAACAAAAACCTAAAATCATAATATTACCTTGATATATTTATTATTGGAGAGAAAATCCATAGGCATTTAGACAATATTCCACTGCATTACCATTTTCACACTTTAACCTATAACGATAATGGTGGTTAGCCAAATTTCGTTGCAGGTTTATGTAGCCTTTTTTCTAGTACGTTACACATGTTAGTAACTACTTTTCTCATATTTTTTTGGATTTTATCAGTGATAAATGTAGGATTTTGGACTGTGTGTGACACAGATTTCGGTTCGCCTCGCTTCTCATTGGCTAGATTTTTGGCGTAAATATAATGGTTTTTTGAGGTTTTAGTTATCGATTTGGGTTATTATGTCACAAACATAACACAAAAAGTCAAAAACAGTATGTTTTGAGTCATTTATAAAGGTGGACATTTACGACATTTTATAACTATAATACGGAGTACTTTTATAAAATAAATGTATAACATGATTTCTAAAAGTATGCTGGAAAAAAAATAAAAATTAAGTCCATTAAAATAATTTAAAGTAGATTTAATGTTCCCTTGATTAATTTGTATAAGTTACAAACTTTTTATTATGAATTTGTAAAACAAATTCAAAGTTACCTTCTTTATAAATTAAAAAAGATTATAAGAAACTAACTACATGTAGTAATTATCTCGGATTCAATTTACCAAATTTATAATATCAAGTGTGATTAAAAGAAATAAGAAAAATAATCAAAAAATGAATAAATCTGATGTGATAATACTTTTTAGGGTGAAGGCTGAGAATACGTAACTAACTTTCTCAAATATACCGATGTACGTAACATACAAATTTTATTACTTTTGTACGTAAATAACTTTCAAATTATGATCAATGTACGTAATGTGACCGGTAACTACAAGTTACCAGGTCAAAAGTTTCAAATTATTATCAATGTACGTAAATAACTTTCAAATTATGATCAATGTACGTAATGTGACCGTTTTTCTTACGTTTTGTCCGTTTTTCTTACGTTTTGTCCGTTTTTGTTCCGTTTTCGTCCGTTTTTCTTACCTTTTGTCCGTTTTTCTTACGTTTTGTCTGTTTTTCTAACGTTTTGTTCCGTTTTCGTCCGTTTTTCTTACGTTTTGTCCGTTTTTGTCCGTTTTTCTTACGTTTTGTCCGTTTTTGTTCCGTTTTTGTCCGTTTTTCTTACGTTTTGTCCGTTTTTGTTTCGTTTTTGTCCGTTTTTGTTCCGTTTTTTGTCCGATTTTCTTACGTTTTGTCCGTTTTTGTCCGTTTCTCTTACGTTTTGTCCGTTTTTGTTCCGTTTTTCTTACATTTGTCCGTTTTTGTCCGTTTTTCTTACGTTTTGTCCGTTTTGTCCGTTTTTCTTACGTTTTGTTCCGTTTTCGTCCGTTTTTCTTACGTTTTGTCCGTTTTTTTTACGTTTTGTCCGTTTTGTTCCGTTTTTGTCCGTTTTTCTTACGTTTTGTCAGTTTTTCTTACGTAAAAAAATGGACAAAAACGTAAAAAAATGGACAAAACGTAAGAAAAACGGACAAAAACGGAACAAAAACGGACAAAACGTAAGAAAAACGGACAAAAACGGAACAAAAACGGACAAAACGTAAGAAAAACAGACAAAAACGGACAAAACGTAAGAAAAACGGACAAAAACGGACAAAACGTTAGAAAAACGGACAAAACATAAGAAAAACGAACAAAAACGGAACAAAAACAGAAAAAACGTAAGAAAAACGGACAAAACGTAAGAAAAACGGACAAAAACGGAACAAAAACGGACAAAACGTAAGAAAAACGGACAAAAACGGACAAAACGTTAGAAAAACGGACAAAACATAAGAAAAACGAACAAAAACGGAACAAAAACAGACAAAACGTAAGAAAAACGGACAAAACGTAAGAAAAACGGACAAAAACGGAACAAAAACGGACAAAACGTAAGAAAAACAGACAAAAACGGACAAAACGTAAGAAAAACGGACAAAAACGGACAAAACGTTAGAAAAACGGACAAAACATAAGAAAAACGAACAAAAACAGAAAAAACGTAAGAAAAACGGACAAAACGTAAGAAAAACGGACAAAAACGGAACAAAAACGGACAAAACGTAAGAAAAACGGACAAAACGTTAGAAAAACGGACAAAACATAAGAAAAACGAACAAAAACGGAACAAAAACAGACAAAACGTAAGAAAAACGGACAAAACGTAAGAAAAACGGACAAAAACGGAACAAAAACGTAAGAAAAACGGACAAAAACGGAACAAAAACGGACAAAACGTAAGAAAAACGGACAAAAACGGAACAAAAACGGACAAAACGTAAGAAAAACGGACAAAACGTAAGAAAAACGGACAAAAACGTAAGAAAAACGGACGAAAACGGAACAAAAACGGACAAAACGTAAGAAAAACGATCACATTACGTACATTGATCATAATTTGAAAGTTATTTACGTACATTTATAATAATTTGAAACTTTTGACCTGGTAACTTGTAGTTACCGGTCACATTACGTACATTGATCATAATTTGAAAGTTATTTACGTACAAAAGTAATAAAATTTGTATGTTACGTACATCGGTATATTTGAGAAAGTTAGTTACGTATTCTCAGCCTTCACCCTATAACTCAAAATCACACCTTGTGCTCTTGTAGTGGAAGCTATGTTGCTTCTTCCTATCTATAAAGTTTTATTGTTCCATCATCTTTACGATCTACTCTCCTGCATCTTTTTCTTCCTTCTTTTTCAAAGATCAAAACTGAAAAACAATTTATTTTTTCCTTTTATTCTTGCTCATTCTTGTGCACTCCTCCAACATACGTGTAGCACTATTAAAAACCAAAATTTTTTTACACAAACTTACATTCGGTTGGTTGGCTTAAATCGTTATGTCACGTGCTAAACGTGGCTTGAACATAGATCCGCCACTGGTTCTATAATCAGGAGCTTATGGGTAAATATACAAAAGATTTCGGAAATACATATAGGGAAAAAGTTGCAACATTCTTTAAAAATATATTTTTTTCGAAAAAGTGATTATTTTGATTAAAAAATTGGATTTTCGCATTGAAAAGACCTAAAAAATATGACTAATTATGTGCTTAAATAGATGTGTCAATACATTCTTGAATTGTGAGAAAGTAAGTCCCTCCGCTGTCACCAATAAGATGATGACACGTAAGTTTATGCATATAAATAGGTATACTAGTTAAACATGTCAATCAATGCTCTTCCGCATTTTATTAAAAAAGGTTTTACATTTTTTATCTAAATTGTTTTGTGAAAAAACCTAAATGGGCTAATTGTTTGGGTTAGAATGAATTTAATGATTCAAGCATATAACAAGAAAAGTATTTTGCTTTAGAAAAGCATCGAACTTGAGACCTTAAGCATATTGGCAGTTATCTTTAATCATTTCGCTAGAAATTAATTAATGATATATTTTCTCTTTTCTTTTACTTACTAACATTCTTTCTAAGTATTTGCAAACGGGTTGGTTGGAACTCAAGACTTTCGACTTTTTTGTTGTATTTATTAACGGCTGTATCTTTTATAAACTTTTCAAATACGACGACGTCCACTTCACCTAATGTATATAAATATTGTTGCGAGTTTGTTTAATATAAAATAAAAGGTAACTTTTGTAAGTTATTATATAGTTTAAGGGTGTATTTCATTATTTTTTTAATTAAAAAATATATAGTAAATTACAACATTTTTTTATAAAATCGTACGTATGTCAAAAGTATTGCAAAATTTGGCTTATTTTGTTCACAACTAGAGATATTCTCATTGGCATATTTTATTATAAAGAAATCGCTAGATATTTGTTATATATTTGATAAATAAAGTTTGTTATATAAAAAAAACTTAAATAGATAAAAGTACATGCTAGTTTTCGTAACTCGTCACATAGTCCAAGAGTGTTGCGATTTTTTTTTAAATAAAGACAACGGTAGTTTTTGTAGATTGTTAGATAGTTTAAGGGCGTATTTTGACTTTTTTTTATTGTTACAAAAAAATATATATCAAACTTCGGCATTTTTTTATAAAATCGTACTTATGTCAAAAGTATTGCAATATTATGCTCATATTGTTCGCAATTTAGAGAAATTTTCATCAATATATATATTTTTTATAAATAAAGATATCCGTTAGATAATTGATAAATAAAGTTCGTTTTAAAAACATGTAAATAACTTAAGTACATGTTAGTTTTCGTAACTTGCCACATAGTCCGGGGATATTACGAATTTTTTTCTTTTCATCAAAATGGCACCAAAAACGCACCATTTTGTTCCGTTAATGTATAATATAGTAATTATCCTTATAAAATTTATGCTATTAATATATATATCTGCCCAAATATGTTTTTTCCCTAAAAAAAGAAAAAGAAACATGCAATTTGTACACAAAAGACAAAAGTAATGTTTTGAGTAGTGGAATATAGCGGTTGGAAAAGACCTTTATGGGTGAAATGGATGAATAATGTGAAATTAAAAGGTAGGAAGTTATGGGATGTCCAAAAAGAAAGTAATGATAGCTGGATGTGGAAAGCATTGTTGGACTTAAGAGATAGAGTTAGGAATAAGATTTGGAGAGTCATTGGTAATGGGAAGAAAACTAGTATGTGGCATGATCAGTGGTGTGATGCTGGAGTTCTAAGTAGTATTATTACAAAAACGGACATTTATGATGCTAGACTGCAGGATGATATGTGTGTACATGATATGGTGGAGAATATTAATTGGAAGTGGCCTCATGATTGGTTGGTTATGTTTCCTAGTCTCAATAACATTGGTGCTCCAAATATCTTAGAAGACAAAGTGGATGTAACAAAATGGAAGGATATGAATGGAAACCTCGTGGATTTCTCAAAAAAAACAGGCATGGGATATGTTTAGACTGCATAATGCTGAGGTACGATGGAATAAGATTGTTTGGTTTTCTTAATGCAATCCAAGGTATGCATTTGTTCTATGGATGGCAATTAAGCAAACACAAGATAGATTAATGAAATGGAATAGCAATCAAAATATGAAATGCCCTTTATGTGATTTGGTTAATGACTCACATAATCACTTATTCTTTGACTATGAATTTTCAAAAATGATTTGGGGTAGTTTAATGGAAAAGCTTGAGGAGATAAAGATGCCTATCATATGTGAGGATATAATTGAGTACTTCATTGACAATCAATGTAATAATTCCATTGGGAGTGTGATGAGAAGAAATAATCTTGCTACCACCGTGTACTATATCTGGAAGGAAATAAATTTTAGGTTATTCAGAGGAGAAATACAAACAAAAGAGGTGGTCTTGAAGAATATTGAAGAAAATATCAAGTTGCAAATACTGATATTAAAGATTAAAAAGTCTAGTAATGTGGAAAAAATGGCAAGGAAATGGCAATTGACACTCACTTATGAGGAATCAAGTATGGTTGGGATTTGAATGGTTTAGAAAAATTGCTAATACCTTGATAGTTAGGACCAATTTATGTGGAAGTCAGTTTGAAATGTTGGGGATGTAACAATCCTTCTAATGATCCTCCTAAAAGTTGGCTCCTATTTTATCAAAATGTATTTTCCTGTTTGTAGTATAAAATTCAGGAAAATGCATCTTCAAACTTAACGGCTGGTTGGGATAATGAGTTTCTGTTGAACCACAATCTCATGGTTAATGAAGGGGTGATTTTCATGATACCTGCAAGTATTAAATGGTTGTTTAACCACTGATTCCTACTTTTAATACTGGAAAAAGTAAGAATCTATTCAGATCAGCATAATGGAAGGCCTTGTATCTTGGTTCTCTTTGGTTTAGTTTGTGATGTTCCTCTGGGCTATCAATTGGTGATGTAGTAATTGGGCTAACAAATGAATATCTATAGTTATAAAATAAAGAGTAATCATAAAGTAGGTTACCTGTCATGAAGGGTAGCTGATCTAGGAGGGAAGTGCAAGTTGAGTGGAATTCAGAGTTGTGAAAGATGAAGCTTCATGGTCCACTCATTGCATTCTCACAGGAGGTAATGGTTGGTCTTCTCTCAAGGTGTATGTTCCCAGATGTGTGAAGCCATTTTCAAAAGATGAAAATGCAACATATCTTGTATAGCCCTTGACTTGGAGGTGTTATGGGTTCCTAATGAAGCCATACTCTTTTTCTACCTTGGCCATTGTGGTTGCAAATTGAATGGTCTTGGTGAGAAGGAGATATAGAAATGTAATTAGATGATATGGTGAAACAAAGTTGAATAAAAGTTGATGAATACACTGGAAGAAGGTATGAAGAATTTGTTCAGTTCTGAAGTGGGACATGTCCAAAGCAGTAATATGTTTATTTATTGTATTGTACAACAATTAGAGTGGTTAATATAAATTTCACCTTTTGCAAAAAAAAATAAAAAAAATAAATAAATGAAATAAATAAAATAAAATTAAATTGAATAATTTTATCGATTGAACCGGAAAATGGCTGACCAAATTAAACCGGTTGAAATGAGTTTTATTAGTCGGTCAAATGATCGAAAAATATCCGAAAATAAAAATAAAAATAAAAATGCGGTACAAGAGTGCTAGATAGGAGTAGAATCCTAATTTGGGAGTAAATAAGCAACACCCAAATAGCCAAAGGACCAAAACTTCACATCCCTCTCAATCATCAACCTCTTATTAGGGTTTTGCTCATTTTCACACACAAACACCAAAAACCACACACTAAACCCTAACAATGGACACACCAGCCCCAACACCATGGAGCAGCATAGTAAAACAAAACCCACCTGCACAACCACCCAACAAGCAAAACCCTTCAACCGTTTCCGCCGCCGTGGTCGGCGCCGCCGTTGGAAGCTGCAAGTCAACTAAAGGGATAGCAGTAGCTGTAGTGGATGCAAATGCTATTATACAAGGAGGTGAACAGCTTCATAATGCTGCTGATAAGTTTGTTTCAGTTGATGATGTCATTAAAGAAGTTAGAGATCCTATGTCTCGTCATCGGATGAGTTTTTTGCCGTTTAGTGTTGATACCATGGAGCCTTCACCTGAGTCTCTGAAAAAAGGTTGCCGTTTATTTCATCATTTTAGTTATTTTATTAAACAATTTGTATAAGATGCGCCCGTTTGGCCCGTGCCCGTTTAGCCCATGCCCGTTTAAGCCCGTGCCCATTCTAGCCCATGCCCTTTTAGCCCGTGCCCGCTCGTTTTGCCACCTCTATCAACAATCATAGGAGAATTCGCATGCGGCCCCTCAACCCGAAGAAGATCCATAATCTCCGCAATTCCAACATCCTTATTAGACTTAAGAGTGAAAAGCAAGAAAAACTCTACATCTGCAAGGGCCTGCACGGCGGAAAGATAACGAGCTTCCGCAAAAGGGTCGTACGCATCAAGATCCAGAAGCTCTTTTTTATCCCTACCATGAATAATACCCGCCGCCAGTCCAACTTGCATGCCTTTATCAATGGCACGGCTGGTAACTCCTGCCAGTGCTGTAGAATACTCCGGAGAATTCAAACATTTGAACACAGCAAGGCTCATGCCATTAGTCAACAACCAGCGCCGACTGGATAACAAAGTAAGAAAGCGAGGATAAAACTCCTCATCAAGATGAAGAGCTAATGCAGATAGATCGGCAACCACCGAGTCAACTTTCTTCATAATCACAGCCGATTTCACATCTTGAATTTTACAAAATTCTTCCTTCAAGGCATCAAAAGAAGGAATTTGGCTACGAAGCTCGGAACATGAAGTCTCTAAAGTAAGTATCTACAAACATGAAAGGAAGAAGCAACAAAAAGTTAAAAGAAAACGGAAAGATAAGCAAGCGGAAAAACTGGCCAAAAAAACACTGATACGTACCTGGCCTGAAAGATTAGCGTTCTGAGATTTAAGTACAGCAACTTCAGCCCTCAGGGTGGACGATTCACGATATTTCTCATCAAAATACGACCGAAGATCCGCTAGCTCAGCCCGAAGAGAATCTCGTTCCTGCTCAAGGGCAGAATCTTGATTCTTCAAAGAAATAATCTCCGCAGCAGGAGCTTCGGGAACCCCAACAATAGGAGCCAACTCCTCAGAAGATACAGGTTTAGCAACTTCAGCCTTAAGGGTCGAAATCTCCTTATCCTTCTCCTTTAACAAAGATGATAGGCGCTTCCTCTCCGTCATGTTATACTCCAAGCGCATGCGGACTTCAAAGCTAAAACATACTTGTCGCGCCGTAGCAACATTGAATTCAGCAAGAAGGCGATCATACCCCATCTCACGTATAGAGGAAAAATAACAAGGAGGAGCAAACTCATCTACCATACCACAACATTCATCAGAATCATCAAGGAGTGAATTCTTGGCAACGTTCCACTTCGGAACATAAACACCAGATGAAGAGCTGGAATCTGAATCATCAACATCACGGATATCCCCAACTGAGATATCGCAATAAGAAAAGTTGTCAAGAACGGGGCGAACACCGCCAGCAGAATGAGAACTATCAGGAAGAGAGGAATCTTGTCCTTCTCCTTTTCAGTGACAGAAAGGACAGTAGTAACGATAGCATCCGTCATGACTGGCACATGAGACCTGCTAAAAAACAAACAACAAACAGAAAGTTAGAAAAAGCGAGAAAAACAAACGTATCAAATAAAGACAAAAATCAAATAACAAACCTGAGAGGAGAACCATCAAGACGAAGCAAACCAAAATCAGATTCAGTAGGCGTTCCAGCTTCATGAATAGGAGTAATTGATAACGAAGGAGAAGAAGAAGAATGAGTGGGTAAAGCATTCAAACAAAATTCAAGACAATGTGTACTTTGAGCAAACAACTTCTGAATAGATTTCGAAGACTTACCACCAGTAGAAGCTCTACCTGAATCCATATGGTCACCCCTTAACTTCTTAGGAGGATAAACAGGGTCGGTGCAAACCTCCCTTCTCTTTTTTCAAGAAGCCACATCACAAGTGGACGCTGAAAAGGTCCCAAAAACAGCCTCAGACATTAAAAGACCAGCTTCGGTAGCAGAATGAACAGGATCTACAACATTCACATCCACATAATCATCACATAAATGAGAAGCACCGGCTCCGGAGCCAGCACCCACATTTCCATCAACCCCCAATTCATCACCAGAAGATGGAGCGGCAAGAGAAACAGTCTGGCCCATGGTAAGTTCCAGCAATTGAGGCTCATTTTCTTCTCGCTGTCGAGCACCAATCTTTAACTTCATGGGATCCTTCACTTGAACTAATGATAGCAAATCCATCACTGCAAAAAGTAGAAGAAAAGAAACAAGGTTTAGACTACACAAAAACAGAATAACAAGTGACGAGACACAAACATGGCGTACCCACCCCAATCCTTTTCATCATAAAACTCAGGATAAGAATCCGCATTCAAAGTATAATTGCGGCTTAACCCAACCAAGCAAAGAAAGGGCTCCGAAAATTTGTGAAAGGGAAAAGCATGGGTAACAAGGGAAGCAAAGTGCCCAACATCAAACTCATTATCCCGAGGAGTAGCGTCCTTAGGAACGCTCTTTCCATCATGCCAGGGATAAACAATAGGACAAGCAAAGGAATCAACCCAAAAGAAATGATCATTCCAACTCTTAAGAGAGTCAATGGGTTTAGTATAGCAAAAGCCAAGACTATCAACTCGTTTACTAAAGGACAACCAGCCATTGTTCTTAGACTGAACATAAAAACACCTAAATAACCCAACTGAGGGTTCAATACCAAGGGCAAAACAAAGAATCTCAAACTGAGAAACTTTAGCAGCACCAATAACAGAAAGTTGCGATATGTTGATGCGATAGTAATTAAGGATAAATACAAGGAATACAGACAAGGGAAGACGAAAATTTGCATACTCAAAAAAGCGGGTATATACACCAATTTTTCCATCCGGCGCCTCTTGAATGGTCTGGTCAGGCCCGGCAACTCTGGGTGAACAAATTGCGGAATCGAATATTTAATACAAAAGCGATCAAGCGCCCCTTGTGAAAGTTTAGACTTAGCACATGCAAAAGTACCCATAAGGGAAGAAAAAATGAATCAGACCCTAACCTGGAAAAGGAACCTGGAAGACAGATGCAATCCAAGGAGATTGGATCGAAAGGAGGAGGAAGTAACGCTTGCACATAAAGAACAGTAAAGGGAAAAATGGGGCAAAGAAAAAATGAAGGATATTTATACAAAGAGATTGCTGGCGTCCAAAGAAAACCCTAAGGAAGGACATGCGTCAAAAAATAGCCCAATCAAACGATGAGTAATTAAAAGGACAAAAGCAGGGCTAGTGGAAGGACCCATGGCCCACCGGGTCCAATCAGTCAGAGCACGCAAGGCCTAGAATTGCCCATGCTACATAGTACGCAAAACAAGAAGGAAAGCGTCATAAAGACGCTCCAAAGGCGCGAAAAAGAAATGACTCTGTCAAACTTAAGTCTAGCAACATTCACCGCACGCGACAAATGCCAGCATGCAATAAACGCGAGACTGGGGGGACTTGATGACGTAGCACTTCCTAGAAAAAGGGATCATCAGAGGGACACTTAAAAAAAGTACGGAAAGGAAAAACGCTTGGTCAACTCAAGTCTAGTAACATCCACCGCACGCGATAAACATCCGCACGCAGTAAATACACTAGACTGGGGGGACTTGATGACGTATAGCAGGCCTACTGGGCCTAATTCGTGCTATACACATACTGGGCCCAGGCCCAACAACGAGAATAATTACGAACACTGGACCAACAGTAAGCCCAATAACGAAATTGGCTATAGTACATACTAAAAGACGCACGCAGAATTCCTAGCAGACCGAACCTCTGGCCGCAGACGGTATTCTGTGTCCGCATCCATGATTAACACGGAACCTTTTCCGACAAGGGTCCGGCTCCGACAGCTAACTACTATATGCGAGTAATCAGGAAACCCTAACGGTAAACCTCGCCTATAAAAGGGGCTCTAATCCCCATACAAGGTACAACTTTCTCTCTCATAATAACACACACATACTCTTACTTCTCTGACAAGAATGTGTACTTAATCTCACGCCGGAGTCTAATCATGGGGTCCGTCCCCACGATAAGGCTAACGGTTTACTCTTCTTGTGCAGGGAACTCAATCAAACTACTTGGATTAGTACAAGACCAGCCTACCAACAACTTGTTAGCCCAATCCAACAAACAATACTAACACCCATTACAACCCGTCACACTTTTTGTACTAACAGTGCTCTTATAGTCGAAAGGTGTTGCTTCCTCCTATTTATAAAGTTTTATTGTTCCATTATCCTTTAGATATACTTTAATGCATCTTTTTTCCTTTTCAAAGATCAAAACTAAAAAATCATCTATTTTTCGTCCTATTGTTAAATCGTATGTGACACGTGACACACGTGGCTCGTACATAGATCCACCCCAGATTCTATAATCAGGAGCTCACGGGTAATCATACAAAAAATATCGGAAATACATATAGGGAAAAAGTTGCAAAACATTCTTTAAAAATATTTTTTTTTTCAAAAAAGTGAATATTTTGGTAAAAAAAAAAGGGATTTTTCGCATTATGATTGAGATGTCTAAATAATATGACTAATTATGTGCATAAATAGATGTGACAATAAGTTATTGAATTTTGAGGAAATGAGTTCCTTTCCTGTAACAGGATCATAACACATAAGTTTAGACATATAATTAGGTATTCCAGTTAAGCTCTCTTCAATATTTTATTAAATAAGGTTTTATATTTTTCATTTATTATTTTTTTTTTAAAAACAAATGGGCTAAATGTTTAGGTTAGAATGGATTTAGGAAATCAAGTATATAACAAGAAAAGTATTTTGCTTTAGAAAAACATCGAACCTGAGACCTCTAGCGTATTGCCTTCATCTTTAACCATTTGGTTAAAAATTAATTATTGATGTATTTTGTCCTTTCTTTTTCTTAATAACATTCTTTCTAACTTTTTGCAAACGAGTTATTTCAAACTCAAGACCTTCGGCTTTATACCTTCGGCTTTATTGGTATGAACCTAAACCATATGCCTTACACTTTTTTTTTTTGTTAAGATTTCTCTTTTGTTGTATTTATTAACGACTATGTGTTTTATAAATCTTTCAAATATGACGACAACCACTTCACCCAATGTATATAAATATTGTTGCGAGTTTGTTTGATATAAAGTAAACGGTAGTTTTTGTAAGTTATTAGATAGTTTAAGGGTGTGTTGTGATTTTTTTTATTAAAGAAATATACATCAAACTTCAATATTTTTTAAATTGTACGTATGTCAAACGTAATATTGAGCTTAGTTTATTCGCAGCTTAGACATATTCATTTTTTTTTAAATAAAAAAATCGCTAGATATTTGATAAATAAAGTTTGTTATAAAAAAAAGAAAAAAAAAAAAAAAAAAAAAAACCTTAAATAGATAAAAGTACGTGGTAGTTTTCGTAACTCGTCACATAGTCAAGGGGTGTTGGGATTTTTTTTATTTAATTATTTATTTTTTTTTAATAAAGGCAAAGGTAGTTTTTGTAGATTGTTAAATAGTTTAAAGGTGTATTTTGAATTTTATTTTATTTTTACAAAAATATATATTAAACTTCAAGATTTTTTTATAAATTCATAGTATATAAAAGTATTGCAATATTGAGCAAGCTTATATTGTTTCGCAATTTAGAGAAGTTGTCATCGGTATATCTTTTATAAATAAATTGCTAGAAATCTGACACAAAAGTAGTGTTTTGAAGTAGTAGATTGAATCGACCGATTCTATCGATTGAACCAGAAAGCGGTTGAACCGAGTTTTTTAGTCGGACAAACGGTCGAAAACCATAACTAACATAAGCAAGGTTATAAAGAATGCAATCCTTAAACATTTGGGAGTAAATAAGCAACACCCAAATAGCCAAAGGACCAAAACTTCACACCCCTCTCAATCTTCAACCTCTTATTAGGGTTTTGCTCATTTTCACACACAAACACCAAAAACCACACACTAAACCCTAACAATGGACCCACCAGCCCCAACACCATGGAGCAGCATAGTAAAACAAAACCCACCTGCACAACAACCCAACAAGCAAAACCCTTCAACCGTTGTCGCCGCCGTGGCCGGAGCCGCCGCCGCCGCCGTTGGAAGCTGCAAGTCAACTAAAGGGATAGCAGTAGCTGTAGTGGATGCAAATGCTATTATACAAGGAGGTGAACAGCTTCATAATGCTGCTGATAAGTTTGTTTCAGTTGATGATGTTATTAAAGAAGTTAGAGATCCTATGTCTCGCCATCGGATGAGTTTTTTGCCTTTTAGTGTTGATATTATGGAGCCTTCACCCGAGTCATTGAAAAAAGGTTATTTTTTTTTATTGTGTTTAATTGTGGTAATTTGTTATGGCTATCTACATAACTTGGTAAAAATGTGAAATTTAGTGGTTAGATTAAGGTGTAAGGATGTTAGGTAGGATGGTTATGAAAAGGTAAAATTATGTTACATTGTGATTAAATCGATGTTTTGTACTTGTTAATGGTTTAAGATAAAGCGTTATGGTTAAATGAGTATGATTGATACTTAATTAGTGATTTTCTTTTTGGTATATTGATTTGTGAGATGTGAAAAAAATTGTGGTCATGTATATTGTGTTAGGGTTAATTGGACTAATTTACTGTAATAACTGGCTTTAAAATAGTGAAAGTGTAGTTATAAATAAACTACATTCCCATCTAAATGTGAGGTGCAGTGGAAAAAAGTTCGTGTCCATTGACGACTAACAACTGAAAGTATGTTACATTTTGGCGGAATTGGTTAAGTAGTGCAATTGATTTCATAATAAAAATCAGACATTGATACGGCTAAATGGCCAATCTATCATTAAAGCCGTGATTTCGAGGTTTGATTAGTTTTAGCATGGATCATTTTCACAAAATATAACTAGGAAGCGCTTAGTGGACTCAGTAGGGATTGGGTGTAGTACGTAAATCGATTCATGATTTTAGATCATGCAAAGATATGTCACATTAAAGGTTTGATATTGTTAATAGAGACTTTGTTTGTGAAGTCGTCGTTCTCTTTGTTTGTTAGACAAATTGATGGTATGGACTCCGGTGACCTCCTGACCTCCATCAAGGCATCAAGTTCATCAATTGGTTAAAAAATGAAAGTGCAATGTTTATAACTATAAGTGCTTCAAGTTGCAATTACCTTACATGTATGCTGTATACAATGACAAAAAGGATTAATCTTACATCTTGCTAGTTATTAATGGTACATGAGGAAAAGTCATGTCATAAGAACAATGAGATTGGAAATTTATAGTTAAGCCATTTTGTTTATGAGTTGTCTTTTTTACTTTGTATGCTACACAGTTGATGGTATGGACTTGGTTTTTCTTATAGTGATGATTGTTGAAGTAGAGCTGTATTATGCTTTGTAGTGGAGTCTGATGAGAGTGTAAAGTTTATGCTGTGTTAATATTGAGGTTATTTCCGTTGAGTTAAGTTTTGGATGAATATGGATATCTTTTCATTGGATGTCTGCCTTTTAGTTTTCCTCAAGTGGCATTCAGGAACTTTTGAAATAATGAAGTATGCAAACGTTGATACAAAATAAGGATAAAAATAGGCATGGATTTATAAGTTATGTATTCACAGTATAGGGTTCAGAGTCTAAGTAAAGATATGCTATCTCGAAAATGGAGTGAAACATAACTAATACTTTACACTGTAAATTAGAGAAAATAAAACTGTCTGTTCTCTGTTTTTGCTGTCTGATGCATATGGATATACTTAACTTTGAAAATAACCTTGGGGTCTATTTCTTTTCTTCTGAAAATGCCTATTTGTGTATGGTTTTGCAGTTATCAGCTTCGCCCGGGCTACTGGAGATCTACAAACACTTTCAGACGTTGATCTTAAACTTATTGCTTTGACTTATACTTTGGAGTCTCAGATCCATGGAACTAGCCATCTACGAGAGACCCCTCCACCGATTCACAGAGTTAATGTAAAGAGACTCCCTGAGAAAGATTTGCCTGGATGGGGGTCGAACGTTCCTAACTTGGCTCAGTGGGAAGCATTGGAACATGCAATTGGGGATGGAACTGGCCCAGAGTCAAGAATTCTTCCTCTGAAAGATCTGAACATGAATGTTATTAACGGAGATAAAGATCAAAGTATTGATGATTCTGTTTCAGCAAATGGATCTGAGCCACACAATGATGGTGCTTTTGGCAAACCTCGGAAGTATTTACCAGTAAAGAAAGAAGTCGTTATCGACGGAAAAAAGATGGTGGCGGAAGGGGTTGATGCATCTCAGGGGCAGTGTGATGATAATGCAGATGATTGGCTCCCAGCTGTAGGTCGAAGCACTCATAGGAGGTTTTTGAGGAGGAAGGCTAGACGTGAAATGTACGAGGCTTCATCTGAAAAAGATGTTCAAACTGATGCAGACTCACATGCTGCAAATGAAGAACATGGCGATGATACTAAATTGCCGGATCTAATCTATGAGAATGCAGATGAATTACATGTTGAAGAACAGAATATCGAAAAAAAGGTGGCTGCTGGGAACAATGACGGTGAAGAGCTTTCAACAATTTTAGATCAAATGAGGCTTGAAGAAGAGGGTGTTGAAGGAGATGAGGCTGAAAATCCGAATGAAGAGTTGGAGCACTTGGACATGACTAGCGAGACAAATGAAAGTGTTGATACATCATATGTGGATGATCAAAGTAGCGAGCAAAGTTGGATGCTAAGATCACTTTCGGAGTCGACTGTTGCTTGTGTTACTGCTGATTATGCAATGCAGAACGTTATCTTGCAGATGGGTTTACGGTTGGTGGCACCAGGAGGAATGCAAATACGGGAGCTGAACAGGTTCGTGTGTTCTTTTGTTTTTATCTTCTAAACTGTTGATTACTGGTACATGGGGTGGAATGGGTGGGTCAGGCTACGAGACTTTTAGTTTTTGTGCTGGGCTGACACAACATTTTTTGTGCGAGTGTTATCATATTTCATGTAGTAATTGGGGGTCAATTGGTCAAGTATGAATAGAAAGAATATGTTACTAAGATGATAATCTATGTAAATTTAATACTAGTACTTAGCAGTGGTAATGGTCCTTTAACTATCTGTTTCCCTTATTTTTTCTTTCCCGACTCTTGTGCATGCTCAAAGTATGATTATAAAGAGTGTCAAGTCATTGTTTATCTTAATTTGCAGATGGGTATTGCAGTGCCATGCCTGTTTTAAGGTGACAATGGATATCGGCAAGATTTTTTGTCCAAGTTGTGGAAATGGTGGCACTTTAAGGAAAGTAGCTGTTACTGTTGGTGAAAATGGAGCTACTATTGCAGCTCGGCGGCCACGTGCATTTGTGCGGGGCACAAGGGTGAGTATTGCAACTTAGATACTCATGCAACTCTGAGATACATACAAGTATATATTACATTTATCAAAAGATAAATGTTCGTTGTTTGTGCAGTTTTCATTGCCTCAACCGAAAGGAGGAAGAGATGCCATAACCAAAAACCCTATTCTACGTGAGGATCAACTTCCAATGAAGTATCTGCATCCAAAGACTAAAAAGAAGAATAAAGAGGTAAAATGTTCATTCTAAATCTACATTAAAACTCAAGTCTCTTGTAAGTATTTATTAGAGGTGTCAGTTTGGGTGGGTAGGGTGGTTTTGGTAACAGCTCAAAATGGGTTCTGGTCCAAACGGCAATTTGTTAACACTGACACAAACAGGTCAGGTCAGTCTAGTTACTCCATGAGCACCTTTTTGTCCAAAGTATATTAGATTTTACTATAAAAGATCATGTTCTTGGAATATATAATTTGGTTGAATAAATCAGTTTAGGTGGTTAAAAAGGTTCCAGTACGCTTTAGGCTACTTTCAACCCACTTGGCTTATCTCTTATTAGCTAACTTTTTAAAAATAAATTAATACGTTTGGAGCTGAACTATTACGTAAATTAAACATATTTTTTGGTTGAAGTTATATTCATCTAAATACTTGGTTAAATATTGCAGGCGGATGACATATTTGCTACAAATGAATTGTTTACTCACCATACAGACAAGAAGGCTCCTTTGCAACCACCAGTAAGGAAGGCCTTGGCAGTTTTTAGTGGCAGGAGGAACCCAAATGATAATCACTATTCTCGTGCTAAGCATTAAATTCGTTTATATTGATGTTGCAATATGTATTCTAAGTTTGTACTGAAGAATTTGAGACCCATGGGTTATTTTACTTGATCACAATGAGTGCAATTTTGGTCTTACTTACATTTGTCTTTTACACTCTTCCAAATTATGTTTTAAGAAATGCATATTGGAATACACTTCTTATTGTCAAAATTCTAAGTTTGATCCAGAATGACTTCCAATATACATAGATTTGATTATACGGTGCAAGTTTTATTTTTTGCGTGTGATTATTTCATTTTGTACTGTTATTCTCATGTTGTGTGATTATTGATCTTTAGAGAGTACATTGTAGCTAAGGTAGTCAAAAGCCATTTGGAGATGAGGATGGTTCACTGAAACTTCACATGGTTTATGTTGTATCGCAAATTGAGTATCGTGACCTTTAAGCCCGAAATGCCTTTGTACTCTTTCTAATGCTAATGTCTGATTCCTTAATTCATTTTTGAGTGGTATACTCGTACACAAAACTGACACAGTAACACGCTAAACATATTATCATCTGAATTCACTTGAAGTAAATGCCAAAAGACCAACCCAACAAAAAGCTACTATTATACAAGCTAATCATTAATCAATGAATCATCTCTCAAATATCTACTTTTTTAAGTTACATCAAGTGTTAAATGATGGCATGGCATATGCCATACAGCCTACATTCTCTACTTGGTCAACTTTTGGTCGAAAAGGAATGAAAAAGCAGGAATCTTTCAAAATTTCGAGCGGCTATTTTGCAGCATTCTGTCTCGCACAGCATCCCACAAAATAGATTATAGTCTGACATCAAACAACCAAAAATCAGATGTGAGTTTAGACAAACAAACAAACAAAAAAAAACCTGTTATGGTTATTGGTTTTTCAGAACTTTGAGTAGAAGTAAAACATATTTCGGTCTTATCCTTGATTAGGAAGGCAGTACAGCCTACAAAGCGGCTTACCAAGACAACAAACAAGAACACGTTAAAGATGGCAACCACACGCCATTCAGTTTTCATATACTCTGCTACACCAGCCCTGAAAAGCCAGTACAAGATGATCAAAATCAGAATTAATGGCAAATAATAATAACAACGAATAAGAAACCAAATATGGAAAATATAGCTTACTTGCAAGAATCACAGTTGTAGCACTTAATAGCTTTCGAATTCTTGTAAAGTTTGCAGTCTTTATTAGAATTTACTGGATGGAAGCTCAAGTCATAGTAAGAGGCATTTACAGCAGGATAACCACACCTAAACACCATTTTGCAGTGTGCAAGGAAAGCATAAAAACGGGCTTCAATGATTCACAAATTTACTGAGAAAAGATTGAAGAAACATACTGAGACGGTGGTCTGCAACAACCAGCTTCAATGGGACTTAATTTTGCCGATTTGTATTGTTTGAGACTCTGCAGAAAACTAGTTAACATCACATTCAAGAGACGAATTTCCAAATAGGACCAAAAGGGTGAACGGGGAGGGATTAAATATACAGACCTTGTATCTTTTTGAAAGGTCACTGCAATCGTCGGCTTTAACAAGACAACTTTGAAGGTGCTTCCAATGATGGGTGTTGTTCAACTGTTGCACAAATCAAGAAACGACTTATCTTAGCAAGTTAAAATACCACATTTCATGCTAGGATCTAGACTTGCAATGGATGCTTACTTCTTTCAGAAACCAAGTACTATAATCTTTAAGATGATACTCCTTGAAGCTGATCATATGACATCTTACTTAAGTCAAAAGTTAATAAACGAGCGGACAAAACTGTACTTTATAGCTTACCTCAAACCCGTAACACTATGACCGGTCCCATTGTTAGTTACAATAAACCTACAAAAGGAAACAAAATTCACATACTTGGCATATACAACGGACATGGATTACATCTAGAATGTTATTTGTTTCATATATACTTACGCCAACACGGTAAACACAAGGATTCCTAATAAAATCAAGCAAAGCATGATCAAATACTGCAGATACATAAACTTTTAGTAATAGTGACAATTGATAAAGTAACGAGCTAACAATAAACAAAGCACATCCGAAAACAATATAAGATACGAAAATACCATCCATAATAATATAGAGTTGTTCTTTAGCGCCCCCCAAAACCCGATAATTGATCTGAAACTCAGAGAAACACTAATATCAGTACATTGACCTCATTTGGTCTCAGAGTCAAATTATGCCTCAATAGGATGTATGATATGATGAAGAAAATTGGGCGAAAACTTACATCAAGAATATTACAGCACCAAGACCCAAAACTGGAAGAGTGAGTGATTTTCGACAACCATCATGATGAGTGCTAATCCACACGCCAAAACCAATCACACCCACAGCTACTAACTACAACAAAAAATTAATTTTGAAGCAATCATTAGAGACACTAACAAATTTCTTCATATGCAGATAATCTTTAAGTATATTTAATGTAAAACTAGTTTATGAGCGAGTTAATTACAAATATAGACTCAAGTAGAACACATAAGATTGCAAAATAAGTGAATAAAAAGTGTGTATTGCTGTGATATAATAAACAATGAAAGTTAATTAATGGTCTAAGAACTTGAGCCGAAAGAACCAAACAGCTACAGAAAAATGAATATAGGGGATGTCTTATTAGAAGTTTAAAGCTACTTTGTTGACCTATGGCCCGTTAATACAAGCATAGACTAGATAAGCGGTTTTGAGAGCATGCGAGATTACCTATCCAAACAGTGATCATTTGAAAGTAAATTAAGCAGTTGCAGGGGTGTCTGGGATTGTTTACTGCCTACTATAACTGCTTATGATTTTTGAATTAAGCAGCCACTAATCAACTAAACAAAACACAATGAACGAGATAAAGTTTTAATTTGCTTATGCTGTAACGAACTGCAGCAGTCACATAAACATATGTTTGTGTGTTTGGCTATTCTGCCTATTTGAGGACTTTAACGTAAACTGCTTATTTCACCTTCAAACAAGCATTTCCAAACACTCAAAAACATTCAGTTATAATAAGCAATTCCCAAACACCACCTATCACAATCTACTTGAAGCATTTCAGCAAACACCTAACATGCATGCACCGAAAAGTCAAAAAACATACCATGGTCAGAAAATTAACCCATCTGATCACAAAAGTACTAACTCCACTACTCATTTTCTTCCCAAAAGAAAACCCTTTTTAGCTTTTAAAAAACAAAATGATTTGAGATGATAAAGATGAAAACTTTGAGGGGTATAATGGGGAATTTACAAGTGGGTTCACAAGATAACGGAAAGTTTGAAAATTGTTGTTAAGGATTGGGTCTAAATACGTAGAAACAGTAAAAAGACAAAAGATAAAGACAAAAAATCTTGTTAGTAACAGACAAACAACTATGTAACAGAATGAGGTGGTGATGTTCAAGATTTTAGTCACAGGTAGCTAGTCTAGTGTCTATGTTACACAATCCTATAATGACATATTTTGATCATATCAAAAGGAAAATTATCAAGATGAGCATATTTGATCCCTGTCGCAGGGGTCGCCCCCGAGGTAGGGTGGGCGCGTGCTATTAACGAATAAAATTTGTAGTGTAATTTCTTTTACGTATTTGATTATTTTTGTAATTTGCCTCATCTAACGAATTGATTTGTAGTTTAGTTTTTTTAAAAATTATCAAAGTTTGCCCAATTGATCATAACTTCTGGCTCCGCCTCGCACCTCTTGATGCGACGCAATGAATAAACTTTTTTTAAAAAAATCATGTGTCGCTATTTGGTTGGTCTCCCATCGCACGTCAGGCAAGACGCCTTTCATGACCGTTTTCGAGTTTTCGTGAAATTACGTACATATTGTAGATAAAAGGGTTAAATACAACATTTTTCGTAATCATCTCTAAAAAGAGTACTACGTTTGGTCGCAAAATTATTGTTTGCAATTTTATTTTAGTTTATGTCCTGAGACAATTGTCTACTTATCAAATATGTGTGTGTTTGGGAAAAAAAAAAAAGATTTAATATAAGTGGGAATCTTACGTGGCATGTCCACGTAGGATAAATCTATTTACTTATGGTAAAACAAGTTTTATTGTGCAAATCGATACAAAACATGAAAGTTCAATACATTAAGTGGAACAAAAAAAGTTCACGTACCAAATCGGTATATTTAAAAAAAAATCGTTGCTATTGTACGACTTAATCCTTATAAAATTTCATTAGTTATCATATTGTAATAATTGTACTTTTTCTAAAATGTGTGTTTTTTCTATGACAATAGTTTTGTGACATATGGTGTACACCATATATGTCTCAATACATATATGTTTTGAAACGACTAAAAGTAGTTAACTATTAGGCTATAATAGAAATGTTTTAGAAGTGTAAGTTTCAAAATTTTGTCTAGATAAAATATTTATTGCTGGTATATCAGTATTGCTAAAATTATTAAAACAACACCTAAAAAAAAATAGTTGATTCTCCACAGTTTATGTTTACAGTTTTCAAAAGTGTGTAAAATTTTATTAGTTTATTAACACTTAGATGTGTAAAAATTATTTACATTAATAAGTGTGAAAAAAATTGTAAAACAATAGATTTTCCACACTTATAGTTGTATCAAATAAAAGTTCACACTTTTATTTGTAAAGAATTATAAGATTTCTTCACACTTTTAAGTATGGAGGTTATTTGTAACACTCAAATTTTTCACACTTTGAAGAAGTGTGGAGATTGTTTGGGTCCCCACACTTTGAGAAAGTATGTAGAATTTGAGTCCACACCTATAAGTGTTAACATTTTTTAGATTTCTTCACACTTAAAAGTGTGAATTTTTTTTTGACATAACTATAAGTGTGGAAATTTATTGTTTTACAATTGTTTTTTCACATTTATCAATGTAACCAATTTTTTTACACATGATTAAGTGTTAAGAAATTAATAAAATTTTACACATTTTTAGAAATGTGAAGAAAAAGAGTGTGTGCATTAAACTAATTTTTTGTAGTGAAACCATTGTGAGTTAGTAATACCTATAATATTGACACAAAATTTGAAAGTTTATAGCATAGAATCGAAATATATAAAAAGGTGCAGTTAGTTGAGTTAATCATTTTTCCTAACCAAAATAAATCCACATTAGTTTATGTCTATTCTAATTTGGTTTTCGGTTAGTTAGTATGGACAAGGCTAAACTGTTAGACACAACTTGCATATTGTGTCCTCCAAGATAATTGAGCATGTAAGTATTTGTGTTGGTGACACAAAAGAAAGCAATTAGGCACAAGAACAATATTTTCAGTACATAGGATAGAATCGAAATATATAAAAGTTTCAATATATGTAACATGTTTTTGAGATTTACAATTTAAATTATTCATGATTTGATTCCCTCCATTTTGACAGAACATTAACTTTTGAATTCAATCTTTTGATTCATCTTCCTCAGCTGTAGTCTCATCTGTTGCGGTTGGTTCTTCTGATGTTGATGCATCTTGATCAGCCGATGATTCTTCTGCAGACGCTGCGCCACTTTTCTTAATGGTAACAGCTTGTTTTAGGTGATTATAACTACCCTTTTCTTTAAAAAGTTGGGAGAAATGTGGCTTGCAGAATAAATTTCCATCTAAAGCCGCATAATTAGAAGGTGTGAGAAAGCAACCTCCTTGAGTACATCGGAAACATGCTTTGTGGTAAAACTCTCCCTCAACAGTTACCTAAACAAAGTATTTCATATACTACAATACATTAGTCGATATTACACATGATGAACATATTTACACGTTTAAAATGCATAGCGTAAAATTTAGTATAAATGCTATACATATAAGAACAACAAACCTTTTCGAGTGGATATACAGTTTTCTTACAAACTGCACATTTTTCTTGGGTCCCAGAAAACAAGGCAGCTAATCTACTAGGGGCTTTTCCCTGCACACACATACATACATTAGTTAAATAAAAATCTTTACTCTATGAATTGTATAATTAGACAAAACACCAAAATGTTGTGTACCTCTTGTGGCTTATTCGCAGCTGATCATCATTCAGAATTTGAATTAGCAAACATGAAAAAGTTAAGATATAGTTCTATGAAACGAATGTACACAGTTACAAACGATAATAATACGTACGCGTGACTTTAGGAAGACCTCCTCTTTCCTTGAACTTTTGCTCAAAATGAGGCTTGCAAAATAGCACTCCTTCCAATGATGAGTATGTGCTCATCTGAGACGTATGACTTTCGTTATATGTACTTATATCCACGTATATGTGTTTTTAGTGCAATATTTCGCAATGTATATTGGCATTTGGATTAACAAATTAGTGACAGGACACAGTTAATCGCTTGTTATCTCAATCTTAGAATAAGTCATATTGAGATTTGTTCATCGATAATAACATTGTCTCTCAAATAGATTAATAATATATGTGTTATATTACATTACATTATGTAGAATCATAGAATCAAGAATGAACCTCATAACATATTCCAATATTAGGTTTTCTATCACTAATTGTAAATAAAACCATGCAATTCTCACGTTTCAAATCCCGTTTAATACAATGTACATTAGATCAAATCTGTAAAAGAAACACATTCCTGCTTCTTATTCAGAATTGGAAATGTTGATTACAAAATGCGGTACATCATTTCCTTATACGTTGATCAATTACATATAAAAAAGTTACATAATCGAGAAAGATATACCGTAAGTTTTCCATTGCATTGGCTGCAAGTGAAGCAATTCTTATGATAATTGACTCCATCGGCCGATATCATTTCAAGAAAATAAACAGTCTTATCGCAGACCTTGCATTTGTCTAAAGTCCCGGTGAAGGCCATTTCTTCCTCACCTTTATGTTATTCCTAGTTTGTTTATTTGTTCTAATCTGAATCTAAAAATAATATTGATATGATATAAAACTGTAGGTATCAAAAAGAGGAAAGGTAAGGTGGGAAAAGTTCCATCTTTTTAAGGGACTTAATTTAGTTTTTAATTGCAATATTTCCTAACTAACATGTTCTGAGGAGAGAATTTTCAGGTTAACTAAGGGTTGAGGTTATTTGTGGACGTGTAACATTAAAACGAGTTTTTAGAACAATTAGGATTATATATATAAAAACATCACACTTCGATCATCAAAAATACGATAATAAAATGACATGCTTAGTCATATGCGATTTTTTGTGACTCTTTCAATAGAAATTGCTTAGTCAACCCACATTGGCTCGATCAATTATATTATAAGGAGATTAAGCTCATTTTCTTCTAAAAACTAAGCTACTAAACGTATAGTATAGTTTTGTTTGGACGACAAAGTTTAAACGAGCTTTAAAAAAATAATCTCTCTCATAAGCTCTTAAGTTTCAAAAGCTATTTTGGGTAGCTTATAAAAATAAGCTCCAACTTTTGTGCTTCCGCTCTATAGCATCAACTAGTCTTTGCCAATGTATAAGAAAGTTTTTTCTATCTTTTTTTTTTTTTTTTTTTTTTTTTTTTTTTTTTTTTTTTTTGTAAGGCAAACGTTAAACATACACACCATATACTACAAATCATGTCTTAAGTGAGTTTTGAACTGTCAAATCTCAACCCCTTGAAGAAGAAACACATTTTAAATACACCCGGCTAGCTAGCTCTAGGCAAGATGCATTCTAAGCTATCATGAGTATCCCTAGATCCTTAATATTTTTGTTATAAGACTACGCTATCAACACATTCTGTCTTCTTTAATGTCTTTTTTTGTCATCTGATCATGATGATTGTGAGTTTAACTCGGATAGCTCTAGGACCTTCATTGCCAAGAGCATGAAAGCAAGTACATTGCCTCCCAGCTACCAACAATTACAACAACACAACTCACTAGGTGGAACAAGCTAATCCCTTAAAAAATCAATACCTTGGCCTGGCGTACGGTTCTCAAATAGAAGTCTCCCTGCCCGAGCTAACTTAGACAAACGTGAGGTTGACATTGATTGTATTCCCGATTTTGTAAACTTGGCATATCATGTTCCCGTTAGTCCTAACCTCAAGATCGAGCTACTTTAATAGGGTGGTTTCACCACTTTATGGGCGATATGGTGCGTTACTGAAGTTTTATTCTCCCACAAGTGACCTCAAAAGAATTTGATTCTGAACGACATAAAATTATTGTCTCTTAGTTGAATGTCTAGTAGAAGTAAAAGACCTTTGCTTAAATAGATAGAGTGGTTTAGTAACCTATGTAACTCTCTATCCTCTATCATGTAACTTGTTCCTTCTAATTTTTTGCTAGTTTTAAGACAACCGTCGTTATAGAAAAGTGCCATTTTTTGTAATAACCACACTATTAGATTTGGTGTAATTCCCCTTGCTTCATTAAACATCACCGAATGAATATATATACAATGCATAAGTTGTGGAATACTCAACTAACATTGGCCGAGCCCACTAAAGACATAATAAACTAATAACCCAATAATGGCTATGAATATGATATACTAATACTCCCACGCAGTTGGAACGGAAGGTCTTTGGACGTTAAAGCTGGAACAAAACTCAAGGAACAACGCACTTGGGAGACCCTGAGTAAATATATCCGCATATTGAAATCTAGACGGACGTGAAGCATGCGAACTTGACCAAAAGCAACATAGTCTCTGACAAAATGAATATCAATCTCAATGTGTTTGTTGATGCTGGACAAGATTAGTATACAAATACACAACGCTAACATTATCACAATAAACAATGGTAGCGGTAGAAAATGGAGCCTGTAACTCAAGCATTAAATTCCAAAGCCACGCAGTTTCAGCAACGACATTTGCCATACCTCGATATTTTGCCTCAACGCTAGAGCAAGACAAAGTAACCTACAGCTTGGCAGACCAAGACAATAAATTGTCACCAAGAATATACAAAATACCCGGATGTGGACCTATGAGTAACATGGCAACCAACCCAGTCTGCATTCGTATAGTCAGTACGCTTAGCAGTCGACGAGACATGAAGCTGAAGACATAATCAAGTGTGCCACGAACATAACACAAATTACATTTGAATGCAGTAAAATGGGTATCACGTGGATCATGCATATATATACATACATGTTGCACAACGTAAGACAAATCTAGACGTATGAAAGTAAGATATTGAAGGGCACCAGTAAGACTGCCATATAATGTAGGGTCAAGGATAGGATCACAATTAGAGCCAAGCTTGGATTCAGTATCAACAGGGGTCTTGCATGGATTACAATGCTGCATATGTGCACGCTCAAGAACTTCCTCTACAAATTTTGACTGAGATAAAAATAAACCTGAAGCCGAGCGCTGAGCAGAAACACCAAGCAAATAACTGAGATAGCCCAGACCTGTCATAGAAAACTCACTATGAAGTAATGTAATAATACGCTGTAAAAGAGCTGCAGAAGAAGAAGTGAGAATAATGTCATCCACATACAATAAGAGATAAGAAATATCATATCCACGCCCAAAAAAAAGGAGGTGTTGATTTTGTTATGCTAAAAAATGATACGTGTAACATATCTGGAAAAACGCTGAAACCATGCACGAGGGGCTTATTTAAGCCCATACAACGACTTCTGCAAGTGACATACATAATCAGGGTGAGTAGAATCCACAAATCCTGGTGGCTGATGCATATACACTGTCCGATAAGTGACCATGAAGAAATGCATTCTTCACAATGAATTGGCCAATCACGCGATACCGCAAGACTCAAGATAGTGCGAATAGTAGCCGGTTTAACCACCGGACAAAAAGTCTCATCACAATCAATGCCCTGTTGCTGACTACGACCATTCGCCACCAATCGAGCTTTATGCCTTCTTAATGAACCACCTGCATTAAATTTATGCCTGAAGATCCATATAAAAAAATATTCACATTAGTTGCACGTGGCAAAAGAGCCCACGTTCTGTTAGAAATTAAAGCATTATATTCATCAACCATAGCCTTCTACTAATTTGAATCACGAAGAGCATGTAAATGAGAACGAAGAAGTGGTGAAGTAGTGGTGACATGACAATTCATGCTTTCAAGGGGCTTAGAAATCCCCGCTTTAGCATGTGTGACCATAGGATAGATACATATTGGTGAAAGGAGAAGCACAGTGTGATTTGGGGCAGTGGGTTGATGTTGCGGTCTGGCTTAGGCAGTTGGTGACAAGTGATCATTTAAGGGTGGAAGCGGCTGTTGTAATGGAGTAGTAGGAGATTTTGTTTGTAACGGGCTTACAGTCGGGCTAGGAGGGTGGGTCGTGGTATAGGGATGAGTTGTGGCGCAGATGGGTATTGGTTTGGGTAATGGGCCAGGTGCATTGGGTAGAACAACAGTGTGGTTTGGGCTTACTGTCGGGCTAGGAGGTTGGGATGTAGTATCGAGCTAAGTTGGGAAGGAACTGGTTGTCGGTTTAATGGGAGGTAGTAAAAAGTCATAATTGGGAGGGGTAGTAGGTGTCACGGATCCAAAGGGATATGCATTCTCATAAAAAATGACGTGGCGGGATAAAATAATTTTATTAGTGCATAAATCAAGGGACTTATAGCCACGATGAAAAACGGGATATCCAAGAAATACACATGCCGTGAAGAGAGGTTGAAGATTATGATCAAAATATATGTGAGGATAGCAAAGGCATCCAAACACATGTAAATGATCATAAGTAGGTTGTTTATTATACGATTGGTAAAGGGAATTACATTATTAATGGCAGTGGAGGGAAGAATGTTTAAAAGATGAGCGGCCATATTAAGGGCTTCAACCTAATATGAGGGAGGTATGTGTGCCTGAAAAAGCAAAGTACGTATGATATTGTTAAGGGTACGTAACAAACGTTCGGATTGCCCATTTTGTTGAGAGGTTTTGGGACAAGAAAACCAAAATTGTATGCCATTTTGGCAAAAAAGGGTGTGAAATCGAGTATTATCATACTCACCCCTATGGTCACATTGCAAAGCCTTAATGTCACCATTAAACTGTTTATTCACATGTGCACGGAGAGTAAGAAAAACATCAAATAAATCAGACTTATGAAGTAAAGGATACATCCAAACATAATGAGAAAAAATGGTTCAAAAAATATCATAGAATTTAATATCATTCTCACTCGAAATAGGGGATGTCCATAAATCCGAGTGAATATTTCAAACACAGACTCAACATTCAACTCAGAACTGTAAAATGGGAGCTTGGTATGTTTTCCCAATTGACAAGCATGACATAAATCAGACAGCTTAGACTTATTAAATAAAATAAAGCTACTAGACTTTAAAAGATGAAGCACATCTTCACACGGATGCCCAAGGCATCTGTGCCACATTGTAGGACTCAAAGTAAGCAAAGAAAATGAAGTGGTGGATGATGGTTGTTGAGTGATAGCGTAGAGATTGCTGGTACTATCATGACATAGAAGGAGCCGGTGGGTCTGGTAATCCTTCACAGAAAAACCATAAGCATCAAATTCGACAGATACATTATTATCACGTGTAAACTTACAAACATAAATTGAAATTTTAATGATGTTGGGTGTAACAAGAACATGATATAGGTGAAGTGGTTTGTGAGGTGTGTACAAAAGGCTATGGCCTGTGTTAGTCACATGTATAGATTGGCCATGCCAACAAATACAGATTTATATAAGCTTTGATCTCTAAAGAAGTAAGCATACCTGTGTTGTCAGCTAGATGAGATGACGCGCCCGTGTCCATATTTCAGGTAGGTTCTTGAAGAGTGATCGTCTGATAAGCATATGGTAGCATAGTGGCTTGTGGTGAAAAAGCAAGATGGTACATGATACGCCCTTGGAACATCGTACAAATCCCCGCATTGAGTAGGTTGTGCTATTGGAAATGTATACGGATTTGGGACATGCTAACGGGCCTGTTGGGTCAGTAACGAGGCCAAATAATGGGTTGTCTATTGGGCCGGTAACTAGGCTTGAAGCAAGGCTGGGTAATGGTCTGCTTGAACAGGAAACGTGTTTACCAAATGAGCCTGTTGAGTTGGCATGTTAGAGGTAACATGTTGGCTTATTTGACCAAGCCCAAAATGCACAAAAAAACCAAGGCTATTGGGTTGGGCCGTATAAATTGGGTTTATAGATTGTATGGGTTGTGTCACTATAGCCTGGCCATGTTTGGTGTTTGAAGAATTCCCAGTGGCACGTTTAGTATAGGTTTAAGAGGGTTTATTTGGTGCATTAGATTTTGAACGATTTGTGGTATTTGCAGTACTGTGAGGTCATTGGTCGTTTGACCTACGAACGAACTTGCAGCGAGCACCATAGGTGCATGAAACTCGCTGAAATTTTCGACACAAATCAATTCCTGAAGCACTCATAGTGGTGGTATTATCATTAGGTGTGGCAACAAGAACCGTAGGAGCAGAAGACGTGTTGTGAAACACATTGCTAGGGTGTTGTTGAGAGAGCATGTCAGTTTCTTCGACAAGGATCATGGAGCGTACTTCATCAAAAATGCGAATATTTTTTCTATGTAGAATTGTACGTGCTATCTCCTGGAGTTTTCTACAAACTCCATTGATTGCATATATGACAAGACTTGAGTCGGAGACCTGTGATCGAAGATTAGCGAGCTTATCGGCTTTAGACTTAATCTCTTGAAAGTAGTCATTGACCGAAAAATTGCCAATAGCCATGTTCCGAATATCGTTGTCAAGTTGAATGACACGATCATGCTTCTTATCAAGAAATATGCCCGACAAACGCTTCCAAACACCATGTGTGGTGGTACTATCATCAATGATCATGTCCACGAGCTTCAGAGAGATGGTGGAGTAAATCCACATAATGACCAATGAGTCATTGGATGCATGAAGAGGATCAGAAGCAGAGGAGCTAGTAGTTGAAGGAGCTTCGAGGTGATTTTGAGCATCATAGGATCTACAAAAGTGTTTAAATTGTGCACTCCACGAATTGTAATTTACTTTATCTAGATCAAGAGGTGAGGGGATACACACCTTGATGCTTTGAATAGAATAGGCACGATCGATAGGTTGTTTTGGTGAAGTATCTCCGGTCATGATGCTATGACCAAAGAGATGCAAAGCAAGGCAAGCAAGCAAAAAGAAAAACATCGACTAACTTTACAGGAAGCAATGGATAGGAAGCTTTTAGGTTTTAGGGTTAGAGTGATTTTAGATGAGGATCATTTGGCTTTGATACCATATTAGATTTGGTGTAATTCCCATTGCTTCATTAAACATCACCGAATGAATATATACAATGTATAACTTGTGAATACTCGGCTAACATTGGGCCGATCCCACTAAAGAAATAATAAACTAACACTGATACCTAGGCAATGAAGAGGAGAGCCTGTAAGCCATTAGCTGCGCAGGTTCGAATCCAAGCCGGCCCCGGTTTTCATCCGACCGTTACTCTAGCGATAAATATCGTGTAGAGGCGGCACGGTTTCCGGGCGGACGCCGTTATTAATCCCCACTACGCCAGCGTGGACCCGGTTAAGACAACATAGTCTGGGTACGTGGAGGATGAGGGCCTGCTTTAGGGCAGGTGCGACTCTAATCCAAAAAATGAAAGTCACCGTTCAAAAAAAAACTATGAATATGATATACTAATACACACATGCATGCGCGTTATTTATTAAGGAAAAGTTTAAAAATGAATAACACATTGGCTTCGGTGTATCGAAATGCATAGTGTACTAATTTTATTACTGATATGCATAACCAACTTTCAAATTTTGTCTACATAATATGACTGGTTAATTAAGGTTACCACTGGTGTCGTCTATGTGGCTTCCAAGTGTGCTTCATTTGTTGACTTGGTCGTCCTCTTCATCAAAACTCCGCCAAAAGACCGTAATTTGTTTTGGTAAAAACCATTTTTTCTGATGAAAATTTATGGCTTCTTCATAACATTAAATGTATGCTATATTTATATATCATTTATCCCGCAATTATTGTTTATTATATGTTTATAACTGAATTAATGTTTAATTGCTTAAGTTTACTATTTTTAGTGTTTATGGAGCAATATTGGAAAAAAAACAAGGAAAAGGACATAATTTGGAGCTTATTTGGTAATTTTGTATGCAACCTGCAAAGAGCATACACTTAATGAAACTCTGCCCATACGCCGTATTGATATCTAGAGGAATTCACTAAGCTCTGGTGAATATGAAGACATACATCGTATTTAACTCTGGAAATACGCCGTATTCGAAGCTCTGCAGTCAAAGCCCAAGTCAACCATTGAAGGTAAACGGCGTATGAAACTCTGGCCATACTCCGTATTAATGATCTTATCCCCAGTCTAAGTATATCGCATATTTGAAGGTATACAACGTATTCTTTTTCAGTGATACGCCGTATTTAAAAGATACGCAAAATATGCTTGGAATATGCTTTCTTCGTCAGCAATCAAGAAATCTGGAATATTCCGTGTGCACTCTTGGATACGTTGTATCAGTGCCCTAACAGATAGATATCATACTTCCACCACACCACTTTAAAGTCGAGTTTCATCATTCCAACACCCCATGATCAGTCCGAGAGTTAGGAAATCAAGAAGAGAATGTCTCGTATCAACACATTTAGTTTAATCATTCGGTTTGCGTATTGATTTTATTATGATTTATATTTTCTTATCGTTTTTTAGCTTTGTGTTATTCTGCATACATTATGGGCCAACACCCTAAGGTATTAGCCATGTTATAACTATTACATTCATGTTATTACGTTTATGAAGATTTGATGTTTTATTTTCGATAATTTATGTGTTTATCGTTCAAATAGTATACTCATTTATTTGTTTAAGTATTTGACATTTATTTTCTAGATCATCATATGAATAGTCTTTGAGCTAGTGGTGATTCGTATCACTATGGTCGGTACTCTTGACCTAGCTTCATTAGTGACCTTATTTAGGAGTAGGAACCCGAGGTTAAATGAATAATGCTAAAACATTTAAGTTAATATAGTGCTCTTCAATAAAGTGATCGCGTGAGAAGAGTAGATATCACAAGGACCAATGGGGTACCATAGATAAATCACATAGATTAGTTGACACCACTTATTGCATGTTTGTAACTTATTAGACCGATAACTTGCTTCAGGGATATAGGTTGCATGCATAGAACTAGATACATTGACCATATGGTATAGTTTACCACAGCTAGAAATGCTTGTCTGAGCATCTGATGTCACCATTACTTTACATTAAATCTTTGCACGAATAAACGGATAACTGATATATGTATTAGAAGTAAAATGGCTAGCACTTTCTTCTCTAATTGATCACAAACTTAGTAGCCTAATTGTTTTAATTGGTTTAATCTACTTTTCTCGTTTAGTAGTTTGATTAATCTCAAAATCAAACCGCCTTATTAATCTGTAAAATTCACTAGGTTAATTCTAAACAACACTGCTCCTAAGAATGACTCGTACTTATCCCATTGGCTACATTGATCGGGTACACTGCCCGTTAGTGTTTTTCTATAGGATAGTCTAGAAATATCTAAATTTAAAACTTGATAATAAAAATATAGATAACGACAGACACATCAAGTTTTTGGCGCCGCTGTTGGGGAGTAGTTTAGTTTTAGCTTAACTTTGTGCATTTTGCATTTTTGTTAGTATAGTTTCATTCTTTTTTTAATTTTTATGCATTCTGTATTTGTTAACTGTCGTCTATCTCAGGTTGTAGATACGGCGTATTGCTCTGTACTCTGATACGGCGTATTGCTCTGTACTCTAATACGTCGTATTGCTTCCTACATATGACGTATTACTTGCTGAGCCAAAGTAGTCATTTAGTTTTAATTTTAATTTTAATTTATATTTATATTTATATTTTAATTTAGTATTTGTTAATTTTAATTTATATTAAAAAAAATTCAAAAAAAAACGTAAAAATTAAAAAAAAATGGTTATTAATTATCTATACGGCGTATTGATTAATTTTGATATGGCATATAAGTATACGTATTTTGAATGATTGGGATACTACGTACTGAGTTAGGATAGAATGCGGCGTATACAGTTTCCTGTATATGGTGTATTAGGTGAATAGTAACACCAGAATATTTATTTTTCGTATTTAGGTTTAATTTTCTGTTTTTATTAAATGTATCTATTAAGATATTTTGTTTGATCTCAGGTACAAATTGACTCAAACAATCGAGGAATACATTGCACAGATTCGGGACAACTCTGGTCCGGGAATTGTCATGCCAGCTTTTAGACAAGCAACTGCTTTTGAACTGAAGGGACAATTTCTCAAGGACCTTCGAGAGAACACCTTCAGCGGATCTGAATTGGAAGATACTAATGAGCACGTGGAGGAAGTGCTCGAGATTTTCGATTGATGTGAGTCAAGACTGTAGAAAACTAGAAGGGGGGTTGAATAGTTTACCGATTAAAATCTTTGTTTTGAAACTTATTGAAAGATCAATTGATATTGATCTTAAGTATGTTAATGAAATATGCAAGCAATATGTAATAAGTAAATAAGGAAAGAAATGATCAAACCACAACAAGTTGTTTATAGTGGTTCGGCCTACAAGGACTCTTTTTCCTTGCCCTACTCCACTCCCCGAGTCTCACACTCGAGAGTTTAACTTCACTAGTCAACAAGCTCCTTTCACCGGCGGAGAAAACCTTTACACTTCGCTTACACTATTTCCGACACTAAGCTAGATGTCGAGTTCTTTCCAAGGGTACAACTACTCCCACACACAATGTATTTTGAGGACTAAAATACTAACCACTCACACTCACAAGATTATGATGGTTTGATACAACAATGAAGTATGAATCAATACTAGATCATACAACACTAAACAAACAAGACTTCCAACTTCTCGTTGAAGCTTGAATATGACTTGATCTTCTTTGCTACAAAAGAGATCACTAATATGATATGAAACTGAGTTAGAAAGGTTAGAGAGAAGATATGTATGAGAGTATGTTAGAAAGGGGTGAGAAACTACTTGGCTTGGCATTGCTATTTATAGCCAATTTGGACAGGAGCGTCCACGGACCGCGGACCCCTTAAAAGGGTTCCGCCCGTGTACCAAATTGGTACCGCCAGTCTGACAGTCAAGATATCAAATCTTGCCTAAAGTCAACTCTATCTAAGTAAGATTGTGCAAGATATGAAGAGTACAAATCTTCACAAAATATCTAATGGAATCTTCCAATGATCTCCATGATGTAATACATGATGTCAAATGTTGTATTACTATTAATAGAAATATGCAAATGCTTAAGTAGTGTTTGGTTTTAAGAACCTAACACATTCTACAAACTACTATCATACATAATGATTAGAGTCATATCAAGATGTTACTAATCATAAATGTAAATGCTTGAATGATGAATATATTGTTTGAGAAAGCTTGTTTTAATATCTAATAAACTTGACAAGCTTTAAGCTTTTATAAATTAAATTTACTTTTGTCGTTAACAAAACTTAGGCAAAGATCAAAAATATAAATAACGTTTAATGACGATATTTGTATTAACAATCTCCCCCTTTTTGTTGAGGACAAAATATAAATTTTATTTTTATAAAAGAAACATAGTTTGTACAAGAGTTATAAAAATATTAGTTTTAGAACTTTGAAAAGGAAATGATAATACAAGTGTATGAATTTTGACTTTTTATGAAAGTCAAAGAATTCACTAGTTGATGCATGATGTTGACTTTTTCAGAAAGTCAAAGTATGCAGTTTGACTTTTTTAAGAAAAGTTAAGTATTATCAATGAGGGTTCCTGTTTGACTTTTAGAAAGTCAATTGTATGCAGTTTGACTTTTTCAGAAAAGTCAAATAAAAATAATTTCCAAGTTCTATATTTTCTCCCCCTTTTTGTCTCAACAAAAAGAAGAGGCTATGCGGAATGTAATGAGCCCGAGCTATTATCTCCCCCTTGTTCAAAGCTCCCCCTAAATTGGGTGCTTTAATGGGAAGATACATGGATTGTGAAAATAAAGCTACAAAAAAAAAGTGTTAGTAATAATGATCATTCACAAGCATTTCCAAACACTATGTAATGACACCAACAATATGATAAACGACATTCATTAGTTAAAATTTTTCATGAATCAAGATCATGAAAAGAGAACACAATGATGTGTTTTTAGTACAAGAAAATAAAAATTATCCTAAAAAAAAACAAATAAAAGACTATTCTAAAAACCATCCTAAAGTAATGGTGGATGGGAAAGAGCGTTGAGACGCTCAAGAATGTTGTTGAGGATGGACCTCATTTCTTCGTGGAAGTCATGGACCATAATCCGGGTCCGTTCCACGGTTTGACCCGTTTGCTCACAAGTTGAGCAACCATGCCTTGGAGGGTAGAAAGTTTGCGGAGGTTGTGGTGGTGGAATGGTGGATGTGTTGGTGGTGTTGGGGATGTTTGGAGTGGTCATGATGGATGCAAGCAAAGCACTTTGCATTTGCATTGTCTCACTTAAGTGAGAATCCACCATGCCTTTAAATTTGTGGAGGTTGTGGAGTTCGGCTTGAATCTCCTCTCTAGTGGGATTGTCATCCCACATGCTCTCCGGAATGTCCTCAATATGAGGGGACATTGATGATGGAAGTGGATGATCCCCGTATAAAGGACCACGAATGTCCTTGTGAATGGGGTGGAAAAGGAAAGGTCGTGGCCCTAATGGGGCGTTTGGGTCAATTGATGACCGAGGTGATTCATGAGCGATTCGCTCAATGGTGCCAAAGGATGGCAATGGTGGTGGATGACTTGGCCTAGGAGGCAAGTCTTCCAAGTCCTCTAGGAAAGGATTTGGTGATGTTGGTGGAGTTGAAAATAACTCCATGGGAGTGAGAGTGGGAGACCTTGGTGAAGGTGGTGAGGGTGTTTTGGATGTTTGGATGGGTGCCGGTGGAGGTGAAGTAGGTGCTTTTGATGGTGGTGGAGTGGTGATCACAATGTGTGATGAAGTGGGTGTAGCTAAGGTAAGTTGTGTATCATCTCTAATGGGAGATGAGATGGTGAGTGGTGAAGATTCGGATGACGAGCTAAGATGAACAAAACAACAAGGCCTTACGCTCATTCTAGCGGTTTTCTTGCAAGGTTTTGGTGATGATTTTGTCATTTTTAACTTGGGTTTTGATTTGCTAGATAGTAGTGAGAATGAAGAAGGTGTGAGGATGATCATGGTAAAGTCTTTCAATTTATAGAGGTAAGAAATTGTTGAGAAATGGTTTGATTTGATGTTGAACCATTGAAGAGATGAGGTTCCTAATGATTTGGAAGTGGGTTGAATGCTAGTCATATCACCCAAGTCAATCCATACAAAGAAGATGGAGTGAAGAAGAAAAGATATGCAATAAATGTGTTCTAGTGAGTGGAATTTCCTAATATTCAGATTACCCACGGATTTGAAGGTACCAAAAATTTGGTTCCTTCCTTTATGCCAAAGGGCTCCTTGGGTGGATTTTTCAAATTTTTGAATTTTGGTGGGAAATGGATTTCTTACATCCCTTAGTGAATAATACTAGTTCTAATAACAGTATAAACTAGTTAAGATTGATTTATAAGTGATGGAAGATAATTTGGAATCACGAAAGAGTCGAAATTCAGAAAATTACCTGGAGGATCCACGGCACCAAAATCATACACGGACGGTACCCAAAAAAGGGTGCCGTCTGGTCCGCCTGTACAGGTATGGCGGTACCAAATTACATAAAGGACGGTACCAAAATAATGGTGCCGTCTGATCCGTGGAGTGCTGAAATATGGACAGAGTTCGTTTTTAGGTGTCGGGGAAATTTCCGAAACCTGAAATTTTTCTCAAAACCTGTTATACTAAACATTTCTAGTTAGGAAAAGTAAATAACACATATGTAAACATAGTGGAGCATAGATTTTGAGCAAGGCTTATTGATTTTCACAATATAGTGAAAATGGGTAAAATTTGATAGCATACTTGTGCTATCCCCCTGCATGAGATTGTTAGCATACACCATTGTTTCAAGTTATATTATCATCCTACATAATAAAAACAACTAAAAAGTATTAAACATTAACGATAATGCATTGTTCCAAACACTCCTTAAAGTATCCTTATTTGTCCAATTTCTTGTAAATCTTGTTCATCATCCTACCAAGGCACTTGAACATTCCCTTAGTTTGCTTGAATTATGCTGATTCATTCTCAATCTCGGGAAGAGATGTGTAATACTCTTGAGGTGGAAGACGAGAGCTTGGAAGACCATCCTCGGAGCTATATGATGATGATGATGAAGGAGTTGGAGGTTTAGCTCTCTTGCCTTTAGTCTTAGCAACTCAAGCATCACTCAAAGGTACAAAGATGTGAGGGATGAGTTCATAGTGAAGATGCATCCCTTTTGGGGTTGGTGGAATTGGAGCGAAGTTTCTATAGAGACGGGTGAGAAGCATCCCATATGGAAGAGCAACGGATCCTTGAGTTGGAATATCAATCATTCTTCTAGCTATGTAGTAGGCTAAGTTGAATGGTTGTCGGGTGGACAAGTTGTAAAGCATGTGGCAAAGACAAGCGTTTATGTGATCCCTGTTCCCTATGGTGCTAATGACGTTTGCTCTAAGTAACTCTTCCCATTTCTTAAATTCGTGCTTAAGTTCATTGAGCTCCATTCCGTATGGATCTCGGTCTACCTCTTTTCCCTTTCGGGTGACTCGGGTTGTATCCGTTTTTGGGTTAAAAAGGTGTTCACGGATGACATCCTTATCGGCTAAACGGGTTATGTAGGGAAGAGAGCGGTCATTGATTGCATCAAGGGCGGTGAGTGACCACTTATCCGTGTAGACACAAGTTCCTCGGTTGGGAATTCCTAGTACTCTAGCAAATTCACTTAGGGTGATGGTGTAGTCATTTTGATTGATTCTAAAGCTAAGACAAAATTCATCATCATCTTCATCACTAAAACCGGTCACATTAGCATAGAATTCTAACACGAACCTAGGACAAATTGGTTCATCAATGTCAAGAAGACAATTGAATTGAATGGCGGCTAGTTCTTCACGAAGATTGGTATGCTCAAGGAAGGATGGGTGAATGGTTCTACCCTCGTGGAAATACCTAGATTCTAGACCCCTAAATATTTCTACTTGTTCCTTGGTGAGTCCTTTGGTTTTGTGGTGTTTGGGAATGTAGTTAAGAGTGTCTTTGTGATCATAGAATCTTGCGGCTACCATGGTTATTCCTAAGGACAAGAATTAACATGTTAAAAAAATTTAGATAAATTTTAACGTTTTTGATTCTAGTGTGTGCCTATATGAAAACAATTTGGAGTTGCGGTTATCTCGACTCATTTTATGCACAAATTGGTTTTAGTGGAGTGTTTGGCAAATACCATGAGATAACCCAAATGCTCCTAATTCAATGTGGCTACATTTAAATATACCCGGGAGTGCATATTAGTTATGCAATACCTTTAGTATTCAAGAGCATGCAAGTGATGAAAATTCTAACGTTTCTATTTGTATTAGCAATGAAAAATGTTTTCCTACAAGTGAGAAGCTTTTCAAAACTTTTGACATGGGGTGTTTGGTTGTTTGAATAAGGCCTTATATTTATTATCTATCAATTAGTGGGAAACATGATTTGTTTATGCAATATGATAATGTAGTACCTAATTTCAATGACTAGTTATGCAATTTGCCGATTGAATTCATATTTGGTATAAAAGCATACATAAAACCCCATGTAATGATTTGTGATAGTTTTGTGCATAAATAAGAATCCTAGACTCAGAATTAAGAGATGAAATGTAGTTAGGATACTTACAATGATGTTATCTTCAGTGATTAGTGAGTGGGAAGATGACAATAATGAGCTTGGTTTAAGTTTTACACGTTTTGGTAAAGTGGGTTGTGAGGAAGAAGATGTTATGTATAAAGCTGTTTTGCTTCTGTAGACACCACGGACCAGACGGCACCAAATTTTTGGTTCCGTCCGTGTTGTCGTTTGGTGCCGTGGATACAGTAGCAGATACAAGACAAAATTGTTTTGGTTTGACTATTCTAATGCTTTAGGCTATGTTTATCCTACATGTTTGGTTCCATTAACCCTAAACCAAGTCTAAGAAGATTAAAAGGTTCTCGTTTAAGAGGTTTAGTAAAGATGTCGGCAATGTTGTCTTCGGAGGATACTTTCTCGATTG
>BPTQ01000008.1:138348634-138410936 GCA_019973895.1 Chrysanthemum seticuspe
TTAAACTGAACATTGTCCCCAATGTTCCCTGAAAGTATCAAAGTTATGATAATGGAATGTAATTAAAAACGAAAGAAACTAGTACTCCCCTGATTAGCTCGGTAGGATCCGTGTGTGAAGTAGTGGTTAAATCCTTTCCAAGAAAAATGTATGCGTGAAAAGTTCCTTCCAATCTTTTGTTTCTTCTTCTTGATAAATAAAACCTGCACATTCGAAGAAAAAAAACGAAACCTTCGCGTAAAATCGGCGGTAATAATATATATAAGACTCTACTAAACTAGGATATAATGCTTGTGGAATGGATGTTTACAGAATTTCTGGAAAATTAAGACCTGGAAAATTCCAAAAATTTTATAAGTAGCTCAGAAAACGAGAAAAAAGTAATTTGTTGTTTTTACTCCTTCCTGACGCCGTCAGGTTGCGATCCTGACGCCGTCAGGTTATCCTAACAAAAACTGGTCTGCGATTTTCTGTAAAAAATTCTGGAATTAGAATCTGGAAAAATTTCTGCAAAACATCCATTATGACTCGATACAAGCATTTGACTCGAACAAACACACATATATATCTTTTAATTAATAGCTATTCTCATGTTTACGTTTCTTTGAAAACGTGTGTAATCCTCCCTACACTTATCCTTTATGTAAAATACCTTTATATGCAATTAAGACGAGGTTAAAAACAAAATAAAGCATTTTTACAAATTTAAACATGAGAATAAACGATCAATAAAAGATATACGACACTAACAAACAAACAATTAAGCATGGGTTGCCTCCCACGAAGCGCTTTTCTTTATTTAAGAATCTTGTAGCTAGACTCGTAGTCGTGCTCCTACGTACCGATATAAGTAAGCCTATCCTTAACAATGTCATAAGGATCAAACTTATCATTTAAGTTCCTGGTAGTACGTTCGGTTCGATATGCCTTTTCAAACTTTTCTCCATCGGGATCATAGATTGTTATCCTAATGTGCCACTCTCCATTACCATCACTAGGTGGTCTATTCCAATCCCACTTATGTTTAGGCTTTTCAATTTTCCATCTATTCATGACAAGGTTGACGGGCAAACTTCCTAGAAACTCGGTCATCTTCCTAAATACTAAGGCGTCCTCGAACGGGTTCACTTCCGTGTCCCTAGCCATTTCTTTTTCATGGAAAGTTGCTTTACTAGCAAAGGCTTCATCTAAGTAGAAAGGTCGTTGGGGACCTATGAGGTTCTTATCTATCCAAGGTCCATATCTAGAAGGTGCTCTATCCAACCTAATCTCATGTGGGATTTCCTCTTCCTTGTAGTACATATGCTTTTTGACATCGTAGATCGACCTAGCACTCCCGTCCCCTACCACTATCTTGGACATCTTACAATCGATGATAGCACTAGCGGTAGCTAAGAATCCTCTTCCTACTAGTAATGGTCATGTCGGGTCCTTATTCATGTCTAGCACATGAAAGTCGGCCAAAAGAGTCAACTCTCCTACGTGTACTACCATGTCCTTAATTATCCCTACCGGATATGCAATACTACCGTCCGCTAAACCTAAGATGGTTTTCGTTGGTTCTATCTTACCTAAGTTAAGGCTTCTATGGAGAGACAACGGAACAAGATTGATGCATGATCCTAAGTCGGCTAGAGCATCGAGAGGTTTGGAAGTTCCAAGCCTACACGGAAGAGTAAATAGCCTGGGATCGTCTAACTTCTTAGGTATATTATTTCGCACAAAAGCGGACCCATGTTTTCCAAGTTTAAGTTCTAACTCATATTTTTCTTTTAAAGCATTATAATAAGGTGCATGAGCTAAGACTTCAAGAACCGGTTTTTCTTGATGGAGTTCCTTGTACTCCTCCTCTAGATTAAGTTTGGGTTCTTGGTTGAAGGGTTTCTCAAGAGTAGGTTCTACCAATGGTGCAGGGCCTTGGTACCTCATTTTGGATTGCTTGGAACCCTTGTTGATAGCATTTACCGAGCGAACCATTGGGTGTGAGGGGCATGGATGTGCACTCTCCCATGGTGAACAAGAACATAAAGTCGACGAAATCGAATTCACTTTTGGGTTCTTTATAGTATCACTTGGGAGTGCTCCAATTTCCCGTTCATTAAAGGCTTTTAAGAGGAAATCAAGCTTGTTTGTCATCTCGCCTTGTCTTCGCTTAAAATCTGCTTCAAGCGTAGTCAATCGAGTTTCTTGAGATGACATGAATCTAGATACAATTGCCTCAAGATTAGTGGGGTTCCCGGTGTTAAGAGAATTGAACCTATTAGGTGGACTAGATGAGCTTTGAGGCGTGCTTGAGTTTTGGTTCCACTTAAGGTTAGGGTGATTTCTCCATGAGGGGTTGTAAGAGTTTCCTAAGTTGTTTTGTTCGGGCTTGAAAGTGTACCACTTCTCTCCTGCTCCGTCGGTACGCATAGAGGCGTAGTCCACAAAAGCTTGTTCGGGGATTCTTGTGCAATCACGAGTGTCATGAGGACCACTACATAACTCACAAGGAAGAGTGATTTTATTCACTTGATGTGAAGACTTAGGATTTTCGTAGGAGCTCATTAGGAATTTAACTTGATCTTCAAGTTCGATCATCCTACGGTCGGAAGATTGTGAGTCAATGGGAGGCAAGGAGATTGCCTTAACGGGTTTGGGTAACTCACGGGGGTCATTCCAACTTTCGTTGTCATAGAGAGCAAGGTCCTCTATTATACCCCATGATTCTTCCGCGGTGAGATCACTAAGTTTTCCACCGGCCGCTTGGTCAATGGATCGCTTGGTGGGGAAGTTGACATGATCATAAAAGATTTAGACTTGGAGCCAAATATCAATGCCGTGATGAGGGACTTTATGGAGTAAGTCCTTGAATTGAGTCCATGCTTCGTAGAGAGATTCACCTTGACGTTGTTGGAACATCAAGATGTCATTCCTAAGCTTAGTGGTTCTCCCCGGTGGGAAAAATTGAGCAAGGAAGCGAGAGGTAAGATCATCCCAACTTGAGATGGAGCCAGCGGGAAGTCGCTCAAGCCAATTACTAGCTTGGTCCCGTAGAGAGAATTGGAAGAGACGCAGGCGCGTGGTCTCCCGAGTAGTAGCATCAAGGTCAATGGAATCGACAATTTTGAGGAAATTCCTCAGATGCTGATTAGGATCTTCGGAACGAAGTCCATGGAATGCACATCCGTTTTGCACCAACCGGATGGTGTCGGATCGCAAGGCCGTAGTTTGGGCTTGGTCGGGAAGCTCAATGGTGTTCCTATAGCCTAGGTGGCTTGGTCTCGAGTATTCACCAAGAGTACGGGCTCTTGGCGGGTCATTTGGTGGTAGGTTGATGAATGGTGGTTGGTTATCACCTTCCATGATGAAAAGTGATGGGGTTACGAACAAAGGTCACGAAGAAGAGGGATAGACTATGAGAAAGCTAAAAATTGAGAAAAATTTACTTGATAGGAATCAAGAAAAGAAACCTAAATGAGGTGGACTACTATCTAGCTATTCTATTCCCCGGCAGTGGCGCCAAAACTTGATAACGCTACACGCGTCGTTCGGGGTCAAAGGAACTTCCTTTTCTTCGAGCAAGTTTTATAACACCCTAGGCAGTGAACCTAATCGTTGTAGTGTAGTATTAGGGTAAGCCACGGGTATTGATATCGTTCTCTAGAGGAATAGGAATGCTAGTGAGAAGTTACTACGCTAAGGTTGGGGTTGAGGAAGATTATTTTTTATCTTTTTATGGTTTTTTTTAGGAAATGGAAAGGTACGAATCTCGGGGTTTGGATTTGGGGGTTGGTATTTCTACCGATTACTCTACTTATCTAATTATCTAATCTAGGTGTATGTAGTCTATGTCTAATTATTGTGTGCTCGTATGATAGTTTAAAGATGTGTTCACTTAGGTTTTATTACTCCTTAATTATCTCCTATTGATGGTTGAATTGTCACGTCCTTATTCTTAATCGCGTTGTGTGTCTAAAGTCGTAGGGTATGCGTTTATCCCTAACTCTTTGAACTTACCAAAGGGTCTCGTCTACAAAACCCACTAGGGATTATAAACTCTAACTCTAAGGCCTCTTTGGATGGTTTAGCCTACAACCGCTCTAAGTGCTATAGCCTAAGGTTCACAAAGATTAATCAAGCATTAATTACACAACGAATGACCTATCGCATTACTAGATCATTAATCAATTAAGATAAGAGACAACCAATCAATATTTATTAATTAAGTTTCATATTCCCTAAGCAAACACACAAGTAAATTAGCCGGACATGGAGAACATGCAAGCATACACACAAATAATTGAAGACATAATTGAATTAATGAAGTAAAACACTTATCTTGATGTAAGTTAGGGTTTGGAACCCTAAAATACTGTACAAGACAGCCTTGGTTCGGTTTAGGTTTTTACTCCAAAAGACTACACATAAATACTAAAAAATTCGAATTCTATATATAAGATTACATATGCGATGGCATCACCTTATGATTTGTGACGCCGTCGGGTCGCCGTCATTAGGGTTTCGTCTTGGCCACGTTAGTCTTGCGACGGCGTCACCTTGTGCTTGTGACGCCGTCCTCTTCAGCTTCTGACGCCGTCTGGATCAAATCTAGGCCGTCTGAGTTGCGACGACCTACTCTTTTAAAGCCTGACACCGTCACTTGAAAATAATAAATTTCGCTTCTGTGCCGTCACAAAATGCTCCGACGGCGTCGCAGTTAAGCAGTGACGCCGTCACCTTGTATTTCAGCAGCTTGAGTGTCTCGATTCTTAACTTTGGCCATTTTCTTCGTATATCCGCGCCTTTTCGTCCAAATAAGTTCCATTACAGCAATTTGCCTTCAAGAGACCTAAAAAGTGAAAAGGAACGATATTAAGTAATAACGGATACAAAAGTGATCAAATAAGGGCTTAAACGACCCCTAAAAAAGGTACATTTTAAAACCTTATCAAATATCCCTTCATTTTAAAACCTTATCAAATATCCCTACATTTTGATCACATGCCTTAAATTCATATCTAATCATTAGATTTGAATCCACATTTTGGGTCAAGCGTTCATTACAATGCATTATTTTTCTATAAATTGGATTCCTAAAATGCTTGCATATTCATCACTCTCAACCTCACAAACAAACATCATCATGTCATCCAAAAGATCTTCGAATATAGATGAATCATCTAGTGCAAACAATCCATTTCAAGAAATCCAAAACTTTGTCCTCCCACCTTCCAAAGTACCACCACCCAAATCTAGAAAAACCGTACGGATTAGCGTCCGACCTTGTTGCTTAGCAAAACCATCATCAAATGGTTCATCACCAACCACTCATTCACCACAAAATGCTTCCATTATAGCACCTCCTTCATCACCAGCAAGTACACCAACTTCATCACCCATCAAATCCCCACCTAAGGTCACTCTTTTGGAACTCTTTAAGACTCCAACAAATTCTCAACAAACCAAGCAAAAAGAACTAGTCTTTTTGACACCTCATACTTCTCCAAACACAATCTTCAAAGTCCTTGAAACCTCACCACCTTTAGCTCCCATTGTGTTACAAGAACATCTAGGTTCTTTTCCACCACCACTTTCAAACATTCCGGACTTTGATCCGTATTTTCCAACTTTTCCACCACAACTTCCGCATCTCACAATTCAAAATAACCCGCAAAACTTCCGCACTCATTACCCACATCACTTACATTGTGAACATTGCCAATCCACTAGGGATCTTGCAATAGAAATTAGGGAAGAAATGCGAGTCATACTTAACCTCATCCTTGATCGTATCAACATCATTACTCACCAAAACCTCCATCCATAACCTTATGCAAGCATGGAAGGAACCATTTTTATTATTTTTAGTATTTTATTTTGAGTCATTTTTAGAACAAGTCTTGTTCTTAGTTTTATATACTTGTATGTGGCATAAATACCACTACACTTTGTTATTTTATTACAAGGCTTTGTTTACATACCTTGGCTCCCAATCTTGATTCTCGTCAATCACAAGATTCTTTACGCATGTTACTACTAACCTTTTCTTTGTAGGTAATTTTATGTTCTTACTTGACGCCCCATTCTAGGGGGAGCTACCGTCAAGGGGGAGTTAGATATTCGTGGACTATTTTTCCACATTTTTATTTCTTCATTAGGGTCACTTTCTGTTTCGACAAAAAAGGGGAGAAGAAGGGAGAAGAAGTAATACTTATGCTTTCAAAATATACATCTAATTTTAAGTTTTACTCATCATAACATTATGTTTTGTCATGAACAAAAAGTGGGAGATTGTTAATACAAATAAACCGTAAAAATGGTTATTAATATTTAGCGATCTCTTTGTGTTTTGTTGATAACAAATATAATGTTATCATAAATAAAACTATAAGGATACATGTTATTTTTGTAAAGCATCTACATATAGTCATTTAATACAAATTGTTATAATAATTCATTTGTTGTAATAGTTTATTAGGATGGGTAAAAACCACAACCTATGACCCATACCCATGGAGCATATCCATAACCCATGGAGTTAACCCATACCCATTTGACTAGATGCATTGCATCTATTAGATACATTGTATCTACTTAGATACCCATGGTTCAAACCATAACCCATGACCCATAACCCAAAAACCCATGGGCAAAGAGGATCGTCTCACGGATCCCTGGAGTTATACTACACAGATCCCTTAAGCAAGGCATCCGTGAGATCCGTGCAACAGTGGCAAGAATTTGCCTATAAATAGAGAGCCATTTCTTCATTTTTACTCACCCCTCTTCTTACAAACTCTCTCATATATTCTTACACTCTTCTAACAAAAGATCACTTGATCTAGAGAGTTGTTCTTCTTTCTTCTATTGTGATTCTCATATAGGTCCTTCTCTAAGGCGAGATCACGAGCATTCTACAAGTCATCCAAGCAAGGGGTCCTTGATTGATTTGTTCCTCCATAAGATTTCTGTAGCGAAGATCTTGTATTTCATATTTCACATATTTGTTGTGTTATAGTAGTGTTGGTTTGGTCCTCCGTGTTACGGACTCGGTATTTAGATTTGTACTGGAAAAAGGTGTAAGCAACGTTGTGAAGGCTTCTCCGCCAAGTTGAAGGAGTTTGTCGACATAGTGCTTGAACTCTCGAGTAGGTGACTCGGGGAGTGGAGTAGGGCAAGGAAGGTGTCCTTGTAGCCGAACCACTATAAATCGGTTGTGTCATTTCTATCCTTTACTTTACTTACTTTACTTGCATTACTCATAGATCTATACTATCTCTTACGATTTCACATAACATAGAATCTAAAAGTTTTTGAAACTAACTTAAAATCGGCAAAACTATTCAATCCCCCCTTCTAGTTTTCCAAAAATACTACCAAAACGCGAGGATTCACGATAGGCTAGAAAGATATCTACATAAAGCTATAAATAAATGAGGAACATGGATCAAGGCATATATAAATTCATAACTAGGCTAACACATAAAATGTTTAGCCTCTCATATTAATAAGTTCAGTAAATACAATGCTCATAATAAAATAAATAGTAAACATTGGATTCGATACAAATACTTGATGTAATGTTAAAACAATGATTGGTAGTGAATGAATTATCCCTTGGAAAGTCTTCTATAACTGCAGGATTTCGTCCTTGAATGAGCCCTAATTCGTCACTTGTGTTGTAGTGGAGGAATGATACTAAAAATCCAGAATTATGGCTTGTATTTATAATCTCAACTAAATTACGGCGTAACCTTAAGTAAAGGGTTACACCGTAAGTCCCTTATAACTGGACTTCTTCATGTCTTGTAAATAGTTACGGCGTAATCTTGATGATAGGGTTATGTCGAAACTCTCGTTAACATTTCTTTGCATTTCTACACCGTAACCCATTTGTTATGGTTACGGTGCGACATTCATGGTCACTGGATTTGGCTAAGTCTTTGGATATCTATAGCGTAACCTAGTCGATGGAGTTACGCCGTAGCCTTGTGCTGCGTTGACTTTAGACTTCATTTGAATTTCATAGCTACAACGTAAGTTGAACGTTGTGCTTACGCCGTAACTCCCTTTTGTCCAGCAAGTTCAAGTGTAACTTCATGAGTCCTCTTTCTAAAACCGCGTTTTTTTATTCCAATACTCATTTATACCCTGAAATGAAATATAGAGTAAAAAGAGTATAAAATCATATAAAACTACATCAACTATGAGCATAATTAGGGGAAATTGATACTAAGATATTCAGACTATTTTATGTTATCAGTTAGCCAATGATAAATGTCTCTTTCAGAGGTTTGTGGTAAGGTAGTAGCTAGTAGTAATTAGTTGTGTCGAACATAATTTATTTGTTTTGTTCATTTTTATTTTTACACCAATTAAAAATGTTTCACATGCCTTATCATACCCTTATTCATTATTTATCCTAACTTTTAGCTTAATCCTTTGTTCATATAGACATTTAATCTATCCTTTTAAGCAGTCTTTGCTCCTAAAATATTATACATGACAGGATCTTGTTACTATTTTTATGATTCACCAGTTCTTTCATTTGTATTGTTATTCACTTCTTGTGAATATCATTTATTCAATTGCATTGTCATCTACTTCTTTCAGCTATTAGTACGCTTCCTTGGTTGTTCCATTTACATTAAACGTTAGCACGCATCAGTGCTTAGGAGTAGCTCTCCAAGTCAACAGGTTGCAGGCCGTACAAGATCGTCAGAAAGTTACGCAGATGTGAGGCGTAAACCTCTAGAATTTCAATTCGGAGACATGGCTATATTGAAAGTATCGCCTTGGAAATGCGTGATACGGTTCAAAAAGCGAGGAAAGCCGAACTCGAGGTGTATTGGACCATTCAAGATTTTGGCTAAAGTTGATCCAATAGCTTACCAACCTGAGCTTCCACCAGAACTCATTATATTCCACAACATGTTTCAAGTTTCCAACCTGAAGAAGTGCCTATCGGATGAGTCACTCGTCATTCTGCTGGAAGAGATTCAGCTTCACAACAAGATCAACTTTGTTGAGGAACCAGTGAAAATCATGGACCGAGAAGTCAAACGCCTGAAACAGAGCTGAATTACGATCTTCAAGGTTTGATGGAATTCCAAGAGAGGTCCTGAGTGCACTTGGGAACGAGAAGACCAGATTCGCCGCAAGTACCCACATTTCTACATCGATACCACTCCGGCAGACAACACAAATTGAATTTCGTGACGGAATTATTTTAATGGGGTTAGATTGTAGTAACTCGTATTTTTCAGGTCATTACTCAACTACAAACTCAAAACTATTTACTTTTAATATTTGAAATTATACTTTTACCTATAACCGTTAGGTTAAATCGCGTAAACCAAAAAACGACTTTACACGTAAACCGGCACTAAACTAAGTTTTTTCTACATCAAACATGTGTTATAAGGCTTTTATAAGCATGTTTTTAGTTCATGTATTCTATTTCACAAGTTTTACATACAACGTTTACGTTTTACATTTACGTTCACGCATGCATGCATTTAGTCACCACCTTTCTTACCAACACGTTCACGTAAGGTGGTGACTAAATGCATGCATGCGTGAACGTAAATGTAAAACGTAAACGTTGTATGTAAAACTTGTGAAATAAAATACATGATACATACACTATTATATGTACACTTACATCAAAATTTAAATCACCCTTCCTCTTTGTACCTAATTGTAGACACCAAAAGGGTATGACCAACATTTTCTTTCACCGTTGATTAATAATATTGCCAATTTTATGTTTAAGACCATTCCATTACGTGTTCTTGTAAGTCTTACATCATAAGTTGGTCATAATCACTCCTTGGACACCACACTACACGCCACACATAAACCCAAGACCACATTAAGCTCACTTGGAAAGAAATGAGATTATAAACTTACCTTACTTGTGCTTATAAATGAATGGTACCTAACTATCTTCTTATCACTTTATAAATCAAATACAACTCTCATTCTCTCCTATCATAAAACACGACAGCAACAACATGGGAAGCAAAGGGTTGGTTTAATCTTTGATTAATTGGGTTTAAGTCTTGAATTGAAGAACTAAGATCTTAGTTCGGTTTTTAATACATTCTTTTAAGTTCTTTTGCACTAATCACTCACACTCATCAAGTAAGCATCTACGACTCTGTTCCATACTCATATCATGCTTATTTACCATTCCATTTTCATATATATCACCTATACATACTTGTTAATGTTAAAAATTGGATAAAGTTAAGTTTAGAAACACACTTTCTGCCCAAAAAATCACAGCCGTGTACATCCATATGAAAACCCATCTTAAATATTTTTTCTAAAGAAAGCCAATTTTACACACTTTTAGACATATCTCTTAGTTAGTTCCTCGTAAAATTTCATAATTTTTGGAGTTGATTTACTATTTTTAATAAATGATATGCAAATGTTAGTCAAAACCTACAAGATTCTAAGTACCAGATTTCATTTGAATAAAATAGCCCCTTAAGAGCATTTTTGTATGTTAAGCTAGTTGAGACTTTTGTAGAAGTTAATTTAACTTAAAATATGAGATTTGAATAGAGTCGTGACGATAAGTAACAAAGGAGACACGACCCCTAGAAGATAGGTCAATGTTCTTGATTTTAACAGCTTTGACATACTTGTGTGTTTTTAACTTTATAAATTAATTGGTGAAGAACTGTGACGAGTGGCTTACTTTAGAAAGTAAAATCAAAAGCGATGAACATAGGCTTTTAAACCAAATGAGTTCTTTAGAAAACGAGTGAGACTTTTCTGAAAATGTGTAACAGCAAATCACAATTTGTTTTAATATAAAGCGACACTCAAAACTTGTTTTCACGGACGGGGGCATTGAAATAATGGAAGTAGACATGTTCACTTACATTTAAATAGTTTAACGAAGAAAAACATGCTTAAAATGAATTAGATACGGTTAAATAAATTTGGGTTTAACTTAATAAGAACATAACTTACAATTAGGGTTCAAGTTTTTAAAAACGCGAGTGACCACTTTTGAGCCTGTTTTTGAGGACCTTAGGCTTAGATTCATTAAGAGCGGTAGTTGAACTTTTTACAGCCCTCGTCTCATAGTTGACACTAAAATTCGAAATGGCCCAAACCAATTAGAAACGAAGAAGTTATGTCTCTCTAAAGATGAGCAAAACTCATTTTTAGACACTTTTGAAAACTTAATATCAAAAAGTGATATTTGCGTTTTACTACGCTTTGAGTCGTAACCTCCCTACAAGTATATAAGGGTGATAAGACTTTGTAAAGCTCATACGCATTTAGTACATGTTATATTTTCCCTAAACACATGCTCGTTTACTTAAATACATTACTCGTTTTACTAAAACAAATGCTCGTTTACTTAAATACACTGCTTGCTTTTATATATGGACACAAGTGCACAAAAACATTTCAAATTGTCTAAGTTACCACATTATCCATAAGGTTCCCCATTTATCATGATTTGGTAATTACTCGTAAGCACGACTGTTATGAATAGATCTATTGGGGTAACACCTTCGTCCGCTTGGTCGCACCAACTGAGCAAACAGACGCATATCTTATGGGAATATTCGGTGTTTGGCTAGACACCTACATGGGAAATCATATATTTGTGTGATCGCATACATAACAATTAAGGGTTCAGAGTCATGAGCTTAGGGCATATATGTTTGCAAACTTCGTTTCTTCTTTTGTTGTTCATAAGAAAAACATATTGAGTATACAACATATAATATTACGAGTGGGTGATCCCGCGCGTTGTTGCGTGAGTGTTGTGGACCTGTTATATTTTCTATAAATGTATATGTATTTATGTATCGGTCCTTAAAAGTTCAGTTCTATTACATTGTTACTCTCCGAATGACCAAGTTTGCAAAGACAGTTAAATGTTAGAGATTATTTTGTTTAGTTCGTGAATAAAGCACTATAGCTACAGTGCTTTGAACAGTAACATAGCCCGGTTTTAGTATATATAATAATTTATTTAAAGTAAATCATTTTTATTTATTATTTCTACAATTGTACATGTTAATATGTGCAAACTTTTTTCATATACGATTTGCTGTTTTTATGAACTTGTATGTGTGAAACTATATCTAAGTAATAAAACATGCATTATTCCATTTGTTTTGGAATTGCATTAATATTGACTAATCAACAAGTTTTCTAAATCTACGCATTAAGTAACAGTAAAAATAGAAGGAAAAAAAACCCTACTTACAAGTGCATTGAACGTGGAAATAACACAAGAAAAGATTCAGAAAACCAATGAATTAAGTAGGCAAAATACACTACCAGCTGCTTGTTTTAATTCATAAACTATGGGGTTAAGTTTCTAATGCACCCATAGAATCTTCATGAGCTAGACCTTTCCTTTATATAACTCTTCACCATGCAAAAATTTTTTTTTTTTTAGAACGGCCTTCACCATGCAAAATTAACTGACTATTGACAATTAAAAATCACAAACATTCTCATTTTACCGAGATTTAGCCAAGATGGACGTGTATATATCAGAAGAATACGTGGTTAAGCGACGAATGGAGAAGAAGGAGGTTGCTTGTGCAAAGGGTGGTGTATCGTCCAACGCCTGCAAGAGCGACAACAATGGTGAAAAGACGACCAAAAAAGGCCTCTTGTCATCGTCTTTTGTTAAGGTTCATCAACATGAGCATGGACATAGTGAAAATTCGGTTTATAATTTTTGTTTCTCGCCTTGAGATTGTATATTGTCAATATTATAATGTTAATTAAAATAATATGGCATAAACAATTACCTATCGTAAGTTGTCTAAACTTCTGCCGTATATAGACGAGTAACCGTTGCTATTTTGACTCTGCTACCGGAGGCTCTCTCGTCGTATTGAAAAAAACAAAGAAATTTATTAATTTGGTATTCTCAGTCGATTATGTAATACGTAATTTACAATATTCTATCAATTCGATCTCTTGAAAGAACTTGCATGGTGTTCCAAAAATGTAGAAGGAATGATCTATATGTAAAGCAATTGTATAGTATCATCATATAATTTCTCTGTAGTAGTAACATACAAAATATAACATTTCAAACACACACACTCTAGTAGGGTTATGGCCAAAAATATACATTTTGGTCATTTATACATAGCTAGCTAGTTAGTTATTCAACAAACATTCCACAATTGAAGAGATGATCCCGGCCACGACTTTGAGATATTCATAGTTAAAAAAGTTTTAATCACTTCATTAACAAAAATGCACGGCTCGTTCATGTTACTTTTCAAGGGTTTCTTCATCATTCAAATCAACATGATCAGAAGCATTAGGATGGACCAAGTCGATAAGAAAATCAAATACATCAGTCGCTGCAACCGCGGATGCAACATCTTCTTTGTGTAAAGTTCTTCTCTTGCCTTGAATGGTCATGTTCCATGATCTCTTAGTCAATTCCTCAATGAAAAGCTCACAAGCTTTTGAGAACACAAGTGGTGCCTCTCCTGAGATCATCTTCACATCCACACTTGATTTCTTCATGATCTTCTTGATCCTTGCTAATGGCAACAAATGGGGTCCAGTTCGCCCCGATACGCCTCCTCCTGATAAAATTCCTGAATATGCCCCTGCTTGCCTCATCTCAAATACAAAGACAACACGAAGTAGTCTGAATCGATGGTTCAAGAGACAATTGATGGTTTCAAAGAAAAACACTTTTGTTCTATACTAAAGTCACTAGTTTCAATATTTCATGAACAAAGAAGCATGTATTTCTAGGGCAAAAATCATAAAAGCTTATTTTCCAAAAGATTTGAAGAGAGAAGATGATGTAATGAAAGATTATGTTAATAAGATCAACATGATGAGACATAAACAAACTTTTGGTGCATTTATATATATGTTGTGACTTGTGAACAATAATTATGAAAACTAATAGATTTTGATTTTGAGAGTGGCCGGCCAGGTTGGCCAGCTTGCATGAATATATCTTACTTGTGTGGCCGGCTATCTTACTAAACAGAGTTATTTTATAAATTTTGTTTTAAATAGCATTAAACTTTGACCTAAAAATTATGATTATTAGATAATAAATAAAAAAAATCCTTGCAACATTGATATTTTAACTTAGAACTTTCTTAGCAACGTTAATGAAATGTACATGATTAAGTATAATTTTATTGGTGATCTACATGATTAATTGGCCCATCAGCTGATTGTGTTTGGTTTGTTGGTGATCTATATAATTAATAGCATCCATTTTATTAAATATTCAATAAAAAAAGGTATAATTTTACATGTTAACGAGCATAACTAAATTATGTTGACCTACAATCCTACATGAAAGATTTGTGTACATACAGTATCAGATGAACTAAACCAATATCAGATGAAATAAACCAATAATAAACACATACTTTAATGAACATGCAATACAACCCTAACCCTAGCCAAATGGATCCAGACGTACCATTAGGTTTGGGTCAACCTAGTCATCTAACACTTTTTCGCAGTTTGAATGGGAGGCTTACGAATGAACAAACTGGAACACAGGGCCGTTTTTAAGGGTGTGCAAAGTGAGCGACCGCTCAGAGCCCCAGAATTTTTAGGGCCCTAAAACTTTTCCCGTTAATAATTATATGCATGTGTAGACATATTTTTCACGAAGAAAAAAGTATTTAGACGAGAAAATATCTTAAATGAGTAATATGTTAGAACGTTTAGATAACTAATTGCATTATATCTTATAAACGGTGACACTTTGTATATAATATAGCTTAACGAAATGCCTCATTATATAATTTCGTACAGGGCCCTCAAAAATTTCGCAGATTCATGGGACGGCTCTGCTGGAACATATATTGAAAGCCGCTTCTTCTTCTTTTTTTCTATCATATTAATTTGTTGTTTGTTTGAAAGGAGGCATAGTTATATTTGGTGGCATAGAATTTTATGGCTTGCGGCTTCTTCTTTTGCGTTTAGGTAGGTGCGGTAATTTTGCAACCAACTATTTCGAAAAACGACAATGATCTCCGATGGTAAAACAAATACTAATGTTGAAGAAACAAATTTTGTTGATAAATGACTATATCAACATAATATAAGATGTGGTATGACGGCTAAATTTTGTGTGTGTTCTAAGGTTTATGATTTGGATTAGAAAAACAACTAATAAAACGAAAATATAAAGCGAGAAAAAAGTAAATAAATCGGGATCCTTTCGAATCATTGGCGCAACTGGCTAATGATCGGAGGACAATTATTTTGTGTTGGGTTGAACCTAAAGCTCGGATACCATATAAAATAGCAAAAAATAATAATATTGAATTGTGTTCACGATTAAGATTGTCGATGTATTATAATAAACACATAGCGTAACGAACAATCAATACAAACATTAACCCTCATTTACTCAAACCCACAATTAAGTTTGGCCATGCTATCATCTAACATTTTCCGTACATTAAAACAATGTATGTTTTATAAATTTTAAAGTTCCTCTCGTTACTAAAATTTTAATGTATTTGATTTAGCCAAAATCATTTTTGTTCTTTTTGGATTTTAATTTAAGTAAAACAACATAAAAACAACTGTTTATGGGCTTTGTCGTTTCTTCTTATCTAGATTCGTTGATAAAAGCCAAAATACGACTTTAAAGATTTCCCATCGTATTTCTTAATTTGATATTATGATTGAATCCAGTAATGCAATAACGTGTATAATATGATACCGACTTAATTATACATGTTTGCAAAAAGCACCTTAGAGAAAACTTGTTTTAACTTAATTAGAAGGGAATATTAACGAGTTCAGTTAACAAGTTTGGTAAAAAGCTTAAAAGAAAGGGTTTTTCTTAGGACGAGTTAAACACACCAAAAATACAACGAAAGTACATTAGGACCTACATAAAAGTACACTTGTTAACTTGTGCCCTAGAGCACAAGTTAGAAAAACCCTAAAAGAAATTATACGGGTATGTTTAGCAAAACTAGCTGTAAACTACAAAGTTGTTAACATGAGATACTAGTTGTATTCTTTTTTCAATAAATTATTTGGTAAATTAACTGTTAGATATAATTATAAGATGTAAAATGACATAAAGAGACGAATCTATAATTGTAAATAAATGTTTGAAGGGTATATCAATAATTTAAAGTTAATAGGAAGTATCTTGTTATGTAAGCTTTATGCCTATGTAACGGGCTGAGATATGTGATTTCACTCATATCCATTGTACTTAAACGTTTCTTTGGTTAATATATTTACCAGGGTGCAGGATTACTCACCTTTACAAAAAAAAAAACAGCTCCAAGACATTTAAAAAGTTTCATGAATCAACTTTTCATTTTGGAGCTATTTGTTTAAAACAAAAGTTTGTAGTTAATGCATCCAACAAAGCTACTTAGTTTATAAAAGATTATTTTATAACAAAAAGCTAACAGCTCTTCCCAAAAAGCCCATACCAAACAGGTTCTTATACTAAAATTTTGTTCATTTTAATATCTAAAAATTATTCATTTGTTGGAAGTTGCTTAATTAAATCGATCAACAAAATCTTAAAGTCAAAGCTCTTGATGTGATGACATAGTCACATATAGCTAATCATTTCTTTTATTTTAAATTAGTGGGTATATTCCAGGTAAAATCCAAGTTAGGAAGGTCCGTTGCCACACTAATAATTAATGTGTTCAAACATCAAAGTTCAACTACTTCTCATATTTCCTATTTTCAAAAGGGGCATGATATTCGGACCCTCCTCGTAGAAAGGGATTCTAATTATTAAATGCATCAGAAAGTTGTACGGTGTACATTAAGGTGTTAAACTATCTGCATCGCGAGTTATACGGTTGACCCATAAAGAGGGTCCCTATAACACATCCCTTTTAAAAGTCATATTTCTTTGCATATTTATCACTAGCTTATAAGACCCGTGGAATCCACAGGTTTTTAGAAGAGATATTGCAAAAAAATGAAAAATTAGTCTCTAAAAAAAAGGAAAAGAACGAAAGTAAACAGGGTGAATCATTTATTCGAAAGTAATATGAAGTAATAAGTCAATTATAGTATATAGTACAATGCTTGTAAGTAATAATGTAATAAACGCTCATGCACGTGAGCTCCAATCTTGACCGCCTTTAAAAAGCAAGTGTATTTAGTGGGAAATTGATAAAGTGATAAGCCAATAAACATTTATTGACAACCTAATAAAGTATAAAAATAAGGTGTAAGTAAAATATTTGTGTGACTGATAAAACGTGTAAAAAACAAAGGCATATCACATGGTATGAATATTCGTACGTACCTCTTAAAACTTGATAAAAGACCGTGAAGAACCTCGTTTGTAGACTACATTTGTAGTAGTCTTTGATAAATTACCGTTTACATCAGAAACAACAACCTTCAAACCATTTTTGCTTTTGACGCGTGAAAGAGCCACGTATAATTGTCCATGTGTGAAAACAGGACGTGGTAGGTATAAACCAACTTTCGAAAGTGATTGGCCTTGGCTCTTGTTATCGTCATGGCAAATGAAACTGACACAGGAAATTGTTTGCGCACGATATTGAGTGGTAAACGTTTATCCGATGGAGTAATTTTCAACCTTGGAAGTATAACCGTATTCCCAAAATGTGTTCCGTTAATTATTTTGGCTTGAATAGAAGTTCGTGTTAATTTAGTGACTTGAAGCCTTGTCCCATTACATAAACCTTGTGATTGATTAATGTTTCTCAGCAACATTATTGGGACACCCACCTTCAATGCAAGCCTATGGTTTGGAACACTTCTAAATTTTAATCCGTTGATAAATTCCGGTGAAAAAACGGATTGATCTATAGCACCACCACATTCATTTTATATATGTTGTCACAACTAAGATAAACCATTTCCTCACCAGGAAAGGTCTTAAGCAAATGATCATTAATAGTATCAACCACTTCATTGATTGGAGCAAGAATGGCCTTTTCCTGGAAGTAGGACAGATCATGTATGTTATTCAAAAGGTTTGGATAAGTGAAATGAATAACAGATTGTACCGCATCATCAATTTCATGTATTTGAATGTCTTCGGGTATATCTATTAAAACCTCTCCGTCGTGTGGTCCTCCAATCTCTCCATATGCTACTTTCAATATCCAATCCGCAAATTCCTTTATCTCAGTTACATCTTCAGGGCGTGATCCAACAGTTAGGCGCATGTTGGCGGTTAATTTTAAGACTTTGCAGTGATCCCACAAGTAGATCCAGTTCTGCTAATCATATAGGAAGTAAATCCAGTTCTGCTCATAAAAAACAATCATCTAAAAAATAACAAATCATCTAAAAAATGTCAAATAAAAAATTTAATATGGACCATATAGGAAGTAGATCCAGTTCTGCTCATAAAAAACAATCATCTAAAAAATAACAATTCATCTAAAAAATGCCTAATATTTAGTTTTTATATGGACCCTATAGGAATAGATCCAGTTTTGCTCATAAAAAACAATCATCTAAAAAATAAGAATTCATCAAAAAAATGCCAAATAAAAAGTTTAATATAGACCATATATGAAGTAGATCCAGTCCTGCTCATAAAAAAAATCATCTAAAAAATAACAATTCATCTAAAAAATGCCGCATAAAAAGTTTATATGGACCATATAGGAAGTAGATCAAGTCCTGCTCATCGAAAACAATCATCTAAAACAATCATTTATGAAGTAGATCCAGTTCTGCTCATAAAAAACAAACATTTAAAAAATAACAATTCATCTAAAAAATGCCGCATAAAAAGTTTAGGAATTGATACTAACACCACATTTTTTGATTAATGCACCACAATCTGTGCATTACAGTTTGTACCGTACAATACTGTAATGCATATTTTATGGTGCATTAATCAAAAAATATGGTATGAGTATCACCTCCCAAAAAGTTTATATGGACCATATAGGAAGTAGATTCAGTCCTGCTCATCGAAAACAATCATATTGGAAGTAGATCCAGTTCTGCTCATAAAAAACAATCATTTAAAAAATAACAATTCATCTAAAAAATGCCAAATAAAAAATTTAATATGGACCATATAGGAAGTAGATCCAGTTCTGCTCATAAAAAACAATCATCTAAAAAATAACAATTCACCATATAGGAGTAGATCCAGTTCTGCTCATAAAAAATAATCATCTAAAAAATAAGACTAAAATACACCGTTGGTCCCTAAACTTGGCATGGTGCATCGTTATGAGACAAAACTGGGCCTTTTCATCGCCATAGGTCCAAAACATGGCCATTAAATGCCAGATTAGTCCTTTGACCAAGTCAAAGTCTGATTTTTGTTTTGTAGTCGAGGGTATTTTAGTCCATACACATTTATACTTTTATAACACATTTATATTTTACCCCTTCATCTTTCATCATCGTCATCATCGCCCCAAATCATTCATCTCCCCAACATCATCCAGTTCATCATCTACCCATGTATGCATTTGCCAGAAACTTGGAAATAAATGTGTAAATGTACAACTCACCATAAAAGAATTGTAAATGTACAACTCACCATATATACTAGGGTTATCCGTATCCGACCACTCCGGCGGCCTTCCGATCTTCAATCCAGAATCCGGCGGAGACAGACGAGAGAATCAAGGATGGAGCTCAAGATCAGTTATGAATTATAAACTCATTCATCTTATTCCGGTTGTCGTTATGCTCTGTTTCTTCATCCTTTGGTGTTTCAGTACTCCAGATATTGTTTTATCACCTTATCATCAATTTTAGTTTTAATTTTGCTCAATATTCATCTCAGTTTTGTAATTATGTGTTTTGAGGTAGCTAGGGATTTATGAATAATGGCGATTGTGGATATCGATTTAATTGCGTAACTGTGTGTCTGAGTAACTGAGTTATAATCTGTTAGCTGATATAATGGTATGTGCTACTAAAATTAAGTATGACTGTTTTCTGTTAAGATGTTTGTTAAATACTGGAATTGTTAAGATTGTGTTTCTGATATTTATAAATTCATTGTTAGTTGAGTTGGAGACGAAGGATGGGGTAACTCGATTTGTACCGATAAGTAAGAACAAGAACCCGTAGGAAGAGAGTGAAGCTACAGATGTTGATTTAACTGTGTTGGCATTAGAAAGTCCACCGGATGGTTTTATGTCACTTTCTGATGGGCCAGATGCTCCGTTAGATCTTGGTAACGAGTCAATCAAAAATGTTTCGTTATTGGAGTCTCATGATCAGAATGCATTGTTAATGGAAATCCATGATTCAGATGCCTTATCTTCAATCTCTCGTGAGCCAAAAGCGCCTTTCTCAGTTTCAGATGAGCTAAATGCTTCAGTCTCGGTTCATCATGAGCCAAGTGCATTATCTGATTCTCAAGATTTTAATGAGTTTTGGATTCACATGAGCCAAAAGCATCCTTATTAGTTTCCCGTGTTGCAAAAGACTTTTTCCCTGTTTCTCAGGAGTCAAGAATCTCGTATCCAGGCACAAGCAATGAGGCTGCACCACAGCTAAGTGGAGAAGGCTGATCAGGACAAGGATTCTCCTGTGTTGTATGGCAAACCGCTAAACTGGTAGTCTCTTTTCTTTGATTCATTTTCTGCTATAGTTAGACTGAAGTAGGAGTATACATAGAAGAAGGAATAGTAGCTACGTTCATTTTGTTAAAATTTAGCTTGATTGATTGGATAAGGCGGATCAAAGGTATATTGACAGCACATGAAAAATTTGTAATCGTAGATACAATACATTTTTCTGATCTAAAATTTACACACAAGTTGTCAATTAAATGAAAAAGAGGAAAGTCAAATACAAGAAAATTGCTAAACTTTTTCTGCAATTACTTTTCAATTTTTGTTTGCGTTGTTTGTTGAATCATCTGAGGCGCAGTTTTGTTGAAAAAGAAACTGCCATTGATCCAAATCCCCTATTCAGTTCAGGTAAATGATGAGGGGGATATACGTCTATCAGAAACTAGGGCGCACTTGCAGTAGCTTATACCTCGATAACATCATTTGTTCGACAATTACCAACCCACAAGTATAGAATACCTTTCTTATTAGCAGGCAGGACCCTACAACAATCCTTTCTTGGTGCCTACGACAGAAAAAATGAACCAGTTATACATAATGCTCTGTCTTCAGACTCATTAATGCCTTGTTCACACACAAACCACTCTTTTCCTGTCTTTTTAATTGTTTAAATGCTTCTTGGACACATAAATCCTTTCAATAAATTATACTGAAATTATAGGAAGATATAGTGAAAAAGGACAGGAATACTAAAAACAACAGAACAATGGATAACGAACATGTCATGCATTTTATTAGATACTGATATATTAGATAGCGCATGTGTACCTTTGTCCAAAGACTGATGTCTTCCTTCTTTAGGACCACGATTGTTTCAATCGTTTCAGGAGATTCTATCTTCCATTTGCAATGAGGGTACCTTTCTCTATGAAGAGTGTAAATCCCAATGATCTTCCCTCTCGCTTTGTCATATCTAGCTGAGCTCATATAATACACAAAAGGCTTCTGGCATGGGTTCCTTGAAACAGGCCTAGTGTTGAATGCATATGCAGTATAATAGAGCATTCTGTGCCAATCTAGGAATGTGCGAGAGGGTGTCTCAAGCTCTCTTGGCGACAGAATTCCCCTTATAATTTGGATTGCAAAACCCCATGAGACCAAAATTGACCATTCTCTTTTCTTGTCATAGCAGATGGACTGCTGTATGATACTTGCAGAATCATACTTGGCAGATTCTAGCAAGTGTTTGATGCCTTGTGCTCTAGGCATGCCCGAAAATATTGGGTCGACTATGTCTAGGTGGTGGAGTGAGACTAATGGAGTTACTGGATGAGCTGCTAACAGACCCAGTAGATTCCCATGCACGTCATACTGCACAATTAGGAAAACAGAATTAGTAACTACTAGTGACATTTTTGACCATATATATTATGACAATACCAATTCTTTTATTTCCAAGTTTCTGGCAAATGCATACATGGTGAGTTGTACATTTACAGATTTAGTAGAATCTGATAACCCTAGTATATATGGTGAGTTGTACATTTACAATTCTTTTATGGTGAGTTGTACATTTACACATTTATTTCCAAGATTCTGGCAAATGCATACATGGGTAGATGATGAACTGGATGATGTTGGGGAGATGAGGACGAGGATAAAAGATGAAGGGGTAAAATATAAATGTGTTATAAAAGTATAAATGTGTATGGACTAAAATACCCTAGACTACAAAACAAAAATCAGACTTTGACTTGGTCAAAGGACTAATCTGGCATTTAATGGCCATGTTTTGGACTTGTGGCGATGAAAAGGCCCAGTTTTGTCCCATAACGATGCACCATGCCAAGTTTAGGGACCAACGGTGTATTTTAGTCAAAAAATAAGAATTCATCTAAAAAATGCCAAATAAAAAGTTTAATATGGACCATATATGAAGTAGATACAGTCCTGCTCATAAAAAAAATCATATAAAAAATAACAATTCATCTAAAAAAATGCCGCATAAAAAGTTTATATGGACCATATAGGAAGTAGATTCAGTCCTGCTCATCGAAAACAATCATCTAAAACAATCATATAGGAAGTAGATCCAGTTCTGCACATAAAAAACAATCATCTAAAAAATAACAATTCATCTAAAAAATGCCGCATAAAAAGTTTATATGGACCATATAGGAAGTAGATCCAGTCCTGTTCATCGAAAACAATCATCTAAAACAATCATATAGGAAGTAGATCCAGTTCTGCTCATAAAAAACAATAATCTAAAAAATAACAATTCATTAAAAAATGCCAAATAAAAAATTTAATATGGACCATATAGGAAGTAGATCAAGTTCTGCTCATAAAAACAATCATCTAAAAAATAACAATTCATCTAAAAAGTGCTAAATTTTTAGTTTTTATATGGACCATATAGGAATAGATCTAGTTCTGCTTATAAAAAACAATCATCTAAAAAATAACAATTCATCTAAAAAATAACAATTCATCTAAAAAATAACAAATAAAAAGTTTAATATGGACCATATATGAAGTAGATCCAGTCCTGCTCATAAAAAAAATCATCTAAAAAATAACAATTCATCTAAAAAATGCCGCATAAAAAGTTTATATGGACCATATAGGTAGTAGATCAAGTCCTGCTCATCGAAAACAATCATCTAAAACAATCATATACGAAGTATATCCAGTTCTGCTCATAAAAAACAATCATCTAAAAAATAACAATTCATCTAAAAAATGCCAAATAAAAAATTTAATATGGACCATATAGGAAGTAGATCCAGTTCTGCTCATAAAAAACAATCATTTAAAAAATAAAAATTTATCTAAAAAATGTCAAAATTTTAGTTTTTATATGGACAATATAGGAGTAGATCCAGTTCTGCTCATTAAAAACAATCATCTAAAAAATAAGAATTCATCTAAAAAATGCCAAATGAAAAGTTTAATATGGACCATATAGGAAGTAGATTCAGTCATGTTCATAAAAAAAATTATCTAAAAACTAACAATTCATCTAAAAAATGCCGCATAAAAAGTTTATACGGACCATATAGGAAGTAGATCCAGTCCTGCTCATTGAAAACAATCATCAAAAACAATCATATAGGAAGTAGATCCAGTTCTGCTCATAAAAAACAATCATCTAAAAAATAACAATTCATCTAAAAAATGCCAAATAAAAAATTTAATCTGGAACATATATGAAGTAGATCCAGTTCTGCTCATCAAAACAATCATCTAAAAAATAACAATTCATCTAAAAAATGCCAAATAAAAAATTTAATATGGACCATATAGGAGGTAGATCCAGTTCTGCTCATAAAAAACAATCATCTAAAAAATAAGAATTCATCTAAAAAATGCCAAATAAAAAGTTTAATATGGACTATATAGGAAGTAGATCCAGTCCTGCTCATAAAAAAAATCATCTAAAAATAACAATTCATCTAAAAAATGCCGCATAAAAAGTTTAGTATCTATACTATACGGAGTAGATCCTTACATGCTCTTAAAAGAAAATCATCTAAAATAATCATATAGAAAGTAGATTCAGTTCTGCTCATAAAAAACAATCATTTAAAAAAATAACAATTCATCTAAAAAATGCCAAATAAAAAATTTAATATGGACCATATAGGAAATGGATATAGTTCTGCTCATAAAAAACAATCATTTAAAAAATAACAATTCATCTAAAAAAATGCCAAATTTTTAGTTTTTATATGGACCATATAGGAGTAGATCCAGTTCTGCTCATAAAAAACAATCATCTAAAAAATAAGAATTCATCTAAAAAATGCCAAATAAAAAGTTTAATATCGACCACATAGGAAGTAGATCCAGTCCTGCTCATAAAAAAAAATCATCTAAAAATAACAATTGATCTAAAAAATGCCGCATAAAAAGTTTAATATCTATACTATACGGAGTAGATCCTTGCATGCTCTTCAAAAACAATTATCGAAAAAATAACAATTCAGCTAAAAATGACAAATTAAAAGTTTAATATGAACAATATAGGGAGTAGATCCTTACCTGCTCATCAAAAACAATCATCTCTATATTAACAATATTTGGCTTGCTAAACAAAGGTTGCATCCAAGTCCGAAGAATACGCACTCGTAATTTGATGTTGTCCTTAACAGGTGATAAATCGTTGATATACCCGAAAACAAAGATAGCCATTCTTTGATTTGATATTCAACAATTAGGTAAGTAATTGAGATGTGCATCTTTATCACCACGGCCATTCTCATTTTATAGATCGATTTGTCTTTAAAGCTAAAGCCTTGCGCTACTAATTGTCGGACTCTCACACAAAAGACAAATCCAAAAATTTCAGTCACATTCGTTGCGTAATTGTCCAATACAACATAAGTTCCGATATAACATCTCAAACTTTCAAACATTAATCACTTCAAAGGAGATGATATGTGCTTTAATTGGTAAAGGCTTTTTGTGACATGTTTGATTCATTTTTTATAGCAAACCTATAACACATCCCTTTTAAAAGTCATATTTCTTTGCATATTTATCATAAAGGTTTTACTAACCACAACCACATAGATTCTGATTAAGTTTACCTTAATTAAGAAAGATTTGTTAACAATAACCACTGTTTAAGCATTTTATGTTAAAAAAATTAGCATTTAATAATCTAAACATTATATATTTAGCATCACTTACCATGTTTAAAATGATTAAAAATGTATAATTATAGAATATATGAGTTCATTAAATGTGTCTTTTTATATATGAAATGCTCAAACAACACTCATTGGGTTGTTATTAGTAAATCTTTTTCTAAAGATCAACAATTAATTAACATTAAATATATATACATATAAAAATAACTAGAATGGTACCCGCGCAATGCGGCGGCTGGTACCTAGTGCATAATTTTATCAGTGCTCGAAAAAAGAAGAGAGAGTGTGTTTCGTATTGGTGTTTGATTTTTTAGGTTGGCTTATACCATTGAGGTTTGGGCTGTTACAAGTCGACACTTAATGGATTGTATAAATATTTGACTGTATTAAAGAATTGTATTAATATTTGAAGGCTGTTACAAAGTATATGAAGTGATGTTACTTTTTATTTACAAAAATTGTCATGGAATCTATATGGTAAATAACATTAACTAATGGCTTATTAATTTTCTATTAAAGAAATGTTTTTTGTCTTAAAAATTTTAAGACTTCTTTATTTAGAAAGTCCTAAACACTTTATAAAGTAGTATAGATAAGCTCATTAAATGCTATTTTTACACAAAAGATACGTCTTATTAATGACACATAAAGCTATGGTTAGAGCCATGGGTATCAAGGCGTTCCCTCTCGCCAAGTCCTATATGAACATCATTTTGGTACTCAAAACCCGTTAATTAAAAAGACCATCGAGTATTATCACTACGGAAAGATTTGACCATAAAGCATTTGACCATAAAACTTGCTTATTTGCTATTTAGAACACCTGCAAACTATTCAATACACAATACAATTTAAGAAACAATTAGTTTGGGACAAGAAAATTATTACGGGTGTTTTTTAGAAGAACCTTTGTTAGCTTATAAAAGCTTGACTTTTCAAATAAATTAGCTGGAGCTTGAGCTCGAGTTAAAACTGGAGCTGAATTTTATACTGAAGCTGAAAGATGAATATTGTATTTTCATAAAATTGTTGACGGATAAATTGAGGATAAAGATTATTATTATAAAATGACATAAAAACATGAAATTAAATTCACTTATATTTTAGTTTTGTCATATTGATCTATGATATATTTGAAAGGCAATTAAAATTTAAGTAATCACAAGCTTTATTTATTTTTAAAAGCTCACTTATATTACCTTTAGTTTATAGGAGCTTATATCTTTTTAAAGCTTTCATAAGCCTTTCTGATAACTAAACCTTATTTTGTAGGCTAACTTATTTCAAAAGCTCAATATATTATAGACATTTATAAACTTATCCTCAATCATAACCTATTATAAGGTTTTATCAACTACTCTATCTGTCTTATAATAATTGTTCACTTTAACTTTTTTGAATCTTTTTGTTTAACTTTAACCATTAATACTTTTATTTGTGTTATATAATACTTCATGAAAATTATACCAAATGAAAATATATTTAAAACCAAATCTATTCATATATTTTTCATCAAATATTATATTACACAAATAAAAATATTTATGATCAAAGTTGAATAAAAACTTAAAAAAATCAACATGGATAATTATTATGAGACGAAGATAGTATAACTCAAGCTATCAAAATGAGTAGAGCTTATGTTTAGTCAAACTAATTAAATAATTTTTAAACGGGAAAAGTAATTATGTGGCTGTCATGCACCTAAGCTTAGGTATATAACTATCTTAAAGTTATGTTGTATTCATTCACATATATAAAAACTACATCATATTAAAATGAGTTTATGTGACTTTTGTTTGATAAATAAACCCATTGTTTTTAGATTTATTTAGTTATTTTATTTTTCTTTCTTTTTAAGTGGTTTTCTTTGATAAAACGAAAGTTTTTAATTATAATAAAATGGCAGGTAAACGAGTAACAAGCTATACCACAACCACTTTTTGGATGACAAAACCAATCTTACTAAAAATGAAGTTTTGTGTTTTAAGGTTCGAAAAATTACTTTACACCGTTGAACCGTAGTCAAAAACTCCTCCGCTTCCGGAGCTAGGAAACCAAATGTTGGTGTTCGCATCCATGTATATTCGATTTTCCATACAATGTAACAAAACATTTAACTAATTAATACGAGGGATAGAAAATGACAAAAAGAATGATACAAAACATTTTTACAACTCTGTTTATGAAAAAATACTTCATTTTGAGATGGTTCTGTTGGAAAAATGAGTTTTGCAAAGTGGTTTTTGCAAATTTTGGACATCATTTAATGTATGTATATGTTACATATATTTGTGTTGATTGGGGGGCATTTTGTTCTCCTCAAAGAGAGCTTCACAACGAGCTAAAGTATGTCCAAATTGGAGTAGAAATGAATGAGATATCGTGTCTCAAAGTGAGGCACAAAATCTGGTAAACTAAACTATCCCACATCGCCTAGAAGAGGAAGTGGAGACTAGTTTATAAGGAAATTATAATATCGGCTATCAAATTCCTTTAGATTGGTTATGCTTCCACTCCTACGTGCGCGCGCGCAGGGGGGGGGGGGGTTTGCAGAAAATGGGATTTCCGAGCTAAAATGAGTTCGAAGTTTCTGAACTCATGCGACCTGCGGACACGAATGCAACTCCGAAATCTCGCCTACGCGGGTATCTTTTTGTTGAGAATTTCGGTTCCTTATTTGATAATTTTCCAGAATATTCTGTAATCTATTTTAGGAATAGATTTAGACTTTGTGCTTAAGTCTTAACAGATATATGCAAATCGGTTTTTGAAATAACAGATATGCATATTTTTTATTTTATGGCGTATATTCTTTCTTGGTGACCAAGGTAGGTATTGCCTATAAAATAAAATCTTCTCCTTCAATTTTGATCATCCAAAAACAGAGCTCATTACGTGCAGTATTCCAGCAGCCTCTTCGATCAGAAACACGCAAGCTACCGTGAATTTTCAGGCAAGTTTGTCAGGTCCGACTGTGCAACAGTTTGAACGTTGTACCCTGGGAAACAGACGGCGAATCTGTTTTAGGGGAATCGTGTTAAACACGAGCCTCGTTCACGACCTTTTACTGCTTTCGTTTACATATTATTATAGAGTCTGTCTTCTGCTTCTACCCATTATGTCTGTCATTTAATCTACTGTTTTATTTCTATTAATTTATTTATTATCATTATAATCTGATTTTATTAATTAAAGTGTACACCGTTTCCCACAGTCTTAAAACAGATTCGGTTTAGCCGAATTTAGAACACTTCGTTTGGACCCGATTTTGTTTCTTTTATGGTTGAAAACGAACCTACTTCATACCGAGAAGCGGTTACTTCCTCAGAAGGGCCTCAATGGAAAGAAGCCATTAAAAGTGAAATAGATTCTATTTTACAAAATCACACTTGGGAGCTCGTCGATTTACCTCCTGGATGTAAACCACTAGGCTATAAATGGATCTTCAAGAAGAAGATGAAAGCCGATGGCACCATTGACAAGTATAAAGCAAGATTAGTAATCAAAGGATTTAGACAACGAGAAGGTCTTGATTACTTTGATACATATTCGCCTGTTAAGCGAATAACATCGATTAGGATGATACTTGCTATTGCCGCTTTAAGAAATTTGGAAGTTCACCAAATGGATGTGAAAACGGCATTTCTAAACGGAGATTTAGAAGAAGAAATCTACATGAACCAACCTGAGGGTTTCATGGCTCCTGGACAAGAGAACAAAGTTTGTAGGCTTGTTAAGTCATTATATGGTTTAAAGCAAGCTCCCAAACAATGGCATCAAAAATTTGACCACGCCATGCTAAAGAGTGGATTCAAAATTAATGAATGCGACAAATGTGTTTATGTCAAAGACACAAATAGTGGATATGTAATCTTGTGTTTATATGTTGATGATATGCTTATCGTTGGCAGTAACGACAAGATGATCAAATCTACTAAAGACATGTTGAAATCAAAGTTTGACATGAAGGATGTGGGTTTGGCTGATGTGATCCTTGGAATAAAGATCATACGAACTCAAAATGGACTTGTGTTAAGTCAAGCACATTATGTGGACAAAATTCTTAATACTCATAATGTGGGGGATTCCTTCCTAGCTAGAACTCCAATTGACACCAGTAAGCATCTATCTAAAAATAGAGGCTTAGGTGTTGCCCAATTAGAGTATTCAAGAATTATTGGCATGTTAATGTACTTAATGACAGGTACCCGACCTGACTTAGCAGGCTAAGTAGGTATACTAGTAACCCAAGCTATGCACATTGGGCAGCAATGACTAGGGTACTTCACTATTTGAGATACAGTCGCAATTATGGACTGCATTATGATCGATATCCAGCTGTTATCGAAGGATACAGTGATGCAAATTGGATATCTGACATAAAGGATTCTAGATCGACTAGTGGATATGTGTTTACACTAGGAGGAGCGGCTATATCTTGGAAGTCTTCCAAGCAAACTGTTATAGCTAAGTCCACGATGGAATCATAATTTATCGCGTTAGATAAATGCGGACAAGAGGCGGAATGGCTACGTCAATTTGTAGAGGACATACCAAAGTGGCCTAAACCGGTAACGGCCATTAGTATACATTGTGATAGTCAATCGGCAATTGGCAGAGCTCATAGCATAATGTATAATGGAAAGTCCAGACATATCCGTCGTCGACATAATTCGATACGACAACTACTCTCAACAGGAGTTATCTCAATTGACTATGTGAAGTCAAAGGATAACATCGCGGATCCGCTTACGAAAGGCTTAAGCAGAGAGTTAGTTAGTAAGTCGTCTAAAGGAATGGGACTAAAGCCCTTGAAGGAATGAGTTTCTATGAAGGAAAACCTAACCCAGTTGACTGGAGATCCCAAGATCTGGGTTCAATAGGACAACCTAATCATAGAAATGTGGGGGAAGTCACATCAATGTGGGGGAGTTACTAAATATTGTAACTTTCCTAGTCCATTCCTATAACAAATGTGACTTGTTGAGAGGTTAAACATATGGCTTTATTGATTCAGGATGAAATCATAAAGCATAATGATTCAAGATGAAATCACAACACATATGCTTTTAACGATTCAAGATGAAATCACCTATGTGAGAGAGAAGTGGGGTCACTTCGAAGGGAAATGTGGGGGCGCAATTCCTAAGAGCTCTTGCAGAACCATGCTAGTGTTCATGACCATAACGAACACGACTATGAGGACTTGACATTGTCAGGGAGAGTCTTGTGTGAAGTGTAATGTCGTCTACGTAAATGGATGATGAGTTCAAGGACATCGCGTCTACTCAAATCTAGGAGACTAAGTGCATCTCACAAGGGAAGGTTCAAAGGGTTACACCTACCTATCCTATGCAAGACTTAACCGCAGAAATTTCACCGAAAATTTCATGTGTTTTCGACCGATCTCCATTCATGTGGGGGATTGTTGGAAAAATGAGTTTTGCAAAGTGGTTTTTGCAAATTTTGGACATCATTTAATGTATGTATATGTTACATATATTTGTGTTGATTGGGGGGCATTTTGTTCTCCTCAAAGAGAGCTTCACAACGAGCTAAAGTATGTCCAAATTGGAGTAGAAATTAATGAGATAACGTGTCTCAAAGTGAGGCACAAAATCTGGAAAACTAAACTATCCCACATCGCCTAGAAGAGGAAGTGGAGACTAGTTTATAAGGAAATCATAATATTGGCTATCAAATTCCTTTAGATTGGTTATGCTCCCACTCCTACGTGCGCGCGCGCAGGGGGGGTGCAGAAAATGGGATTTCTGAGCAAAAATGAGTTCGAAGCTTCTGAACTCATGCGAGCCCGTGCGACCTGCGGACACGAATGCAGCTCCGAAATCTCGCCTACGCGGGTATCTTTTTGCTGAGAATTTCGGTTCCTTATTTGATAATTTTACAGAATAGTCTATAATCTATTTTAGGAATAGATTTAGACTTTGTGCTTAAGTCTTAATAGATATATGCAAATCGGTTTTTGAAATAACAGATATGCATATTTTTTTTATTTTCTGGCGTATATTCTGTCTTGGTGACCAAGGTAGGTATTGCCTATAAAATAAAATCTTCTCCTTCAGTTTTGATCATCCAAAAACAGAGCTCATTACGTGCAGTATTCCAGCAGCCTCTTCGATCAGAAACACGCAAGCTACCGTGAATTTTCAGGCAAGTTTGTCAGGTCCGACTGTGCAACAGTTTGAACGTTGTACCCTGGGAAACAGACGGCGAATCTGTTTTAAGGGAATCGTGTTAAACACGAGCCTCGTTCACGACCTTTTACTGCTTTTGTTTACATATTATTATAGAGTCTGCCTTCTGCTTCTACCCATTCTGTCTGTCATTTAATCTACTGTTTTATTTCTGTTAATTTATTTATTATCATTATAATCTGATTTTATTAATTAAAGTGTACACCGTTTCCCACAGGTTCTATACATAAGCTTACATACATGACAACCACATATTATTTATTCTCTTTTTAAAATACATTTGATATACACGAAAAAGTTGAAAATATATTTGAATTTGATTCGATGTTTTTTATGTCATTTTATAGCAGCATGTTCTAGCTATGACTACTTCGTCAAAAACCTTTGTGAAAATAAAAAACTTCATTTTTCAACAAGCTCTAACTCAAACTTCAGCTAATTTCATCAAACGCACCAAGTTCAAGTGTTTAGTAATATGCTACTCCCTTCGTCTCGGTTTATACTTGTCAAATATTTTTATTTTAACCAATTAAAAGAGATTTTAGCAAATAGAAATTATAATTGATTAGTGACATATGTGCTTAATAAAAAAGATTTTAAACTACATGCACTTTAAAAGTGAACTTAGAATTTGACAAAGATGAAATAATGCAATAATTAGCTTATTTTTGCCGGGTAACAAAATAACAAATTACTTTAAGCTCTGACCTCGTCGATAAGTAATAAAAACCCATCTGGGTAGCCCATTACACATAATTGGGCCATCATCTTGTATGATTTTAGACTTTTGGTGCCAAAACTTATACTAAACCAAATTAATACCTTAAATAGACCTGATTACATAAAATAGAAAAAAGGAAGCTATATATTTTCTTGTCAAAGGCATTAAGAAGTGAAGTAGCATACGAAAAGCCAAAAAATTAATTTTTCCATCCCAGATTCATAATCCTTTTTTACATTTCGGATTGCCCCAAAATTATTATCTCAATTCAAATATAGTTTTGAATAATGTAGCAAGTATACCATATTGCACCTAGTGATATTAAAAAATTACAAGCTTCAGTCAAAGTTTTAAACTATTATCTAAGGGTAAACCGTCATTTTCGCAAAAAGTAAAAAAAAAAAAAAAAAAAAAAAAACCCATTTTTTTTTTTTTTAAATGTGTTTTATATCTCGGGACATTATTTTGAAACGAAAAGAGTAATTCATTAAATTAGATCGTATGGTGTTTTCGATTATTTGTAAAGACAAACAATGTCAAAAGGACGAACAAGAAAGATAACAGCGACAAGACAATTCATAGTAGCAATTTGTTTAGAACAACTTCAATATATTTTCTGTCTTATAATCATATAAAGTAGTCAATAATTGTAATAAGCATTTTTTTATGAAATTGGGGAGACAAGAAATATCTCACGCTTGGGTGCTCATGACCAAAAGCATTTTTATTTGTAAAACAAATAGTAAAAGGGATACGAAATGGGTCGAGTGACCATGTCTTCAATCATCATATAAAATACAATATTCATTTTTTTTTCTCTAATTTGTTAGTGACACTTTTAACTTTATCCCAATTCCATTCAAATGGAATTATAAATCAGTTATATATTTAGTCATGTTTTTTTTAACTAATAAGATATGTATTTTAATAGCAAATTAAACCTACAATCCCGATTTGCTCATACAACAAACTCCTAGTATGGTCTTGTGTAAATAAAAACAGTATCAGTCATCTTCAACGACTGTAAAAATATAAAAGGTCATCACTGCTGCAAACAGCAGGGAATTATTTGTTGTTTGTATGCAAAATAATCTCTAATTGTACACTTTGCAGACTTGTAACATTTATGATTGTACACAATTAGAACCTGATTTATACCTAGCATCAGAGAAGATTCCCTTCTGTTTGCGGTAGGGATTATTTTCTCAAAAATAAAATTAATGGCAAGTGTTAACATGTTTTGTGGAATTTGGCCATATTTGTTTTTGACTAATAAGATTTATAAGAATTTAAGCTAACCTAAAGTGTTCTAACATTATGAACGAATACAAAATGATTTTTTTTTTCTATGTTAAGCTAACCTAAAGTTCGATACGATTTCAGAGATCTTGAAATTCCTTCCTAGATTGAATTGTACCAAAAAAAGGTAAAAATTTCTTCTACAGTTTTTCTTTAATTTTTGTTTCTTGTAGTACATTTATTTCATCCTGGGTCTATTATTTTTTTTTCTCAACTCATTCTATGAAAACCCAAGTTACCAAAGAAATTACGATAAAATTACCATCACTTGGAAGATATCAGTCAAGTTTTTGGCCTTACAATGAGCTTCCGTACCTGCTCAGGCAATGGACTTCGTTATTTATTTTTTATTTAAAAAAAAAAGTGAATTATATATTAATCAAAAAAGGCAAATAACACTTTACAAGAGAAATGAGATTGAGTTTGTTCAATGACAAACCACTAATCCAAACACTCTCAATTATTCATCAAAACAGAAACTAGTACATCACCCTATATAATATGGGGAAAGCATACTTGCTGCAAACAACGGGCAGCATAGCTGCAGCAAAACACAAATAAAACAAAACAAAAAAAGTTTAAACTTACATTTGTCACCCTGCAACATTTTTTCATTTACATAATTAGTCCTTCCCTTATAGCCTTGCAACATCTAACCTCCCTGCTGTTAACAACAAGGATGATTTCCCCCATAATATTTGTATACAACTAATTTTTCTCTTTTCACCTTACACATATCAACATACTACATTATTGCTCCTCGAGAAGAAATGCATATTCCAACAGATGCATTTTCTTACAATAGAAATAGACTACATTACACATATCAACAGACTATACTTACCATAGAATACAGTTTCTTATTCTTAGTATGCATATGCTTAAACAGAAGAAATGCATATTCCAGCAGATACATACGGCGTATCCAAATCTGGTGATACGCCTTATATTTTACTTAGAAGATTTCAAGAAAGAATCTGTACTCAGAAGAATAAGGCATATCCAATTCTGGTGATAGCTCGTATATGAACCCTTGACAGACGAAGCCCAAGTCAATTGCATAAAGAATACAACCTATTCAGTATCTGGGAATGCGCCGTATAGAAGCCCTTATCTCAATCTAATGAAGTTGCGAATTGAAGACATATGGTGTATCCAACTCTGGTGATACGCCGTATTGAAGGTTGACAGATGAACAAATCCGAATATTCTATTCTTGGAGCCCACTCATGAGATATTGAATACGGCGTATTGAGCTTGAATTCGCCGTATCGACACCAGATTTAGAAAACTATAAATACGAGCTCTTATTACGAGTTAGGGATACAATTTCTCAACTCCAAAAGACACTTAGGAAATTTTAACATCAGAAGAACAACAAGAAGTTCAGAGATCAAGAGAAGAACACCTCACCTCATCATTCGAAGTATAATTATTCGGTTTGCATATCGATTTCACCATATTTATCGTTTGTGTATCGTTTGTATTTTCTTTCATGTTTGCTATTGAGATTATGATCTAACACCCTTAAGTGTTAGCTAAGTCTTGAATAATTTTCTTGTTTTGATTCCGTTTACTTCAATTAAATATATTTACGTTTGATAGCTTATATGTTTATCATTAAAATAAATGTTCGCTTACTTGTTTATTGTAAGATGTCTATTGCTAGATCATGAATTGTTAGATTGATAATCTGCGTTTATGATCCTTATCATATTGGTTAGGGGTTGGTAATGACGATGATTGTTATCGACTTCGCCATTGGGACTAGAGGTGGACAACTAAGCCCTAGGTTAGACGGAATATAACTAAAACAAGTAAGGTAACACAATGCTCTCTCATAGATGACCATTGCGAGAGAGTAGGTAATGCTATGACCTTAGGTTATCGCAGATAAACATATAGATTAGTTGATACAATTAAATCCGTGATTGAGATTGTTAGCCCCGTAAGTTACTCAAGGGTTAGGGATTGATATTCATAGTACTAGGTATTTGTGACCATCCGGCTTAGTCTACATTTCCTTTTTCACCAACGTAAGTAAATTAGATCATTGAACTAGTAGACGGATCATTAAGACTTAGTAGGATTAGCTTGGCTAGAACCTTCTACCTCACTTGATCACACTCGTAGTTTACTAGTGTTAGTTATTTTATTTGCTTTATTAGTTTAATTATTCAAACTCATGCCAATCTCTTAGATTGAAAACCCCTCTTAAAAGCCGTATAAAGTCTACTAGGTTTAACTTTAAATTCAATTGCTCCTCGCGAACGACCCGTGCTTACCATCCTCGCTAGAACTGACCGGGTACACTTCATGTTAGTGTTAGTCTATAGGTTAAGTCGGTTACTATAAATTTAAGACGAGATTTAACACATCAAATTCATTTACTATCACCAGGCTCCCAAAACCATAACGCAGAACACATCAACCTCCCATAATGGCCTTGAGAACTAGAATATAAAGGCATCATCCTATTTCTAGCCAACACGCTCTCAACCTTTTGGCACCTCATATTCCATTCTTTATTGTACAAAAATTTATCACAAACCTTCTTATCCTTTTTACTTGCTATATTGAAACTGAATCTTCCACTCATTTGCTACTTTTAGAACTTGAGATGATTTTTGCACTGTTAATCCCATAAACTGCAATCTCTACATTCTTCCTTTCATCAGTGAACAATCTCTCATTTCTCACTTTCCATATATGATAAACTATGGTAGCAAGTATTATCCTTGTCAGTACACTCCATATAGACTTTGCACAAAAATGAGATGTTAAACTTGATAATTCGTTCAGAGGGAGAAAATGAGGAGCGAGAATTTTGGAATGAATTATGATATAAATGTTGATTCGCACACTAATGTATATGAACTTAAAGTTCAAACGCTGCTAGTGCTCCAATTATAATGTGTGTCCCAACATGACAACCCATGATTAGTAGTGAGTCTATGGCAGGCATGCAACATGATTGACCAATCGATTCCAAATAAAATGTCCTTGAATTAATAAATACAATGAAGCAGTGATATCAAAATGGTCGAATCGAGGTAATAAAGACCCCATGATACTCTCCTGAAGAGACACTAGACATGAAAGTTCTTCAAGACCCCAGGTAGATGAAAAACTATGAGATCTCGATAAATGTAAACGATATAATATAATGTCTAGTAAATTGTGGAATCGAAAAGAAATGAATCGAATTCGATGGTTCTATTATATTTGATAATGGGCATAGTAATGATTATGTATATAAATAAGATAGCGTTATAATCATGGTAATGATCATGAAAGCATACGTGCAGGTAGTACATATGTATAACTGAATGGCCAAAAGATGTAAAGACGCAAGGAACAAATAAAAGATTGAAGTCTCTTGTGATGAGACAAGGTTGAAGTCGCACATATGAATGTGTAAAATTATTGGACACACATTGGTATTATTAAGAAAGCGAAATTAAAGTATTGAAACTATCGTATTTAAAGCATAATTGATGGCACACAAATATTTTCGCAAAAACTTTGAAATAATCATATAAAGGCATGTTCTCATGTGGTGGATCCAATAATGTATTTATTGTTTTTAAGTCTGGCAATATATCAAGTAATCGATATGCGTCTAAAAGATATGTGAATAGAGCTCATGTGATGTCGAGATTTCATTATAGCATATAAAATGCATGGAGCATGATAGTGAATTTTAATGCTTATAGCATATAAGTAAAGTTCTCGAGACCAATATTTTATTGTATTGAACTAATCACGTTTTGAGCATATGTGTTATAATAATTTTAATGTATAAAGAATTTTGTTTGGTTATGAAACTTTATAAAGAGATCTAGATTTGAATATGTTTTAAGTTTCATACAATTTGATTTTATGATTATAAAGGCGATTGAATGCATAGAAATTGAATTTGAAACAAAAGACAAAGTTTTTCTTAGTTCCGGAATTTGAACATCTTAAGGATATAATCCTTGTGCATCATGAAAGCTAAAGACAAAATTATATCTTTATAAGGATAAACAACTCTCACATTTATGAGGTCACATGATGTTGAAAAGAACCCCTTTATATATAAAGATGATGATCACAATATCGATTTAAAAGTGTGATAAAATGTGTATGAAACATTTAAAGTTCTTGTCAGTGGTCGTATATCTATACTAACTAATAAAACAGAGTTTTTAGGTAGCCATCTAATTAATTTTTTCTAAATTTAACTAAGCATCTCATGCTGACACGTGTCTTCACTAAACTTTTGAATTCTCATTTGAAATTCGGTAGTATTAACCGCACATACAATCAAAAATATTATGGTCAACCATTTGACAAATAACTTCCAAACATTAAGGTAGTAAATTGTTCTGCTACGCACACATTACTAATTTTATATGAAGTCAAACGTTTTTTATGACGACTAATATAAATTTTTTAATACAAGAAACTAAAATAGGAATATATTTAATATTTATTTTGGCTTCCACTACAAGTTTCGTGTATAGTCAACTTATCATAATTTGTATCAATAACAAAATTAATTTAATATAAATCAAACAATTTCTTTTATGTACTCTTTCATTTTCATCTTTTTATTCTTTATGCAGGTTTGTTCTTTCGTTGTTCACGAGCATCAATTTATAATGGTAATGCATGCTAATCTTTGACATGCGTTTGACACTTTCACATGTATTACGTAACCATTATAAATATTGCATGGAGGGTGCATGTATAGTACAAACATGTTATAGTAGCTCCGAGACTATATTTTCTTCCATTTTTGTGACTCTCATATGAACAAATTATCATGTTTAATTCATAGTTTTCGAAGAGTAAAGTATTGGTTCTGAATATTAAATAGTTCGCTCCTTAGCATGAATGTTTTATTTCAATTTGCATTATCGATTATAATCTTTTTTCTTCATGTGCTTTTCATGTGCTTTTCATCGTCATACTCCTTTATTAAGGGTTTTTTAATCGAAGTTTCTTATTTGATTTCTTGAACCAAGAATATATTGGATGGAATTAGGAAAGTAGGAGATGCAATTCAAAGTCAGGTTTCTTCAACTATATACCCTTGATTACTCTTCTAGAATCACTTTATAATACTTTAGTAATGTTTATGTGTTTTTGGAGTGTGGTAACATCCAAATTGAAAGAAGTTTTTGCTATACTTTAATCATCAAAATTTAAATTCGTTCCAAATCTTGCACAAGAAGTATTTTGACCTAATCGATCTATTCCTCATATATTATTGGTATGTTACTTTGTGATTTCCGTTAGAAGATTTTTTTTTTTTTTTTTTTTTTTTTTTTTTTTTTTTTTAATCATGCTCTTTTCAATATGTATGCAAAGCTTCTTAATACTTTCTACACCTTTTAATATGCTCTCAAACGACTATAGTTATGTTGATAACTTTTGTGAGTTAATGGTTCAACTTTATAATCTTTTTTAATATAATTCAAAAAGAGTTAAAGAGCATTTAAGCAAACACTGCTCATTTAGTCAACTAATTATACACATATTCAAAATAAAAACAAAGTCCACCCGAAAATTATAGAAATCATTTAGCTGTTTCATAATTTGTTCCTTAGTTAGTTAATTCCTATTATTAAACTATTCTTAATCTTAAACATATCACGACACAATTTATTGAGTTGCTAATCTGTTCACATTTTATTCACTTGCTAATATGTTATTTTGTTTTCTTCACCTTTATCTTTTGGTTCACAACTTTGTGTATACACTGGCTTTTTAGATGGAAATTAACGCATATATATCGTATCAGGTTCTCATTGCTTCTTTCAACATGTATGAAAAAATCAATCTATATTTACTTTTTACTGTGGCTATTTTCTTCATGCAACTAATATTATTTTTTCATTCTTTTGGTTTCTTTACAATGAGTATAGCATTTCATGAGTCGCCATAGAATACATGTGGAAAATAGCTCGTCATTCAATTTGATTTTTAAGGTATGCCATATATTTGGTTCACATGTACCATGGCTTGGATTTCTTATATATCTAACTTAGGTGCATAACAAGACCATCCCTATTAAACATTTTTTTTATTGGATTAAAATAGCCAAAAAAAATTTTCTTTAATTTTTATTGGTATAATCCCTCATTCCTGATTTTTATTGTTTTCTTAGGTTAATTGTTAACAACGTTAGATTAAATCTCAAGCTCTCTAATAAGAACTTCACATTGAAGTTGCTTGGTGGAAATGATTGATATAAAGATTAAACAAAATTCTAGAAATCAAACAAGAAATAAATAACTCCTTCATTATGAATGATTTGCATATCATCAATGCAATCAATTTAAAGTTCCATAATGATATTCCTCTTAAATAGTATTTTACTTTTGAAATAATGTATGTCTCGAATGTAGACAGGTTGTTATCTATATGACACTCACTCAAATCATTTGTTAGTTGTATTTTAGCCATCATTAATCATTGTTAGTTATTATGTTGTTTTACGTTGTAAGTAAATTGAAAGAGGCTCATTTTCAATGTTTATTCGGATGTATTGTATTAATCGTTGCTGTTAAAAAAATGTGTGCGTTTTTTTTAATCTTTTTGGTATATGTGACTTGATTTTTGTTTAAAGGAGCTGAAATAATAAGTGATATAGAGTGGTTTTGTTGGGATTTGATTTCATATGTAAAGGAACACGGAAGTGAACATAATAATGTATGACGTTGTTGTCTTTTCATTCGTATAGTATTACTATATTATCTATTACAAAACTTAAGTCAAATACCATGTAATTTGTTGTGCAATAGTCTCATAAATGTATTCTACACTATCAACATGAAACACGATCGATGATGATGACTGGCATTATCGACAGGTATAGAACAGTCTTTAACTTTCAGAAGATAGCTACTTAATTAAGAAAGAAATGATTACAAGCGACTAAAATAAATGATCCAACGAAGTTACGTCCAATACATATAAATATAGTATACTACAAAATATCGATATCGATTGGTCTCTTGAATATGGAATCATACGAAAAACCTTTGGACTTCTTGAGGATTTCAGGCGTTTATAAGGACATCTTCAATGGGAGGTAGAGCGATGACTTTTTTTGCTTAAAAAAATTGCAGAAAAGCTTTTACTTATTGCAGGAATCGCTTTTTTTCCTCAGACTTGAGAATCTTCAGGTCATTTGAGGAGTGACTTTAACAAAAGTCTCTTTCTCACAACTTACTTATTTTATTAAACAAAATAGAAAACAAAAGATTTGCAAAGACTTTTTAGCATTGTAGAATTAGTCATTAAAGGTAGATGGTAGTGAAATGGTGATTTGGGAAGAAAAACGTCATTAATAGTAAATTTCAATTGCCAATAATCTAAACATGGGTTGAATTTTGTTTATTTATTTTTAGACATGATAAAGGGCGTTTTTTCTAAAGCTTTGCATTTGACGCATATATACTTTCATGAATTTCACGAATAAGAAAGTTGTCATTAAACTCAAGTAAACTATAAGTCAACAAATCCAATGTTTGTATATATTTTCTTTTTGTTACCCATGCTTAACAAAACTATTTATGCCATTCTAGATGCGCCATCTACTCTACCAAATTTTTTTTGGAAGTAAGTTTGTATTTGTCAAATCATATTTTTACACATAGCAAAGTATCGGTTTTCGTGTCACGTGTTAAGAGCGAAAGAGGCTTAGAGATGGTCATTTGCCAATTGTGATGAACATGGTCATATTACTAATCGTACAAAAAATGTTTTCTGTAAAGAAGTCACAAAATCTGTTATCAAAGGTAATCATTTTTATTTTTTTCTTTTGAATTTATCATTTATTTTTCATTTGATTAGTCTAATTTTAGTATATGATTAATCAAATTATATTTACATTGTCACATTGGTTGCAACATGTTGAAGTCGAAATGCATAAAATATAACCGCCAAAAAAATTATTAACCAGTCGCGATTTGCAAAAAAAAAAAAATTATATTATCTTAGATGTTCCATTATTACACTCTATCATGAGTACCTTTTTACAAACATGTTTTCCAGAATTTTATGGATGATTATAACCTGTTACGTGATACTGTATTATCTAACTAATATTTTTTTATTCTTAATTTCCTTTGTTATGATTAAAAATAATTATGGTTGTTGATACTCTTTACGGTAATAACTTGAAAATATTGATTTCTTTAGAGATAAGTAGTTGATAGAAATTAATGTTGCAATTTGAGGATGCAATTAGGTATTTTAACTTTTATATGTGCTATATTTATGATCTTTGTTTGCTTTTTAAGGTTGAAATTTGAGGATGCAATTAAGATATTTCTAATCTTGGTTTGTTCGTTTAAGATATTTTCACTAAGATACAAGTTCAACAACACCAAACATTAAGTGTATATTATTATTTGACTATGTGTTTGATTATATACATGTTTCATTAGTATGAAGTTCCTTTTAGAGCACACGGTACCTTAACTTGGGAAGATGAGTTAAGGCTTAACTTTTTTGAGTTAAGGTGCGTTAACCACACCGCCCAAGTGAGTTAAGGCTTTTGAGTTAAGTGTACGTAAAGGGGTTAACGCTGCGTTAAGGGTGAGACATGCATAAAAAAAAATACCACTTCTACCCAAGTTAAGGGTGAGTTACCACACCGCGTCCCAAGTTAAGGGTGCGTTAAAGTGAGTTAAAGTTGAGTTATGATAAAATGGTGTTTTTTTAGTTAAGGTGAAAAGGTTAAAGCTTATGTGGCGCTGACGTGACAGTGTGTTAATGCTTAACCCAAGTTATGACACCCCTGCTCTTATTAACTGTGTATACCTAAGCGGCCTTACTGCATAATACACAAGGTATTATCTATTTTTTCCCCCTCTTTATAATACCCGTCAATTTGACGGGTCATTTAGCTAGTGATATAATATATCATTCACTTTGAATTTGTTGGCAATGAATAACTCTGTGAAGTACGATGATATACTTGAATGAGATATATGACGTAAGTTAATCCTTAAAATGTATCTGCGAATAACATGTAGAGAATATCTATTCATGTGATTCTATCAAGACACTTCAATGAGCATTTCAGTGACTCATTGAGCTTAAGTGATGTGACCATCAGGTGGATAGAAGATACGCGTTGCACTCTTTTACCATTCATCACAGTTTTGTCCCCACAGGGTTTTCTAGCAAGGTTTTTAATGAGGAAACATCCCCGAGTGTATAAAGGAATTATGTACTCTTTTTCCTTCACTAGATTTTTGTCCCACTGAGTTTTGTCTAGTTAATCCTCAAATGGACATCCAAGGGGAAGTATTACGGATAAAAATTGAATGGATATCCATATATGTTATTAATAGTACTTATCTTGAGTATTGTATCTTGTAAAATACTTCGTCTTGTAACTATATATACATAACTCCATTATGAGACAATTCTTTTTTTTTCTTTTTCTTTTTTTTTTAAATCTTTTTTCTGGTTCTTGTTAATCTCTTTTATTAGTTTTACAACAATTAGTTACATTTATCTCTTTTTACAATCCATTTCATACCTAATATCAATACCAACCTCTAATCCATACCCAAATATAAACAAAACAGAAAAAAAAAAAAAAAAAAAAAAAAAAAAAAAAAAAAAAAAAAATCATTATCGTTTGTCATTGTCTTTTGCTTCACATGCATAAATTGACTTCGTGATAACTTAGCTCATATATCTCAATTAGTATGCCACGATTTAGCTCACATTTGGTCATACATTAAGTGTCCATTTAGTTAGTTAGTCGATAGAGATTTGGAACGTAGCAACAAATACAAAAAGATCCATCACGGGGCAACATTAGAATATCATGTAGTGGTAAACAGAAAGCCACCTATGAGTACTTGTGTATAGTCACTAAACACTAAACAATGGTGAATGGTCCACAGCACCATGTGTCCAATTTGGTTAATGGTTTGTGTTGGGGTGCACCATCATATTATAATATGAGTATATGACCCATAGGAAGGGGTCACCCCATAATCAATTGATATGATGTTAGTATACTTGCACGTAAACACATATTTAATAGTAGTATAGTATAATTATTTTTATGGTTTATGTTTTAAATTATTTTCCGGAAGAAGAAAAAGGACTAATACCATACATTATTCATGATCCAAACGTTTAAGCAAAGGCCCTAGTTGAGCATAGAGAAAATATTACTTTTAGAGTAGTCACCTAGCTAGCCTTTAACCTCGACCAAACCATAAGCCATATGGACTAGTTGTCTTCGTTTGGGGTCTTTTAAATATAGTAGATGGGTGACATTAACCGATCTAATATTTAGGACAGTCTCGAGAATGAATTCTTGAGTATAAACTCTCACAGTTAAGCTAGCTACTAGTAACGGTACGGGAGTTGTATAAAAGTTGGAATCGAGTAGGATAATATTAAGTCACGACTAGTAAATGTATATTTGCTAAGACGATCCAAACTTGATTCAATTTTGTATATATAAAATGCATCGTAAATGTATGATAGCCGTCAAAGAAATGCATATTGCTAAGAGCCTAAGGTTGTGCTTGTCTTTACTGATATTTTAGGTCTAATCTGCAATGCCATGTCTGTGTAAGAAGAGGTCAAGTTCTTTTAAAAAAATAAATATTGTTAATAATCTAAGTTTAATTAAATTTGACATGTTTAATTTGTAGAGCGGTGAGTGGGTTAAAAAGTCGTTTTCCACCACTAAACAACATGGCAACGTCTACAGCTACAGTACCCAAAGAAACTGACCGTTTTGTTTTGTCTCTCTTTGTACCACCAGCTTCTTCTTGTTCTCATTCGTTTGTCATAAATAACGTTAACTTTTTTTTTAGAATGTCAAAGATACCCCTCATATTTTTGACTTCATGACATGTAAAATTTTCTTTGAGGAATGAGTATGTTTAGTTACATGAGTAAGAAAATGTTGCATGTAACCATAATTGTACGATACAGCTGATAACATTGATTGGACATATGCTCCGTTAAACAATATGTGAATGACAATGTTCAAAATGACTTAACGACCCGCTTAGGAGACACTTGTTCAAACACAAAAATTATTTTGTTTAATTCTTGAAAAGTTGAAGACCCTGATCAAAGTAATCCTGACCTATGGTTTTCATGTATATTTTTCCATCAATCAAACAAAGATAAAGGGGGCTTTGCCATTTGTTTCTTGTTTTCAACTGACAAAATATATGTGTACACAAATATACCTTTACATACCTACCATTTGTTTTCTTTCACATATAAAAAAACAAAACCAGAGGACAAAATCTTGCTGATGCATCACCAATCTCATTCATGAAGTCTTCATTCTAGATAAGCTAGTACTTTCAACCAAGCAACCCATATCTTGTATCCCTTTGTATGTTTCTTGAGCTTTGGAAATGCGAAATTGAGCATTTTCGGGCTTATTGACTGGTTTTTTGATTTGGGTAATTTGCGAAAGAGAAGTGGGAGAAAATAAAATGTTTAAGTCAGCGAGATGGAAGAATGACAAGAACAGGATTAAAAGTGTGTTCAAGTTGCAGTTTCATGCAACTCAGGTAACATTTTTATTAGTCTTAACCATAACATGTTTCAAACTTTCATAATTGATAATATGTTCATGCAAGATTTATGTGTTTATATTGAGAGGATTTTGCAAAGTTTGTGTATTTTTGTATTTCAAGTGTATGATTGTTACAGTACATAGAATTTAAGAAAACTGATATGTGCTTATGTCCTGTTTTTCTAGTGTTTGATTATGAAGTTCTTAGGATATACTGTATACAGATAGTGTTTGGGTATGTTCTTAATTGCTTTTTGGGGCAATTAAAACAGTAGACTAATCAACGCCATAAAGATCGACTATTTTATATGACTGAAGGCCATAATGTATGCTACTCGTGTTATAAATAAAAACCTTTAACATCCTTACAGAAACAGAACCTTGCTATTGGTCCAGGTTTTCGCCTTAATGTGCAAATTTTGATCAACATATGATGGAAGTTACTCACAAAAAGCGTGAGTCGGTTTATTATATAGGTTTTAACACTGGCAACTATAAGAAAGAAAGAAAAAAAAGTTGTCCTTCTTTGAAACACGATTATCAAATTCATCAAGTTATTTTTTTTGACAAGTAAAGCTAATTTTTTTGTCGTGAAATGCTATCTGTTATCTATATACAGTTGGCGCAGTTAGGAGGAGATTCTTTGATGATATCCATAATTCCTGCTGATGTTGGAAAACCGACATCAAGATTAGACAAAGCCAAAGTTCAACATGGAGCTTGTTATTGGGAAAAACCAATCTATGAAACTGTGAAGTTCTCCCAGGATCCAAAAACCGGAAGGATCAATGAAAAAATCTATTACTTTGTTGTAGCAAAGGTACACACCGAGACTATCATATAATCTTTCCTGATTGGGAATCTTAAATGAGATGTCAATTTATTCCGTCGTTTTTTTGAGGTTTTGTAGGACTCTTCAAGAATGGGTAGTGTTGGAGAGGTTTCTATTGATTTTGCAAGTTATGTCGAGGCTAAAAAGCCTTTTTCGTTATCTCTTCCCCTCAAAAATGCTAACTCTGTATACGTATTGCATGTTAGTCCCTTCTCCCTCGTGTACATCTTTTTAGTTAATGCTTCATTTCATGTTTAATGATTGTATCATATATCATTTGAATTAGGTATCGATAGAGAAGGTGCAGGGTTCTTTTGATCAAAGGTACTATACATTGCAAAAAAAGAAATTTCTTCATATAACTTGAACAAATTTATGTATACCTTCCTACGTTTTACAGTGATGAAAGTGATAATGCAAGCCAGCATGATCGTAGCTTGAGGACGTACTTTGGCAATATTGATTTAGAACGAAGCGTAAGTAGTCGCCGGACATCCATTGGATCTGATATCATGCTGTCAAGGTCTAACAGCAACTCAGGGTTTAATACACCTAATATCGCAAAGCTGACACAAGAATTTTCAATGACAAAAGACAGATCATTACAGTGGGATTGGATAAATAGTACAGACGAGTCTTCAACAAGTACTTTAGAAGGAACTTCTGAGGAGGGTTCTCCAGATGCCGTGATTCAAAAGCTTAAAGCCGAACTCAAAGCTTTGACAAGGCAAGCTGATTTTTCAGAGTTAGAATTACAGACACTTCGTAAGAGGATCGTGAAGGAAATGAAAAAGAGTCAGGATCTTTTAAAGGAAGTGGCTACCCTTAAGGAAGAACTCAAGGGCTATCAGAATAGAGAGGAAGTTAAAGTCAACGGTATGTTGTTGATTGACGAAGGTGATCCATGGGCTCTTCTTGCTGAACTAAGACAAGAACTAAAGCATGAAAAGAATTTGAGCTCCAATCTTCGGTTACAACTTGAGGAATCGCAGGAGTCGAATGCTGAGTTGCTTCTTGCTCTAGAGAAGTCAAAGTCGATATGTTATAATGATCAGCCATCTAAAGTAGTTGACTCTAAATCTGATGATGATGAAGAACAAATAGAGTTAGAAATGATTGTTAAAGAACACATTGGCGTGAAAGAAACACAAGTACTAGAACAAGAGATAGCCGTTCTCAATGGTGAAATTGAATTATATAAAAGAGATAAGGATGAGCTCGAAATGCAAATGGAGCAGATTGCACTTGATTACGAGATCCTTAAACAAGAAAACCATGACATGTCTTATAAACTCGAGCGTAGTCAAATTCAAGAACAACTTCAGTTGGACTGGGAGTCTCCACAATTAGACAGCTTGGAAAACGATCTTAAGTCAAAGTCACAAGAACTGTCAAACTCAAATCTTGTCATACAAGAACTAGAAGCCCATATCAAGAATCTTGAAGAAGAGTTAGACAATCAAGCTCAAAGCTTTGAGACTGATCTTGAAGAATTAACACGTGCAAAAACTGAGCAAGAACAAAGAGCTATTCGCGCGGAAGATAGTCTAAGAAAGATTAGATTGCAAAATGCTAATTCAGCCACAGGGCTCCAAGCGGAGCTTAAAAGACTCTCTCAGAAAATGGCATATACATTTGAAGTTAACGAAAATGCAGCCGTGAAAGCAGTGAATGAAAGTAAGAAGCTTAGTGCAGAAAAACGGATTCTTGAAGATACCCTCATTAAAGTGAAAAAAGATTTACAGCATGTTGATGACCTCTTTCAAGAAAAACTAGCTTTTCTTGAAAAGCAGTTGACTTTAAAGTCAAAACAAATAGAGATGATTCAGAAAGAGGTTGAAAAGATGCATAAGATAGAAAGTGAAAGATCGAAAGCAATTGCTACCGATAGGCTGGAAGACTTCTTTTCACAGAAAGAGAAAGATCTTCAACTTGAAATCGAAGAGCTTGAACGAAAATTGGATGTTCTTGTTCTGAAAACCGAAAATGGACAGGTACATACTCCACACCTTTAGACTTCTTAATAGAAACACTAAAGTTTGTGTCTTTTTTTAAACCACACAACGATAAGGTAACATCTTTGATGAGTATTTAGCATCTCGATCCAAACTTACCGCCTTTCTTAGGAAATTGCTTAAAAAAGCTAAAAAATGGACAAAATGTGGCATGCGTCCACAATCACTTGTTTCTGCTAAACATTAGTATAATCTCATAGAATTTTCCCGAGAAGAATTGGTTGTTCATAAAGAAGTGAAACACCATGGTTTAAGAACTCGACTCTTCCATTTGGTAAAAACGCATCTGTTCTAACCTTTTATCATTTGTTATTGCTTTTGTAGTGACAACGTTGTATTACCCAAGATCAAAAGTCCCAAAATTAGGAAGGTTTTGATGCATTTTCAAAGAAAATAGTGCTAGCTACAGAATAGAAAGAGATCACAGAAAGTAGAAGTGAAGATGCTACAAGAAACATAGTCAGAAATAAGTCTCAAGTTAGCATAGGTTGTAATGACAGAGAGAAACCTGAACAAATGTTACAACGTCAAACAGAATGTCGTCAAATGGTAAGATTTGCAGGTTTATTGAACAAAATGTAATTTTGTACAGAAGGATTATTTCAATGTAGGTTGGCGTGCTAATTAATAAGCTGCCAATGATATTCTTTATGATTTTGTTAGCAATTCGTGCACATTTCAATATAATTTATAAGTTTTCTACCGTTTATTGTAATGGACGGTTTATTGTCTATGTTTGTTTCTTAAATATCTCTGATTATCGTATATGCTTTGCAAATTCTCATCTGGCTCCTGCATTACGTGAGGTGTTGTACTTTATTTACGAATAGTGTTTTGCCCTAGGGACGTGCTGGGATTCAATGCTAATTCCTAAAAATAAAAGGCCAGCTAAGCTTAATCACAACTTGATCTTGTGTTTGCTGTTCCTGAAACCTAACCCAAAGTATAATAATTATGTTTTGTGTATATTATTCTTTACAGTTAGATATATGGAATCCACAAACACAAGTAGAGTATTGTTGTTAAGAAAACATACATCATGACAGATTAATTAACTAAAAATAAATCATCAACATGAACAGAATCATACATTAGTAGATTAAATCATATCGTGACTTAAAATATAAAACTACAAGAACTAGAGAACGATATACACGAACAAAACAAGCATTCGATACATTTTTCAACTTTCTTCCATCCTAAAAACGTAACAGAATAGAATCTCAATATTTCTATACAAGTTGTTTTTAGTGTGAGGTTTTTATCGCCATATCTTAGTCCAACATATGCAGCCCAACTTCCACATCAAAAGCCCATGTTTAACATGCGATCGTGTCTTTCTTGTTGTAAAAGAGATGTATCTCTAAAAAGATTGAAATTTATTGGAGGTTTAAACTTGTATAACTATACATGTAAGCGATGACGGTGGTTTGTGATGGCCCCTTCAAAAATTTGCTAATTATTTTATTTAAAAAAAATGATAAATAAGCCTAATTAAAGTGACCTAACGCATAAATGATTTGTACAGTTATTGTACAGTTTTGTGACTGTATAAGTCACTTATGCGTTAGGTTATTTTTTAGGCCACTTTAATTAGGCCCATGTATGATAGCTCTTTATTTAAATGCATTTCATATGTGTTTTATTGAAAGCTACACTATAAGTAAATGCCGTGACTTATTGAAAGTTTTGGATTAGGAAATCATTCTCGAGCACTGCTATTGGTAAATCGGCTTTGTGAGCAAAGTCTTTAGCCATCACGACTATTTGGTCGTGGCTAAAGGGCCCGATTCTTGTAGTGATAGGAGTGGCAAGACTTTGTATTGATTCTAGCTGGTTTAGGGCCTACACCCTCCTCCCCCTTTGCACAATAGGAATTAAAACATTTCTAAAAGCTTTAGAAATACAAGAATTATATTGTGTGGCTCTCTTTAGATAAAAACCCAACTTCCAATACTAAAATGCCAGCCAAACCGGTTCCCTACTTTTAACCGTGTCTCATTCACTACATCACCAACTTATACACATTTATGTTTTATGCAACCAAGCACATAATTAATGTCTTTTCCCATGTGATTTTGCATTATTTGTGAGGATATGCTGATTCAAACACAATTTGCATATCCTAGTACACATTGTTTTGACCTACGTTTTAAGTATGTTTGTTCACAAATCGGTTAATACTCACACAGGAACCGGAAACCAAAACCAAATCGAACCGAGTAAAACTGAACCAAATTAGTCAAAACCGAACCGAATTAAATATTCTCGGTTTTCAGTTTGGATATGGTTTTGACAAAATGTAAACTGAACCGAACCAAAAACCGTCACATTAATATATATATTTTTCATATATTTATACACATAAAAAAAAACCAATAAAACTCTTTTTTAGTGTAGATATAACATCTTTTAAGCTTGAAAATATTTTGTGCTAAAAAAACTATGTAATTAAATGGAAAAACATATATATATATATATATATATATATATATATATATATATATATATATATATATATATATATATATATATATATATATATATATATATATATATATATATATATATATAAATTAGGTAATTCGGGTTAACCAAAAAACTAAACCGAATTCAAATTTGGTTTTCAGTTATGTTTAGTCTAATATGAATTCGGTTCGGTTTGATTTTCTATTTTATTAAAAGATATTTAACCGAACTAACAGTACTGAATAAACTGAATAACCCGATTGTCGAACCTATGAACACCACTAGTTTAAAGGACATGTGCCTTTTCTTTTGGTGTGCTTTTCTATACTAGCTATAATATCATAAGTGATTGCTATACTAGCGATTGTCTTGAATTCTTTTACATAATTTAGATGTTTTTTTTTACTATAATAACTGTGTCGACAACAACTGCAAGTCGTATTCGGTAATATGTGTATCTTCATGTTTTTCTCGACTATTAGTATTATGTGTTTATCTTACATCCACAAGCCCCTAAATAATACTTTGTGCACTTATGAGTGTATAATACGTGCCAATTTAATACTGCTAGCTTAGTTAGTACTGCTAAGCCCTAATTAATACTGTTAGTCTTGGTTAGTACTGCTAGTATAGTAGCCAAAAGTCTGTTATTACTTTTGGCAGAAAATTATGTTTTTATTCTTTTCCCTTTCCAGCTTTGTATAAGTACTTCTTTCCATTTCATTTGTAAATCATTCGCTAAATTTGATTGTAATCAACTCTCTCTGTAATTTTGTTACTTCAAAAGTGAATCAAGAACTCAAATACGGAATCATTTCTTATCTCCATGTTTCCCTGTTTGTTTTCTAGTTGATCTACGAATTCTTATTCCTGGATTAACACATCTTTACGTTTTAGTATACATCAAGTGGTATCAGAGCCCTTTTCTGGCACTATATTCTCTTCAAGAGTGTTATACTGGCATTATTCTCCGTTTCAATTCTGGCAAGAAACAGTTATTTACCGACGAAGTTAGGCACCACTAACTTCACCTGTTCTTTTAACATCATATTAGTGTCGAACAATTGTACGGTCACAAGATTAGCCCATTAGTGGTTAAAGTCTCTAATCTTGAACAAGCTGATCAGAAGCAATTGGTTTGAGTAATCAAGAACAGGTTAATTGATAGTTATCACCCATAGTTGATGAGTTGTGATAATATCATTTCAAGAATGGTGCAAACACTATCAAATGGTCATGGTGAGAACCCACATGCAGAATCAATGGGGAATCAGTCTTTAGAAAGCAAAGTGGATCAGATGATGGTTGCAATAGCATCACTACAGAATACTATAACTGCTTTGCAAAACAAGGTTGATCATGGTGAAGGTACTAGCTAAAGGAGAGAAAATCTTGGTGTTCTTGGTAACAATGGCAGAAATAGTGGTGAACTGGTAACACATTATGGAAGAATGTCTAAGATTGATTTTCCAAGATTCATTGGAGATGATGTCAAAGGATGGTTGTTTAGATGTAGACAATTCTTCAGGATTGATAACATTCAAGAAGAGATGAAGGTTGAATTGGCAGTTATGCATGTGTATGACAAGGCTTTAGTTTGGCATCAACAATTTATCAAAAAGTATGGTGATGGTTATCCATAGGAGTTGTATGAAGGAGAGGCTTTGAAAAGATTTGAAAATGTGTTTGAAGATGCCATGGCTGAACTCAAGAATTTGAAGCAAACTAGCACAGTTCAAGCCTATCAAGATAAGTTTGAAGAGTTGCTGAATAGGTTGAAATTTACTGAGTCTCTTGCAATAAGTTTGTTCATTGGAGGATTGAAGGATGAAATTAGCATGCCTGTGAGAATGTTTAAGCTTCATATCCTGGTTGATGTGTTTTCAATGGCAAAAATGAAAGAAGATACACTCATTGCCACAAAACCAAGGTATAACTCTTTTCAACATAATGTGAGATATGTTAATACTAGTTATGTTAGTAAAGATGGAGGTATATTACCAAAACCAGTTAATAGACCTATGGCTTTTCCTGTACCCACAAGAACACCATATGGCGAGAATCGATCCTTTAAGAGATTAACTCAAAAAGAATTAGAGGATAAAAGGGATAAGAATCTTTGTTTTTACTGTGATAAAAAAATATATGCCCAGACACAAATGTAGTGGTCAATTGCATTCATTAGAAGTGGTGATAGATGAGGAATTTGAGTCTGTGGAAGAAGAATTGACTAATGATGAAATGGGTCAATTAAGGAGTTTTGATCAGACTATTGAAATTGATCATAATAATGAAATGGTTGCTCAAATCTCATTGAATGCACTCACTGGTGTATACAATTATCAGACAATGAGGGTTAAGGGTATGGTAGGCAAACAAGGGGTGCATGTGCTGGTGGATTGTGGAAGTACATAAAATTTCATTGATTTGCATACTATCAAAAAGTTGGGTTGTAAGACTAAAACTATGTGTCATTTGCAAGTTTCTGTGGCTAATGGTCAAGCTATGACAATACCCTGATGTGTTGTGATTTATCTCTGACCATGGGAGAAGACACTTATGCGATTGATGTTATGGTGCTACCTTTGGGAGGTTGTGAAGTGGTGTTGGGAATACAATGGTTGTCCACTTTGGGAGAGATTATGTGCAATTTTGATTAATTAACCATGAGGTTCTATGTGGGCAATAAGAAAGTGTTGCTAAGAGGTTCTCAACAGGCTACACTTCAATGGATGCAACCTAGAGAACAAAACAATGCTATGTTGAATTCTATGACACCGTGTCTGTCTTGTTACATTATGTAGTATGGTAGGGACAAGCATGATTGAGCCCCACAAGACTGTTGAAATTTTGAATGAATTTAAGGGTGTGTTTAAAGTTCCCACTGGTTTACCACCAAAAAAGTCACATGACCATCACATTCCCCTTATGCTAAACACCCCTCCAGTTAATATCAGACCCTATAGGCATCCTCCTAGCCAAAAGGAATGCCATTAAACATATGGTAAAGGAGTTATTGGATGCTGGTGCAATCAGATATAGTCAAAGTTCTTTCTCCTCTTCTATAGTCATGGTTAAAAAGAAATATGGAAGTTGGAGAATGTGTGTTGACTACATACAATTGAATAAGAATATTGTCAAAGACAAATTTCCCATACCTATGATTGAGGAATTGATAGATGAATTACATGGGTCAGTGGTGTTTTCAAAGCTTGATTTAAGGTTTGGGTATCACCAAATCAGAATGAAGGAGGAAGACATTCATAAGACTGCATTCAGAACTCATGATGGCGACTATGAGTTTTTAGTGATGCCATTTGGTCTCACCAATGCTCCTTCACATTTCAATCACTAATGAATGATATCTTTAAACCTTATTTGATAAAGTTCACACTGGTTTTCTTTGATGACATTCTGGTTTATAGCAAGTCAATTGAAAAACACATTGTGCACCTTAAATTGATTTTGCAGACTATGCAGGCTCACACCTTGTTTGAAAAAAGGAGCAAGTGCACTTTTGCAGTGTCTCAGGTGGAATACTTGGGTCATATCATCACTGATAAAGGGGTTGCAACAGATCCTTCTAAGATTGAGGCTATGAGATATTGGCCTACACCCAAGAATGTAAAGCAAATGAGAGGAATTCTGTGACTCACATGCTATTATAGGAGGTTCATTAAGGGGTATGGAATCATCAGTAAGCCATTAACTGGATTACTAAAGAAGAACTCTTTTGAGTGGTCTGAAATAGCTCAAGAAGCTTTTGAAAATTTAAAGTTGGCTATGATACAAGAACCAGTGTTGGGGTTGCCAAACATTGAGAAAGAATTCACTGTGGAAACTGATGCATGTTGAACTGGTATTGGTGCTGTGTTGTTGCAAGATAGTCATCCATTGGCATACTTGAGTAAGGCCCTATCTCTCAAACATCTAGCTTTGTCAACTTATGAATAGTAATTTTTAGCTTTCATTTTGGCATTTGAGAAGTGTACGGGTTACTTAATGGGTAGACATTTCAAGATCAAGACTAACCACTTCAGCCTCAAGTACTTGTTGGATCAGAGGCTTACTACTCCTTTCCAAGCTAAATGGTTTCCTAAGTTGCTTGGGTATGATTATGAAATTGTCTATAAGAAGGGTAGTGAAAATGTGGTAGCTGATGCTTTGTCTAGGAAGGAAATGCAGGGTCAATTATAGGCAATGATAGCTGTTAATACAAATAAACCGTAAAAAAGTTTATTAATATTTTGCGATCTCTTTGTGTTTTGTTGATAACAAATATAATGTTATCTTAAGTACAATTATAAGGATACATGTTATTTTTGTAAAGCATTTACATATAGCCATTTAATACAAAAATGTTGTAATTAATCATTTGTTGTAATAGTTTATTAGGATGGGTAAAAAACACAACCCATGGACCATAATCCATGGATCATAACCCATACCCAAGTTGGCTAGATACAATGTATACTTTAGATACATTGAATCTAAGGAAAACCCATGGACCAACCCATAACCCATGACCCATAACCAAAAAATCCATGGGCAAAGAGGAGCATCCCACGGATCCCTAGGATTACACTAGACGGATCCCAAGTGGGAGGGATCCGTGGTAACCGGGGAACAGTGGAAGAAATTGGCTATAAATAGAGAGCCATTTCTTAATTCTAACTTACCCCTCTTCTTACTAAATCTCTCAAACACTCTCATTCTCTTCTAACATATAGATCACTTGATCTAGAGAGTTGTTCTTCTTTCTTTCTATTGTGATTCTCATATAGGTCCTTCTCTAAGGCGAGATCACTAGCATTCTACAAGTCATCCAAGCAAGGGGTCCTTGATTGATTTGTCACTCCGCAAGATTTCTGTAGCAAAGATCTTGAATTTGATATTTCACATATTTGTTGTGTAATAGTCGTGTTGGTTTGGTCCACCGTGTTACGGACTCGGTATCTAGCTTTGTACCGGAAAAAGGTGTAAGAAACGTTGTGAAGGCTTCTCCGCCAAGTGAAGGAGTTTGTTGACATAGTGCTTGAACTCTCGAGTAGGTGACTCGGGGAGTGGAGTAGGGTAAGGAAGGTGTCCTTGTAGCCGAACCACTATACATCGGTTGTGTCATTTCTATCCCTTTGCTTTACTTTATTTACTTGTTTTATCATTAGATCTATACTTTCTCTACATCCATAAGATCTCACATATTAACGAATCTAAAGTTTTTGAAACTAACTTAAAATCGGCAAAACTATTCAACCCCCCCCCCTTCTAGTTTTCCACAATTGGCATCAAAAGCTAAGTTTATAAAAGTTTTAAAGTAAAATTGTATTCTAAAAACTTTTCGATCACTATGGGTTCTGAAAATTATAAGGAAGGGCAATCTATGCAACGACCACCACTACTTGAAACTAATGGTTTTATGTATTGGAAAAATATATTCGAAACATATGTGAAGTCTAAAGATATTGATCTTTGGTAGATTATTGTTGAAGGCGATTTTGAGGCTACCTCAAAAGATGATAAAGGGAATTTAGTTAACATACCTCATGATAAAGTAAATGATGAAATGAAGAAAAAGCTTTCTAAAAATAGTGAAGCTAAAATGGTTTTATATAATGCTTTACCGAAAAAGGAATTCTAAAGAATTTCTATGCTTAAAACCTCTAAAGAAATTTGGAATTCTTTAGTTGTAACTCATCAAGGTAACCAACAAGTTAAAAATAATAAAATTGATTTGTTTGTTCAACAATATGAACAATTTTCAATATCGGATGAGGAAACTATAGATTATTCATTTGCTTATTTCAATACTATTGTTACATCTTTACAAGCACTTGATGAATCTTTTTCTAGCCGTAACCATGTTAGGAGATATCTAAGGGCACTTCCATCTAAGTGGAGATCCAAGGTGACGGCGATCAAAGAGTCAAAAGATTTGACAATCCTCACCCTTGATGAACTCATAGGCAACTTAAAAGGCTACGAGCTTGTCCTTGCTAAAGAATCCGAAACCTCAAAGGTGAAAGAGAAACACAAATCTCTTGCCCTTAAAGCCAAAAAGGCTTCAAGCGATGAAGAGAACTCCTCTTCGAGTAGTGACGACGAGGAGTACGCTATGGCGGTAAGGGACTTTCAAAATTTCTTTAGAAGAAAGGGAAGATACGTCAAACAACCGTATGACGATAAGAAAGGCTTTCGGAAAAGCAAAGAGGACGAGGAGGACGAAGAAATTTGTCTCATGGCTAATGACGAGGTATGTCACGAATACTATAGTAGTTCATCACTTGATGACGACTCATTGCATAATGAATATGACAAATTATGCAATATTAGCTTAAAACTAATTAACAAAAACAAGCTTTTAAAAAGTCAAAACCAACGTTTAGATAAAGAAGTCATAGAATTAAAAGCAAAACTAAAACGTTTAGAAAAGGGTAAAATAGCAAGTGGTGAATGTGAACTTTGCGTTCAACTTCAAACACTAGTTGATCAACTAGACTCTAAAATTGCTAGAATGAGTACGAATACTTTAGATATGATATTAGATAGTGTTAAAACTGGCAACAACCAAAAAGGTTTAGGTATTCAACTACTTGATCCATCAACTAGTGAAAACAAAGAAACACAATTTGTTAAGGCACTAGAAAAACCAGCCACTGTTGTGGCGGATCCCACGGATCCCATCAAAAGGGAACCGGCTAGTGTGAAACCAGGGATCCGTGGGTCTGCTGTAGCAAACAGTGGTAATAACGTAGCTTCTTCATCTAGAACTGAGTTTGTTATCATTAATAGGAAGAAACCAACTCATGTCACCACTAGACAACCACCTCCAAAATATAATCCTACTTTTGCAAAAAACAAATCTCCATCTTTTTCAAAACATAATCCATCTAGGAGACCTAATAACGTTTATCCTAGAAGTAACCATCAAATGAGATGGAACTCAAATATGCAAAATGGTTTTCCTTGTCAAAACTTTGCTCCATGGAATGCATACTCACCTTATCCATACATGTCTAACATGAATGGAATGTTTAACACTAATGGACCCATGAACAAATGGGGACCAAACTTTTGAGTTTATTATTTTCTTAGGTGTGCTTAAAGGTCGACCTAGACACGGATGAATGGGTCAAGGATAACGGGTGCACGAGGCACATGACCGGCAATAAAGATCTATTCTCTACATATGAATCCTTCAATGGAGGTAATGTGGTGTTTGGAAATAGCAAAAGTAGAATCATCGGTAAAGGTACAATTTCTAACAAATCTCTAACCATTAACGATGTGTGTCACGTAGAAAACCTAAACTTTAACATCTTAAGTATAGGACAAATATGTGATAAAAAGTGCAATGTACTTTTTACCGAAACCGGTAGTAAGATATTAAAAAATGGCATAACCATAGGAAGAGGAATTAGGAAACATGGAGTCTATGTCATTAAAATTGGTAATGAACCTAAAGACAAACTATGTCTTACCTCTATGGATGATACTTCGACCTTATGGCATCGAAGATTGGGTCATGCCAATATGCGACTTCTTCAATCGCTATCATCCAAAGATCTAGTAAGAGATCTACCTAAGTTAAAATATGAACATCACTTTTGTGATGCTTGTAATGTAGGAAAACAAGTTCATTCTAGTCATAAAGCTAAAAACATGGTGTCTACAACTAAGTGTCTAGAATTACTACATAAGGATTTATTTGGAACATCCACTATCCAAAGTTATGGAGGCAACTACTAAACTTTGGTCATAGTGGATGACTATTCTAGGTAAACATGGACAAAATTCTTAAAGAACAAAACGGAAACCTTTAATTATTTTGAAATATTAAGCAAAAAGATCCAAAGACAACTAGGAAGTCCTATAGTGTCTATTAGGACGGATCATGGTAGGGAATTCGATAATGAAGTGCAATTTGGAGCCTTTTGTGACGCTAATGGTATTACTCATAACTTCTCGGCTCCACGCACTCCACAATCGAATGGGGTAGTAGAAAGAAAGAATAGAACCCTACAAGAAATGATTCGAACCATGATTAATGAACAATCCATACCTCAAAAGTTTTGGTGTAATGCCGTTGATACTTCAACGTACATACTCAATCGAGTCTTAATTAGACCAATCTTAGGTAAAACTCCATATGAGTTACTCCGAGGCAAAAAGCCTACATTAAATCACTTTAGAGTCTTTGGAAGCAAATGTTTTATTCTTAACACTAAAGATTACCTTACAAAATTTGATCCTAAATCAACCGAAGGTATCTTTCTAGGTTACTCTCCAAATAGCAAAGCTTACGTCATATTAAACAAAGAAACAATGAAGGTAGAAGAGTCATTAAATATAAAATTTGATGAAAGTCCACCCAAACCCTCTCCACCTCTTTTCGATGACGAGATTGTAGAAAGTGAAGCTATAGTAATAAAGAAAAAGATAAATGAAGAAGAAGAACCTTTAAATGATGAAGTCATAAACATTAAAGAGTCCAAAGATCACCCCATAGATAAGGTCATAGGAAAGCTAAACGAAAGAACATTAAGGTCTCAAGTTCAAAACCAAAGTAGCTTGTTTTGTTTCGTTTCAACCATAGAACCTAAGAATACACAAGAAGCCATAAAAGATGAGAGTTGGGTAATGGCTATGCAAGAAGAATTAAATCAATTTGTTTCTAATGATGTTTGGACACTTGTCCCTCCACCTAGTAATCAAACCATTATAGGAACCAAATGGGTTTATAAAAACAAATTAGATGCAAATGGAGTAGTGTCTAGGAACAAGGCTAGACTCGTTGCCCAAGGGTATAACCAACAAGAAGGAATAGACTTTGATGAGACCTATGCCCCCGTGGCTAGATTAGAGTCTATAAGAATACTTCTTGCGTATGCTTGTGCTAATGATCTAAAGCTTTATCAAATGGATGTCAAAAGCGCTTTTCTAAATGGTTTCATTAATGAAGAAGTATATGTAGCTCAACCTCCGGGCTTCATCGATTTTGAAAAACCCAAACATGTGTATAAATTAAAGAAAGCCCTTTATGGTCTTAAACAAGCTCCAAAAGCTTGGTATGATAGACTCAAGTCATTTTTAATTAAACACAACTATACCATGGGGTTAGTTGACAACATACTTTTTACTAAGAAAAGAGAGTCACATATAATCATAGTGCAAATATATGTAGATGATATTAGATTCGGATCTACTTGTCAAGACATGTGTGATGATCTCTCTAAAATCATGCATGACGAGTTTGAAATGAGTATGATGGGAGAACTTAGTTTCTTTCTTGGTCTACAAATCAAACAAGTAGAAGATGGTATCTTCTTTAATCAATCTAAATACATAAAGGAGATGTTAAAGAAATTCGGTCTAGAAGAGTCAAAACCTATTAGGACACCAATGTCATCCGACACCAAACTCACAAAAGACGAAGACGGCGAATCCGTCGATAATACTAAATATCGTGGCATGATAGGTAGTCTTCTCTACCTCACGGCAAGTAGGCCGGATATCATGTTTAGTGTTTGCTTATGTGCTAGGTTTCAAGAAGACCCTAAAACATCACACCTAGAAGCCGTAAAAAGGATATTTAGATACATTAAGGGTACAACTCAATTAGGATTATGGTATCCTAAGGGCACGGGAGTAGAAACAATTGTATATGCAGATTCTGACCATGCAGGTGATTACGTTGATAGAAAAAGTACAAGTGGGGTATGTACTTTCATGGGATGTTGTTTAACATCTTGGTTTTCTAAGAAACAAACGGCACTAGCTATATCAACAACCGAAGCCGAATACGTCTCCGCCGGCAAAGCATGCCAACAAGCACTATGGATGAAACAAGCGTTAGTTGACTACGACATTCATCTAAGCGACATAGCCATCCTATGTGACAACAAAGGTGCCATCGATTTAAGCAAGAATCCGGTATTGCATTCTCGCACAAAGCATATAGAGATTCGTCATCACTTCCTAAGAGATAATGTTCAAAAGGGGAACATATCTATCGAGAAGGTAGCATCCGAAGACAACATAGCCGACTCCCTCACCAAACCGTTGAATCGGGAACAATTCAACCTACTTCGTCTTGGTCTTGGTCTTATGGAACAAACGTCATAATTTACTTTTTGACTCTACAAGGTATGTAAACACTAGCCTTCCTCTTTCTGAGTCTAGGATCTCTATTTCACGCACAAATCACATACAATACGGGAATTTTCAAAACCCAAGATAATTTTTCACTTATATTTTTCTTATTTTCTTTCAAAATAAGTACGAGTTACATACACATCCTTCTTTCAAAAGGATAAAACGTTTGTATTTCAAAATGCTTTCTAAAATGATACTCCTTCCCGTATCAATTTCACAAAAGCAATTTCTCACATCTAGGACAAATCGCTTTTTCATTATTAATACAACGTAAAAACCCATTTTCATTGCATCTCATGTCTTTTGAATGCTAAAGGGGACACATAACTAATATGTGTTTTCGGGTACATTCATTTAAGCCACAATGAATTAGGAGTATTGGTAACACTAAATTACGTACTCAAAGTACTAAATATGTGTTTTCGGGTTATCTCATATAATAGTATGCTTTTTCACTTCTAGTTTATTTTTCTTTTATTATTAGGAGTCGAGATAACCGCAACTCCAAATGGTTTGCATATAGGCACAAACTAGGCAAAAATATTTCCAAAAGGAAAAATTTTGTGCTGCCTGGATCACCAGACCCACGGATCCCAGCCTTCATGCTGGACGGATCCCTCAAGGGAAGGATCCGTGAGACAGAAGCTGTTTTTACCTTCTATTTTTCTCACTTTGGATGAAAAATCCACATTTGTTTTATTTTTTGGAGTATGCTCTTTAATGCTTGTGTTCTCATGATCACATGCCTTAAATTCATAATCTAATCATTAGATTTTAATCCACATTTTGGATCAAGCATTCATTACAATGCTTTGTTTTTCTATATATAGAACTCCCAAAATGCTTGCATAATCCATCTCATCTTCACAAACAAAAAACACCATGTCATTCATAAACTCTTTAGATGAATCACTTAGTACAAACAATCATCTTCATGAAACCCAAACCTTTGTACTTCCACCTTCCAAAATACCAAAATCAAACTCTAGGATATCCGCACGGATTAACATCCGATCTTGTTGCTTAGGAAAACCATCATCATATGGCTCATCACCATCAACTAACTCACCAAAAGATGCTTCCATTATAGCACCTCCTTCATCACCAACGAGTACACCAACTTCATCACCAAATCACTCACCACCTAAAATCACTCTTTTGGAACTCCTTACGACTCCAACAAGATCTCAACAACCAAAGCAAAAAGAAATAGCCTTTTTTACACCTCCAACTTCTCCAAACACAATATTCAATGATCTTGAAACATCACCACCTTTAGCTCCAATTAAACTACAAGAACATTTAGGTTCTTTTCCACCACCACTTCCAATCATTCCGGACTTTGATCTGTATTTTCCTATTTTTCCACTACAACTTCCGCAACTCACAAATCTAAACAACCTGGAAGATTTCCGTACTCAGTGTTACATTCACTACACCCATTACTCATGCCTTTAGAAGGTCCAACAAATCTAAACACTCAACGCCTTCAACATCACCTTTTTATCCTTTTATGTCTAGTTTCAGGCCTTACTAACCTTCACCACCACCTTTTCTTGGATTTACAAGAACATCAAATTAACCTCGATTTCCACCACTACAAAGTTCTAGTAACTTATAACACAAACCTCTTCAACCTCCACATTTTTTCCGATAAAGAAAAACGAAACCAACAACTCTAGAACAACCTCAGCATTCCTCAAGGTTTTCTCACTAAAATCCACCACTCACTAAACCACTACTTCAACCACATGAGCAACCACTACTTCCTCCACGATATTACCTTCGTAGAAAACCACTCAATCAACTACCACTACTCGGTATACTACTACCAAAAGGATTCGTTGTTCTAGCCTACA